>JAWNLH010000490.1:0-527347 GCA_035042485.1 Drosophila cyrtoloma
AACAAGAGATATTTGAACTGCATATTTGAGATATATCGAAAAGAAAAATCCAAGGTCTTCATAAGTTAGAGCCGACTTTCCTTTGACAGAGTCGTCTGTAATAGAATTAATATAGTCAGATGTATAAGATAAGAAATACAAAGAACCGAAAGTGAAAATACAACCCATGATCATTAGAAGAGAACCATATATCACGCCGAGATGATGGATTACTAATGGCATCGATGAAATACCGCCTCCTAACATGCTGACGACAATTTTGAAAATTGCTGATCTATTATTCGGCTTTACAAAATTTAGCATGGATATAAAAATCAATTAATTTAAAAGGGATGAAAATTTTTATTGAAAAATATAAAATGGGTCTTAGCAAAAAATATAAATGATTAACTGCGAATTTTTGAAGATCAGATATTTCAAATAGAAAATTTTAAGTCATTTGATAGGAAAATTGAAAAGTTGAAAATAAATATTAATTTTATTGATAAAAGAGCAATTGGAGTATAAACAATATTTAAAATATTTGTTCATCGATTCCATATCTTCTTTATTTCTTTGATATTGAAATCTAAATTTGATTAAATAAAGTAGTTCTATGAGGCTAAGCTTTAGTCTTATAATTTTGTCGCGACAAGTAAATCACTGAAATTTATAAATACCGAAATGGAAAGCTATTGTATCGATGCAAGATTATACTGATTGCATTATTAAAGAGATGGAAGCATCGAAGAAAATTGATTTTCCTTTCATCTCAAATATTAATCTTGAGGCATCTGGCTATATTGAGTGTATTTTCATGTGCGAATTTATTTCCGCTTATCGCTATTATTTTGAACTTCAATGTAATTGAACTCGATCGATTATGCATCACTCCTGAACAGAATCTGTCGTGAGACGGATGACTGTTGTCTTTTCATGGTTGTCCGGAAAAGTAACACACTTATGTGTGTGAAACTAATAACAGCTTATATCAGAAAGTTACAGCGTCCTCATAAAAAGAAAATCCCAAAAAAAGGGGTGGTTGACCAATCCGACCATCAACTTGCGGTAGCAGCATGCATATGTAAAAAACGGTTTTCACAAAAAGAGTGGGTTTAGGATTCGTGTTGGGTGTTCAAGACCTCGGTAGATGATTTAAAATTTTCTCCAGTAGAGACACAAGCGCTTCTAGTTAATAAATCTCGCTTTTTTCTTCTTTTTTTCGTGATTTTACTTGAATTGCTGCTTTTAAAAATTATTTTCTTATTAAAAAATACTAAGCTTGTCAGTTGGTCTATAACAAGTGATATACTCAAGAAAATTATTAATTTTGTACATCATTTAGTTGTAGATTTTAATAGGTCTTCATGACATCTTCATCAGAAATAGAGATGCAGGAGAACTTTCAATTATAAATGTTTTTCACATATATTTCAGCTCTAGATTTCTTTATGAAAGATCTAGTTGGCATTTATATATTTTTGGTAGTTATTGTCGTTTAAATATTAGTGTTTATATCTATGGATAGTAATCATACATAATTTTATTTCTTACTAACAGAATTATAAAGAAAATTCAGAATATTTCTAAAATCTATTGAATTGTGAAAATAAATTTAATCTTTAAAAGAGTTTCTAAACCGCCTTTAAAAAATCTGAAAGCAATTTTAATAAAAATCTATTTCTCTCAATAAATGTATAAGCACACTGTTTCCAATTTCAAAATTTTGCACAGTTCAAACATCTCCTGGAAATCTCAACTTGATCAGATTTAATTTTTTTTTGAATAGGGTTTTAATGAATTTTTGCACTCGTAAATCGAATTTGGTGTAGTTCTTTTGATAGAATTTGAAGTGACATTCTCATCGGGGTCTCCTTCGAAAATTTCTATATAGCATTATATTTACTAGGAGATCTTTGTAAAGATATTTCATGTATATCAGAAGTTCAATTGAAGAAAAATTTGTGAATTCTAACTTCATAATTTTTTTTAAAAAATTTTGTCTAATATATTTTAACTAACATTTCAATATTAAAACTTTTATGAAGAATGATTTTACTTAATAATTCCATTGAAGCTCTATTAAGAACTTCTTGAATGTGATTAGAAATTTTTTTATTAAGGAAAATGACGAAATTGAAATAATCAAGAAGGTTTTCACATTCGATAAGATTTGATATTGGCCTTAGGACTTCAATTTTCATTTCAAAATAATAATGAGCGTAACTCAAATAACGGTTTTCTTTCTTATTGAGGATCAATTTCACCGGTTTCGAAGTTGCATTACAAAATAATAATTCTAAATCGTAAACTACCCCATCTATAAGATCTCGCTTCATGCATTCATTCTTTATCAAGCGATATATATATTTTTAATATATCTTTAAAATATTTAAAAAGTAGTAAATAATTGAAATGTTATTGAGGAGAATTGATTTGCACAGAAATCATTTATTTTTAGAATATCTTTAATCGATACGATTATTAAATCTTCACATCTTCTAAAGCTGTCTCTATCTCATCTTTGTAATTGATCAGCATATTGTGAATGCTTTTTGGATATTGAAGTATATCATTGGGACTTCCTGTATCGGTGAACTTTGGGAAAATAGATTCATCAAAATTTCTCTGGAATATTCATTGGGACATTTAAATTCGAAAATTTCCTATAAAATTAGTTCGAATTTTGTTAGCATACTATCTGATGCAATTTCGGAAAATGGACATCGCTAAATCACTCTATGGATGTCAGCACATATAATTTGAAATGATTATTTAGTGATTTGCAATGATTCAAAGTACTTTGAAAAAAATACACATCCTGAATTTTCAGGGACAAAAAATTGTTTATCAGCTTTAAAAATAGGTATGTAAGATTATCACATATAAGTGAAATCTATTTAGGATATAAGAGTCAAATTTGTCGAATATTTGTCTATTATACTCTGTTAGTTCTTTTCGAACTGCAAAAGTGGGCATTCATCGATAAAAAAAGTTCCATCCGATCCAAATAAAGAATTCAGACCGAGTATTTTCATTTTATTTCCAAAGGGAAAAAAGAATTGAAGAAAGAAAAGTAATGAATCCCAAGGAATGAAAATTTTTGAAAAGTTTATTAAATTGTTACAATGATCAAGATAATTATAATAAGTGCAATTCTTTTTTGAAGAATATATAATTACTCAATTCAGTATTCGATTTATACTTCTGTCACTTTTTCATGAACAGTTTTCATTAATTTTGTTCTTCTCGATCTAATTTTTGATAATTAAACTGTAGTGATTCAATATATTTGAAGCTTTCTAAAAAGTGCTAATTGTTCATTGATAAAATTAAGATAGTCTTCATATGAAACAAAAAATACGAAGACTTGATCATAAATAAAATTTATTTATATTCATTATTTTGCTAGGTTTGACAAGTTGTGTCTAGAACACTTGAGAATTAGAAGATATAACATTTTTTAAATAAATAGTCACTTTTTATCAGCTGTTTGCATGAATCCAGACTTTGCATTAGCTCATTAAGTCATCTGTCAACTGGCCATATAAACCATTGAAATATTAAACACTCATCGCAACATATTTAACTCAACAGTGATTAAATATCCCACAAGTTTAAATACAAGTATGGGCCTACTTAGAGGATCACATAGTTGGTTTAGCGAAGTAAAAATAAAGATGCGGAATTTATATTGTCTTAGTGCCCTGAATTGATATTACTGAAATTGTTAAATAAATATCACTTACCATCTGATTTACACATTAAAAAAGCTCCAACAGTTAACCGATACAATTATTAACATAGCCTATTATCATTCTGACCGACTAAACGCATAAATACAGGATTTCGATATCATTAAAAAATTGAAATCGACATTCTTACAAAAGCTTGGATGAAAAAAGGGCTTCAATAAATAAACTTTGGTCAAAAAATACGTTTTGAACTCTTAATATTCTGTAATAAAAATATTCCGGTCGATGCATAAAAGGACAATAATTTCTTAATATAAGTTTGCTAATGAGATTCAACTAGGAATATTTAACTGGCCTGATATTTCTAATTTTCTCTGGATTACATTTGACCTTGCAAATTCTATATTAAAAACAATTTGGAATTAATATTTAGATAATGAGAGAATATAATTTTCTAGGATTCGTAATTTTGCAAAAAACTGTTTGGATTGATGCATAATTTTAACTCATGATGTTCTCTAGAACATTCATTATCTTGGCCAGAATTATCAAAGTGAATAAATTATTTATTTTTTGATCGTTTCTCTACATGATAATTAATGATGAGTGACGAATATCTAAAAGAATAAAAAAATTGAAAGATGAATCCTTAAATTGTCATTCTCGTTACATGGCTTAATTTCTGCTTAAAGCCAACCAATAAGTCATTTCAGTCACAAAAAGCCTTATAGTGAAGGTACCAACCTCCTTCGTTGGATGGTTGCTAACCCGCTTTTTACATGTAAACTCACCATCATAAATTCTGGGATCAATGGTCACCGACACCCAAATCATACCATGGCAAGCTTAAATTTCTGGAAACAAGAGGAACAATGCATGTTTGGGAAGATGTTACCATTAGCTTTTCGAAATTTTCGATTCAATACATTCTAGAATCACATTTTGCAATCTCGCCAGTCTATTTAACCTAAGATGCAGTCATCTTCAAGGAATTTTTTCAGCCAGCGATTTTGTAGTTAACTAGTAGCTGTTCTACATTTGTTGGGTACGCTTATATATGTTTTACTAGTGTACCCAAATTATTTTACCCAACGGGATTCGAACCAGAGCCTCAAATTTTTCTTTATAATCCGAAGTCAATTTTGCATCATTTCAGTCAAACATTACAAGATATCTGTTATTATTGATTTTAAGAATATTTTGAAAGAGATGCACGAGATGATGCAACATTTGTGATATTTTGCCATCTTTGTTTATATTATTTTCGATAAACTGGCCAAATATTCTTGATCCAGTTGATACGAAATTTTTTAACACGCAGAGATTCATTCGATAATTTCTAGGATTTCAAAAATGCTATTAAATTCAAAGCAGCTCGGAAAAATTCTAGAGCTGTAGAAATTATCAAAACAGCAATATAGATTAGCCTAAAGACATGATTATAGCCGTTGAAGAGCTTCTTGCAGAGGCAATATTCATATAATATAGTAGTTCTACACTATATAATAAAAATCAAATGATGCTGAATATTCTTAGAGGAAGTATCTTTGGTTATGGTTACTGCTAAAATAGTTGTAAAAACTGATATACATCAGTTATGATAAGACATACCAAGGTGATCACAAAAATGTAATGCTTATGAAATGGTCGTAAGAAACCATGGAAATAGATATAAAATTTGCGTCCAATGAAGATTACCATTGAATTTTCTTGATGTGAGGTTTTATAAATCATCTTAATTCTTTATCTAATTATGCTGGACTTGCAATTTTTAATCATTTAAGATGTAATTAATATATTAAGTTGGGGTTTACTTTTTTTAATAAATTAAATAACAAGAATATTTAAGCAGAAGCAAATGCAGCATTATATAATAGAATATGAGAATTTGTCAATGGCTAAAGGCAAGATCGCTGTCATTTTTGTTATAATGGTCTAATGATTTTTCATATAGCAAATTAAAAATATTAAAGGCTCACTATATTTCTAGGGTTAAATTATTATTATATATACATTGAATCCAAATAAATTCATTTAATGGGTTATAGAATAATCGTCATTTACTCTTTAATTGATTTCGTGTCAGGCCTCTTTTCTACACCCAAATAATCTGAGTACCAGAAAAAAACGAGATTCATTAAGTAGGAGGGCTTTTTTCTATGCAGGAGTAAATTTTAAAGCTTCTACTGGGTCTTGAATACTCAACACAAATCATAAGTCCACCCATTTGAGCTTTAGGCAAGCCCTTTTTACGGATTCGTCTTTTTATGAGGAGGCTATGACGTTCTCGTATAAACTGTTATTCTTTCAGACACACGCATAAGCGTGTTATTTATTCACGCTAAGCTTACACTCATCTGTCTTACGACAGATTCTGTCTAGCGTCAAAATAATAACTTATTGTGTGAAAAATGCAGAGTTTCAACATTCCTCTCTATCCTTGGAAGAATGGTATTAAATATTTTAATTTTTCTGCATATATTCTTTAATAAAATCCTCTCGAGGAGCTAATTTCTGTGATTTCAAAGATAAATAATACTTAAAAGTAGAGACAAAATAAAATCCGACTATAGTATTGAAGTGAAGATTATGAGAAAAAAGACTAGTATTTATTTTTATTTCAGAGACAGATTCTCAATTGGGCAATTCTGCTGCCTACTAGTCAATTTTTTTTCAAATAAATTTTTATTAACGAAAAAATCTTCTATAATTGATGAATATTAATTATAGAAGTATGAATTAGACATCATGAAAATGATACAATATTTATCTTGTTCATCTATAATTTTAGAGAATAATTGAGCATTAAATTTTTAATTTTGAAAATTGCACTAAAATTTCTTGATAACGCAATTCAAAGTATAACACTGTGCACATGCATATTCTTTTATATATTCAATTCATTGCATAAATAGAGAGTTAGATTCTTCAAATTCTCTTTTCAAGATGAAAGTTTCGATTTTTGTTTACTAAGCCTCTCCCATAATGAAAAAATATCAATATGATCGTGATAAGGCATTCAATATGAAGTTTGTGTATCTTAAAATGAACGGCCTATTAAAAATTTTAACTTATTGATGTGAAAAAAAATAATAGAATCCATTTTCAATCATGTGTATTTGGAATATTATTGTTGTCGAATAGTGAATTGTTAATGTGGACATGTTTATTAGATTGTCTGCTTTGTATAGTTTCGCAGTGGTTTTTAATATCGAATGCAATCAATTGAGCATGAGTTCATCTTTTTGGTATAGCAAGCTTTGGAGTTACCAAATAAATCCTATCCAGCTACAGCAATTATTCTGTCGATTTATTGTCTTAATACTAATTCCATTTCATACAAATCGATAATATTAAAACTCCTTCGATTTTTCTAGCATCGATTTTGAAGTTCAAAGAGTTAAATTATAGATCATTCTCATACCGAACATATATGATCAAATATATCATTAATCAAATCATCGAATGGCTAATTATATTAGAATTAATATTTTTTGATAGATCCTAATGTACATTTAAAATCTAATCTTAAGAAATGTATTTTTCTTAAAAGTACTTCAAACTCTGTCAATGTATTGTAAAGAGAAACTTTAAATCTCACAAATCTTTTCCATATGAAATGCAGTAGAACCTAATTTACAAGGATAATAATCTCTTATCGTTGCTCTCTTAACGTATCCATTTTTACGATAAAATTTCATTGCACTCAAGTTCGACTCCATAACATGAAGTTTGAATTTATTTACGTTTCGGCTATCTTTAATACATTTCTCAAGATTATTAAGAATACAACTGCCAATCCCTGAATTTCTATATCTCATTATTAATCCAAAAGATAAAAAGTGGCAGGTTGTTTCATCCTCAATCACAAAGGAGGCTGTTCCTATAGGGGTGTTTTCAATGTGTAAGATTAGTGTTTCTAGATGTGGAATCTTTTCTATATTAATGTAATTATCATTATAAAATGTGAATAGCTCATTGTTCAATTTTGAAATTTCATCACAAATTGATATAGAATTCTGGCAAATAATTGTTAATCCGTTTTTTTGAATTACTATAAATATTACAGGCATGTTAATGGGTTGTAAAATAGTGGGTTACTTATTCATAGTAAAAGGAAGGGATTGTATATTATATAAGCAAAAAATTAAATGTGAGAAACTTAACTATCAATATGAAGTGTGACTTAAGCAAAATTTCCAACTGAAAGCATCAAGAAGAGATTTGAAAATTATTCAAAAACTCAAATTTCAACGATAGGCATAAATTGATTTTATGCCGATCAATTGATATTCCAAAGATCTGAGGCTCATTGATACCGAGAAGATTTTTGATTCACAGAATGTCGTATAAAAAAAGTGTTTCTTCATGTAAATCCAAAAATGATTCGTGATATGGATGTATGCTTCAAGATTATACAAATATTCAATCATTTCATATGGTTAAAGAGGCATGTAACCTGAATTGTAAATATAGATCTACTCATTATATTTAGCATATTTTGTATGATTGTAAAAGATGCAATTTTTCATTTATCACGGATACAATAAACTTTTAATGATTTCCCATATATTTACTCTTAACATGTTCAAATATTCAGTTTAATAATTAAAAATGATTATTAAAAACTGAAATTTACTAATCCTTGAATCTTAAGCTGGTATTTCTTGGCTTTGGTTTATGTGAATCAATAATGGCATACTAAATATATTCTGATGATTCGATATCAATTCTTAATCATATAAAATAGACAATTGAAAATCATTATCTTGCTCCTTAAATGATTGTATCATTTTAGAACTTCGTGTGCACCTCATTGCCAGTACTGAATATTCAGGGATAATTGAAAATCAAAAAGTGGGGTAGCCATGCGATAACCTAAATTTGATAGAGAATTATCAAAATGTCTTTAATTAATTACTTTTTATTAAGTAGAAGCGAAGATTCACAAATCTTTCGATAATATTTAGCTGTCTGAGCCTAAGCTTAGATTATTCTGATAACAATTAAAAATATAATATTGTCGATTATATAGTGTGTCAATATTTAAACTGGACATATTTATGAAATAACTTTAGTATTTAAATCTTAATTTGTCAGTCATATAATTATTGGATAATAAAGGAAAGCCAGCGAGCAATCATAATATCTATTGTGAAATTGTAAAGTCATGATAATCTAACTGGTTATTGGCTATTGATCAATTTACAACATTATTGATCATTCATGAAATCAACAGAGACTTTAAATGAATAGTGGTATATTATCATCCAACATATCTCATCGATGGTTGAAAAATGTAAGAGAATTGCAGACATTTATTTCTCAGGGAATGAATACAGCCATTTTATCGACTGATAATATATTCATGAGGTTTCTTGCATATAAAATTCCTAAACTAAGATGCATCATGATAAATTGTTCATTTTCTATAAGTATACATATAATATAGTATATCAATTTATCTGAACTTCTATTAATTTTATGAATTTATGATTTGATGAAAAATTATTTTTGTAATAAATTCTAGTATTACTACATGATAAGCTTTGATATACTACGATTAATAAGGAATATCTTTCCAACCAAAAAAGATAGAAAATGAGATTTAATAGCAAATGAGCTATCAGTGATTTACAGGTGCAAAATGAACATTATTTCATACGTAGTGATCTGGTAACGAAAGACCACAACAAGTATAATAAAGAGGTTGAAATTGAACCTAAAGTCTAAGCGTATATCCAGTTTATTGTACTCAAGAAGACTCTAGTGTCTATTTCATTTGAAGACGACGGGGATCAAAGAGACGGACAACCATGTGAGTCTTGAGCAGATAGTGTTGAGATTATCGGATTTAGATAAGAGACTTGACACAGAATCAATTAAAGAGTAATTGATAATTAATATATTAACCATTAAATAAATTATTTATTACATTTAAAAAAAAAAAAAACGAAATTTATTCAACTAGAAGCGCCTGTGCCTCTATAGGAGGAAAATTTTAAACCTCCTACCGAGATCCTGGGTACTTGGAATAAATCCTAAGCCCACTCTTTCGAGCTTTGGGCAAGCCCTTTTTTATCCATGCCGCTCCGGCACACAACACACACACGCATGCAATCATCCGGCCCCACCTCCCCTTTTTTCGGGGTTTTGTTTTTATAAGGAGGCTGTGACGTTCTGATATAAACTGTTATTAGTTTCACACACATAAATGTGTTACTTATCCGGGCAACCACGAAAAGGCTACAGTCATCCGTCTCACGACAGATTCTGCCCAGTTACATTTTTTAAATTTACTAATTTTGAAAGCGAGAAGAAAACTGGATAAATAGATATACAAATTTATAAATATATTTGTAAAATTTTTATCTTATAATTAAGATCTAATATGAATTTTGTATGTGACAAATTTTAAAGTTTTACTTGAAACACTTTGAGTAAAATTTTTAGATTCACTCGTAATAAAATACAACGAAATATTTAATAAAGAATTTATTTAATGTGTAATCTAAAGATTATCAATTACTCTTTAATTAATTCCGTGTCGGTTCTCTTGTCTACGCCCGATGATCTAAGCACTAACTGCTCAAGACTCACATGGTTGTCCGCCTCTTCAATACTTCGTCGTCTTTCAAATGAAATAGACTCGAGAGTCTTCTTGAGTACAATCGACTGGATGTACGCTTCGACTTTAGGCTCAATCCCAATCTCTTTGCCATACTTGTTGCGGTATTTCGTTACCAGTCCTTCCCAGGTCATTACGTATGGAATTATGTTAACTTTGCACTTGTAAATCAATGATAACTCATTTGCTATTAAATCGTATTTTCTAGTTTTTTCATTTTCAACTTGAGTTAATAGATCAAGATTGGTGATTCCAACCTTAATCAGAGTTATTTCATTTTTCTTTTTATCATGTAAGAAGATATCTGGTCTGTCGTGTTGTGTTTTAATGTCCGTCTTAATTCTTGTATCTACTCGAATCTCGACATTTTCATTTGCTACAACTTCTTGAACGGAATGACGAAATATTTAATAACATTATTGGGATGAAAAATTCCTATCATTTCATCACCATTTATCTTACCAATCAAAGTAAGAAAACGCTTGTCATGTTCCCAGAAATATGTTTCTTTTTCCTCGTCTTCTATTCAGACTTCTTTAAGATTGCCGTCTGAAAGTTACTCCTCCAATATATTTCTATTCGTCAAACAAGGGAAGTTGGTTATCAAGTGATGCCCAATACATTTTTGTTCTATTTATAAAAAAATTTAATCGATCGAAAAAAATTATATTAAAGCAAGAAAAACACATCTTTGTACTGCTTGGTGCTATAATATGTATTTTAGAATGCAGAAATTTGGGATTTCTATTAAAAGTTTGGTTCGCTCGTTTTTAACTCCTTGAAAATTTTTATCGTTAATGGAAATAAGAAAAAACAGCTATAATCTATAAAAAAAGCAATAGTCACCACTTAGGGGATAGAAATGTAATCCTAAGATTTACAACACATATTCGCCTTGTGGTGTGTTGTTTCTAAATGGCTGGATCTAGGAAAATTTTTGTACTTGGACATAAATAAAATTCTCTTTGGACATAGAACGTATGGTTGCCTACTTGCGGTTATCAAAGCCTTCCATGATATAACAGGATATTTCCCGAATTCAAAGCGATCCTTTCACTGTCTTCCGATCTATCTTGGATGAAGTCTTCAGCAATGTATTTAGCAGTATTAAGATTTTGAACTATCTCTCGAAAGTTGTATCATTATAATTAAAATAAGTCGTATTTTTTTTTAAATAATCAATGTCTTTTATTATAAATTTAGTGATAATCAACATCCGCAATTACTCACCAAGAGTCTAAAAATCAGACTCGGTTTGTCTTTACCAACTTGGTCATTTTCATACCAGTTCTTCTTTTCTGCAATCCATCTTTCTGAATATCATGAAATAAATTTGAATCTTAGCGTATTTAGATCTAATCCTATTTCTCCACTTCGTCATCTGTGATAGTATGGTACATATATTCCACGTCATTATATGCTGTGTTTTTCGATTTCAAACTAACTTTTGATCAATCACTTAGTAAAATAATGATTATTAAAAAATTTTATGTAATGAATAATTTTTAACTGATAATTAATTTTGTGTTTTGTCGAGTTGTACGTTTAAATTCTAAGAAATAGAAGACATAACTTATTTAACGAATTCCTTATTTATATCTACGATTATAAATACATTGTTTTTGAACAATCATCATATCTTATTGATTGCTTTCATAGGCTTTGCATTGGTTTATGGAGCTATTAATAATCAGCTATATAAACCAATGAGGTTCCAAATAATTATCACAGCAAATATAATTAAAAATTTTAAAAAAATTGATTTTTGAAATTTCAGAAAAATCAAATTTTAGTCCATGGGAGCATGGCTTAATTCAAAAAATAAGAGAACATTCTACATTTTAGCTTGTGGAGTTTATCTCATTATTATTATTTTGTCGCATAAATTTATTCTAGAGAGCGAGTATCAAGAAGCAGAAAAAAAATGCCAAAACACATCGAACGAGAATGAGAACCAGAACCAGAATGAGAATGAGAACCAGAATGAGAATGAGTGCATCAACCCCCCTGAGAGCTGTGTCGATAAGGCATATGAAATAGTTGTCTATTTTTTTGACGGTCTTAGACTACAAAGAACAGAGTCTCGATGCACTCATTTTTTATTTACGGAGATAGTATTAAATGATCAATCACATGAAATCAGACAAATTAGTGCTTTCGCTGAAAATCTAAATAGATATACCAATTCCAAAAGTCATAATACCAGAGAATTCCACTTTGAACATCTTAAAGATGCTCGAGGATTTGATATGTTTAAGGATCCAGATACATTACCTTGTCCTTCAATAGACCTTGATACTAGCTCTTGGATCTTTAAATTTAATAAGCTAAAACTAAATCTTAGTGTGTTAACGGACTATAATGCACTCAAAGGGCTGAAACAAGACGCTAAAGAAATTACAAATCCTTTTGCTACCGAAATGTCAGCATGCTGGGGGTTTGTTTCGCTAATGCAAGTTCTAATGAATAATCTTTCTTTTTTTCTAAATAGTTGTGGAGAGAAAATCATTGATTTGTCTAAACTAGCTGAATATGAAAAAAAGATTATTGAGTCCATAACAACTATAAGATTTATAGTTTATGATAAGATCTTAGATCAGCTCATTTGGAAATTAAATGAATTAGCAAAAAAAGGCACGAACCTTTCAATTCTTGATTTCTTCAATGCATGCGATGCATTATTCTTGATATTAAAATTTTGGATAGGGGGAGCTGAATCTTTAAAAAATGACGTTTTCAAAACATTGGAAATATCCGAAGAAAACATTCCTACTAAAGATTTCCGAAATTTAAAAGGTTGTAATCCTATAGCTGAGTATCGAGGCTTAATTAGAAGTCTGAAATTAATCTTTCAAGAAAATACTGATGAACTGACAAACCATAGACTTCTTTGGAGTAATGAAACTAGATGCAAAGCCTTTTTCTTTCTTATTATTGTATCTGAAATTGCTAAATCCCGAAAATCGAGTACTGTTGAACAGCAATTTGTTTCATTAAAATTCGCTCCAAGAAAAAAAAATTGAAACAAAGAGGTTTACCTTCACTTTCAAGTATAATTCTTGATGCATATGGCTACATTGAGTCTATTTTTATGTGCGAATTTATTGTAACTTATCGTTATTATTCGAAAATTCTTGAAATTGTCAACTCGAATGGGTTATCATCGCCAGAGTTAAACAAATTAATTGTCGATGTATGCGTTTCTTTGATTGAATCTTTTGATAAAAAGAGATTACAATTGTCGGAATATTTATTCGGGCAGCTCAAGCCACTGATAAAATTGCAGAATAATATTTATGATCAATGCAATAGAAATAATCTTGATTTGTTAGATCGATTTTATGGCCTCGCCATGCTGGACAGCAAAAATACTAGTATGCTACAAGCTTTAGTTTTTTCAGATTACAAAAAATCTCAGTTTTTATGTGATCTTAAAAATTATTATTCGATTTTGGTAGTGTATAAGTCTTTTTCCTTTCTCAACAACCATAATTACTATATTCGTTTGCCAGAGGTACTTAATTAATAATGGTTTTAATTTGAATTTCATTTTAGATGTACTATCTAAATTTTCCTTAAATAAATTTCATTTAATCTAATTTGTTTATTTTCTGATGACCTTGTTTAATCTTCTTTACATTAACCTATTATAATTTCAGATTTGGAAGCTTCATATGACTTCAATGACTAATATCAAAAGTGGACCATGTGAAGTTAATTCCAGACAAGCATTCTTGAATCTTTAAATAACAATGATTCCTTCTATAGCTTTGTCTTTAAGACCTTGTGTATCTACTCTTCCATCTTACTAACTCATTGCTTAAACCAATAAATTGATTAAGTGAGGCTTCTTGGAGTTTTATTCATGCATTCTAAGACCTAATTAAATCAGCTCGTGCCAAGTCCATCTTCTGTAATTGGCTGCTAGAAAAAATAATATTAGCGTATTAAACAAAGAACATGCGTACTAATTGAGCTAGAGTGAAAAGCTGTGCAGAATCTGTCGTGAGACGGATGACTGTAGCCTTTTCGTGGTTGCCCGGATAAGTAACACACTTATGTGTGTGAAACCAATAACAGTTTATATCAGAACGTCACAGCCTTTTCATAAAAAGAAAAATCCCGAAAAAAGGGGAGGTGGGGCCGGATGATGATCGCGAGATCAACATGCGGGAGCAGCATGGATAAAAAAGGGCTTGCTCGAAAGAGTGGGCTTAGGATTTGTTCCAAGTGCCCAGGACCTCAGTAGGAGGTTTAAAATTTCATCCCATAGAGGCACAGACGCTTCTAGTTGAATAAATTTCGTTTTTTTTCTTTTTTAGAGTAAAAAGCATTTGTTCCCTGAGACAATCCCCTCTGTTATGTCCTTCACTCACAGCCGTGCAAAAATATTTTTTAATGTGTGAAAGTTACTGGAGGCATAATCCATGTATCTGATGATATTTTATCTTAATCGCGGATCCACAGAAGTTACTCAAGCTTAAGACAAAAAGTCTTGCTATGTTTAACCACTGAAATCAGTGAAAATTATTCTAAACTGATCCATTAAGAACCTTTGATCATTATTTATTTCAGACATAGTTTAAATTTATTTAATTTCTTTGATAAATTATCGGAGCCTGTTTGAAAATCAACGATATTTATTTTTATTTCTCGATGAAATTTCGCTGTATTTGAATCGCAATTTTGATGAGGGGCTTAGTCTTGTCTTAATGATAATGAAAGATTGCTGTCTCCAATCTTTTGATTTGAGAATATTTTCAAATCGCCAAAATTAAATAAAGAACGTATTAATTTACTTGGAAATAAATATCTATGTCCATCCATAATAGTTTTAAAACGGAACATGATAAAACTAGTTTCAGTTACCAGGTGAAATTAATGGTCAAAATTATTTAAACCATGTAAATTTGAAGTACCCCAGGGTGCAACAGATTCTTTTTCAATTATAATATTATTCATTAAAAGGCTTTCGAAATTTAATAAGTCAACAGAATTTTAAAATCATAGATCCCAATAAACTCAAAAAAATGCAAAGAATAAAAATAGGCAATCATCGTTTTCTTAGAAAAATATGTTCTCAAGAATTAAAAAACTCTAATACTGAGGGTACCAATCTCCTCCGTTAGATGATCACTAAATCTCTTTTTACACATAAACTTTCTATCCTAAATTCAGGGGACCGCAGGTTCACCCACGGGTCTACCCGTCACCATATAGATCATATCCTATTACTGGAGAGAAGAGGAACAATGCATGCTTGGGCCACGGCTTTACCGTCTGTCTTTCAAGCCTTTCTATTTAATACATTCTACAACCACATTTCGCAACCTCGCAGTCTATTTAAACCAAGACATAGTGCTCTCCAAGGACTTTTTTTGGCCAGGGATTTTGTAGTTAAGTAGTAGCTGTTCTACTTTTATTGGGTACGCTTTATAAGTATTATTACGAGTAGATCCAAATTATTTCACTGAGCGGGATTCGAACCCGAGCCTCAAGTTTTTCGTTATCATCCGAAGTCAACTGCGCTACAGATGCGGTTTCAAGAATCAAAATCTTTTTGATCATAAGTGTAAGAAAATCATCAATAATGCTGTTGTTTCTGTAATCGACAGATTCAGGAACAAACGAGTGGATTCTATATGGCTTAATCTATGTATTGGGTTTTAAATCTGTCACTCAATCAGATTATTGCAGTAACTGAGAAACCATTTTAATCGCTTTAACTTGCATCTATAAAGAGGCATAAAAGGATTTGAAGTGAAATTATTTACTAAAAAGGCAATGAGTATTCTGCCTTATACTTATAGGAAAGCTAGAAATACTTCATCCAACAATAAATTCGAATAAATAGAGCATAAAAATTACTAAAATTGATCAAATCAAACATCTCCGAAAAATCTGTAGTAAAACAAAAAATCAAACATTTTAGATCTGAAGCTAAAAATTTCAGGTTGTTTCCAACAAATAGAATATTGTTTTTAAAGGAGGCTGATTTATTGATCTGTTCTTTCATCCCTCGTTTTCTCTTTGCATTTTCATTAGTTGATTTCAATCGAAATTCATTAAAATGATTCTTCAAGCTGCCAAATGTGATAGAAGTAAACATGCTGTGCTCCTGTATATGATAGTATTTGTGAAACATTTGACTTTATCTTATAGCTCTCTACCTTTATTAGCAAATGGGAATAAGTAATTTTGAGCAGCTACTGATAATACAAAAGGTTGGGCAAAATCAAGGTATATAATCTTTGAGAATTTCAGTTCAGTTGAATTTTTCTTGTTCAAGGTATTTTTCAACTGGAACCATGGCCACAGGCGTATGGTGAATCTATCAGAGCCGTAATCAACGAGGATGGTTTTTGGTGAGTAAAAGTCTCACACTATCTATAATGAATTTCTCCGAGATATGCCTTCATATGGGTGTCTTTTGAAGATTCTCTCTCCTTAGGCGCAAAAAAAAAACATATTTTTTTCAGACACAGCTCACCAAATAACTTTAAAACTGATCTGGAGATTTTATATTATTTCTCGATTCATTGTTTGATAGAACTTTCAGATGGCGAATAGTATAAATAAGTGTTTTGATCCATAATAATTGTCGATCGTGAAAAAATTGGACATTTATTGAAAGATTATTCAATTAAACATTATCTTTTGAGATATTGCACCCTCTTTCAGTCTTTCATTCGCATAATAGCTTCAAACGGGTATTCTCGTTTTTTATTGGTTTTCGAAGCGAAAGTGCTGTGAAGTTGTAAATAACGAAAATTTTTGAGGCCTGGGTTCGAATCCTGTTGAGTGAAGTAATTTTGATATATTCGTTAAACACCTCTAAACCGTATCCAATAAACATAGATCAGCTTCTACTTAACTATATAATTGCTGGCCTATAGAGTCCTTGGTTAGGAATATGCTTTGAGTTAAATAGACAGCGAGGTTGCGAAAGTGATTGTAGAATGTATTGGATTGAAAAGTTTCAAAAACAGATGGTAAAAGTCCAAGCTTCAAGTGTCCCACTTCTCTCCAGTAATCGAAACTTGCCAGGGCATGGTCGGAGTTGAAGTGACCACTGTGCTCGATAAATTAGGATGATGGGTTTACGTGTAAGAAGCTATTTAGTAATAATCTAACGAAGGAGATTGGTACCGTTTTTAAATATAGATAATTAGCATTTCTTTCTTGCAATTTTTAAAAAAATTTAATCATCCAAGATAAAATTAAATCAAAGCAAGAAACACCTTCGTACTGTCGTATGTTACAGAATTTACTTAAACTGCAGAAATATTTGGGATTTTCATCAAGAATTTGATTGGCTGATTTTTATCAGTGATAGAAATAAAAAAGACTGCTATAATAAATAGAAAAGGCTGATGTCACCACTTAGGAGATAGAAGTATAATGGCAAAGTCTTTACACATATTCGTCTTGTGGCGGACAGCTTCAAAATGGCAGAATCTATGAATATTTTTGTATATGGACATAATCCAATTTCTCTTTGGGTATAAATCATATGTTCACTTCCGGTTATAGAAGTCATCGACGATATGGAAGGACTTTTCCCAAATTCGGAGGCATCTTTTTATGATATTTTTCGGATGAAGTTTTTAGCAAAACGTTTAGTGATATTAAGATTTTCAAGTATCTTTCATTGCTATAACATTATAATTAAAATAAATTGGCTTTTTTTAAATAAACATCGTCTTTTGTTTAATTTTGAGGATAGCCAGCATAAGTCAATAACGACCAAAGGCCAAATTATCAAAATCTAGCATGTGTTCCGTTGATGTCGACTCTTTAGAAACCAGCACTTACCTTCCCAATGAGGCCATGTCTCTCCCACTTCTGATTCTCCATAAATGTCCTTTTTCAGCATTGCGTCTTCTTGAATGATATATATGCACTGGATTTTAGTATAAATTTATTTGATTAAAATCCTATTTCTTCATTTTTTCCGAGGTAATAATTGAATATACTAATCTATCCTTTGTCATTGCATACCGAGTTGCTTCAGTTTAAAATATTTTTTAGATCGATCATTTAAGAAAATCATATTTTTAAAACATTTCACGCTTGAATAGTTTTCCAACTAAATTTTAATATATTAATTTATAACTGTCAATCAATAAATTATTGTATATTTAATTATTAATCTATTTCTCGAGATCTTAAACGAGGGAAACTAAAGTATCACAGCAATTGAACTTTTCTTAAAGCATTATTCAACGTTTATAAATAATCGATAAATCTCAACAGATGGATTAAATTTGCTTGTTTTATCACTTTATCATTTGATCTGAGATCCTGATATAAATTCTCATCAAATCAATATAATTGGCGTACTTTTCTTGCACAATTGACCTAGGCTTGTCATATTAGATCGTTACATTTTGTTTATTCTTGTGTTTAAATAGATTTCTGATTTTTGGAACCTTTCTTGAAAAAAATAAATTTTTATAAAAATTTTTATTGAAATAGAAATAAAAAAGGAAATAATTTTAATTTCAAAGTCAGAACTATTCATTTGATTAATGGAAATTTATTGAATCTCTATTTCTTTTGTAATAAAACCAGTTTTGACTGAAAATGATAATCATGAAATGTCAACGGCATTCTTGGAAAGATTGTCAGAAAGGCCTGAGAGAATCAGAATCCCAAGATTTTCTAAGATACAAAATTTGAGTTAAAAGCAACTATACTCCATTTTCAAATAAAGAATATCAAAATGAAATTTAAAATTAATTGATCAAGAATGTTGTTAAAAAAATTAGGTTGATCGGAATTCAATTTAAAAATGATTAAATTGATATTTCAACTGATTAAAAAATTTAAAATAAGAAAATAAACCTTTATCCCATGAAATTTATAATTCCCTTTCTTTTGATGATTGAGGAAGTATTGGCTAGCCATTCTACAAAGAAGGCCAAGGGTCATAGGAAGCGAAACACTATTCTTCATACTAATTATCTCGTTTCTGAAAATTTCGGCTTCCCACGTAAACAAAAGAAGTCAAAGTGCAAACTAGAAGATGAGATTCATGATTTTCTGAAATCATCGAACGATAATCTAGATTTCAAAAAATTCTATTATTTTTTTCAACCTGAATGTGTTAAAAATGTTGATATGGCTCAGCTTGCATTATATTTACCGGCTCTCGAAAGTCTAATACCCACTGATAACGTACAATTTGTCTTTTTGAAAAATCTTATTAAGAGTGTGATGCTTATGAATGATGAAATCTACATAAATCTAATTGAGAATGGAACATTTTATAAGACTTCTGAAAGAAAGTCATTATTCGATATTTTCATTTATGTTTTGAATTGTCATGGATTTAAAATTTCTCATGATGAAAAGACTAATGAGCTAAGTATAATATATCCAAGAATTCTTGGTAGCTCACCTCTTACTTTTAATTCTATCCCTTCTCAGTATAATGATTTGGCTTCAAAAATCGACTTTGGTTCAGAATTAGGTATGTTGAGGTCCAGATTATGTGTATCAATAGATAATTTTAACAAAGAATTTCCTTTAAAAACATCATCTTCTAAGCTTACAAAAGCCTATAAGTTGGCCAAAAAAATGCTAAAGAAAATCATAGATCAAGATTTTGAATTATTAAGATCTGAATCATGCATTCATAAAATGACGGAGATTGAAATTTCAAATTATGAAAACCAAGTCAATGATATTCTTAAAATTATGAAGCAGGAAGATTTTATAAGTAATAATATGAAAAATAAGCTTTCGGAAGAGATTTTATTGGAGAAGATTGAAGAAAAAATGCAACTTTTACTATCCAAAATTGATACAATAAAGAAGTTGGTGAAAGGCAATACGAATAATCAATCAAAGCTGCAAAATTCATCAGGCTTCGAAGTGAAAAAACGCCAAGAATATGTTACTTTCAGAGATAATCGCAATTTGGGTTATAAATCTCAACCTAATTTATTCATGCCTATCCCGATTAAGCTTCAAAACAATTCGTGCTTGGATGATTTAACTACAGACGGTGCATATTGTATGGCCAAAGATTTCTTTTTCAATGAAACTTGCCCGAATACATTTGTTCAAGAAATTAAGAGTTTGAGTATTGTATTGAAAACTGGTAATAATACAATTTTTCATGATATTTCTGTTATGCAGATGGTAGCTTGGTTTATTCAAAAACTTGATATTCAATCTCTTAGTTTGTCTAGCAATGGATACTTTGATGAGTTGGAGTTTAAATCTTTTAGTGAAGTTGTACACCGTTGGAATGTTCTTACTACTATCAACAATGGTTCCCTTTTATATCCAATTTCAAAACTTAATATCGAGTTTGATGATAATATATCCGAAGCGGCTATTCAAAATTTTTCAGAACTTATGGCTAACTTAAATCATTCATTGATTCGATTAACAATGGCATATTCTACATCTTTGAATCCAAATTTATCCAAATGTTTCGAGGAGTTAAGAGAGTTAGAATCTTTAAGTATCATTAATCATCTCGGTGCGACTGTCGATGCCTTTAGTGAATTATTATTCAGCGAAAAGAATTTTTTCAAATTGAAAAATCTGGAAATTTCATCTAATTTTCTTGGTAAACATCAAATCCGATCATTTTCTAATCTAATGTATTTGAAAGAGCTAGATATCAAGCATAATTTTCATTTCAAAGAAGAAGACTTGAAAGAATTCGAAACCTCTTTCATTGATAAGGAACGACCTCTTGCTAGTTTAAGTATTCATCTTGACTCAATTACATCGAAAACTTTTTCTTTTAATCTAAACAAGTTTTGTAAAGATTTGAAAACTTTGAAATTATTGGGAACGAGAAAGGATTCAATTTTTTATATCAAGATTATCGATGAAAACCCTTCATTGGAGAACATTCACATTAGTCATGGTATACCTCTAGAATGTTGCCATTTCGGAATTAAACTGCGTCACTATCTTAAAACCGATTATCCAAAGCTGAAAAGCATTGTTATTATTACGTCCATCAATCCATATAACGAGTTTGTGATTGATTGTCCAAATTTGGTTAATCCTGATGATGATGATAATGATAATGATAATAATAATGATGATAATGATGATAGTGGTGATAATGATAATGATGATAATGATGATAATAATGATGATAATGTTTAATTATTTGAAAGTAATAAATTTTCGTTCTTTTATTTGCAGTTTTTGGATTATGTATAATTTATAATCTTCCTAGTTGATAGTTTCATTTTTGATTTCGGTCTGTTGTAATCGCACTTTGTATAGCTAAATTCATTTTTTCCGATGCACTAATCTTTTTTTATTCATTTCTTCTCCTAAATTTATTATTTTAAAATTTTTTATAGTGACTAATCAGCAGCAACGATTATCCTCGTAAGCGTTTCGATTGGAATCAATTTCGCCCCTAAAAAATACAAATACCACAAGTAACGACAAACAATGATAAAGAAAAGAAAGTTCTAGCATTTTTTCGAATAGTCTGAAATGACTTTAAACTAGAGCAAGAAACGAATACATCTTCATACTGTCTTGCGGTATATTAAACACTTTATAGTGCCGAAACTTGGTGCTTACATTGAGAGATTGGCAATCTCTTTCTTAACTCCTTGTGAAAATTTTTATGAATTTGAAAAATAAGGAAGACAGCAGGCTGCAGTTGTCTGTAAAATAAGTCTGCAGCCACTACTTAGGAGGTAGAGGTGTAATGTTTTTGACACGTAGGAGTCCTGTGTGGCTTTTGCTTTCAAAATGCCAGATAGTTCAAGAAAATGTATGTATATGGAATGGACACGAAGCCACTCCACTTTGGGTATAAAGCATATATCGCGCTCCTAGTTATCGAAGCCCGCCAGGGTATGATAGGGCTTAGCCCTGAATTTAGAATTATCCGTTGAATGTTTTTCCGATTTTGCCTGGGCCAAGTTTCCTCCATCCAAATGGAGTTTTTAGCAACACATTTAACAATAAGGTTTTCACCGATCACTCATCAGCTATAGCAATATAGTGAAAATAAATTACTTTTTTTTTACATTCTTTAATATTGTAATTAAATAATTTCAGCTTTCAATTATGTTGAACAATTTGATTCCTTCTTGAGAATGAAGGGATTTTTTGCAACTAATGAAATTCGAATGAACAAGTGTAATTTTATTTTGAATTAGCAAACTTTAATGATAGCTGTTGCTGTGTAGCATCTTGTTAACTCATATCCGAATTAGAATTTAGCAAATTTCGGACTATACGTAAATATTTTTAAGTTAAATAAATAATATCACATGACGTTAACTCTTCTAATTCAAACTCTTCATGATAACCTGAATTCGATAATAACTATTTGGTGTGCTATTGCAAACCTCATTTTGAGATGTTTACTTTGCTGATTTCAGTCAATAATATTTTGAGTTGAATCGGCCTTTATCTCCTTTTTAGTTCTAGTTAGATCATTTAAAAAAAAGAAACTGGACAGAATCTGTTGTAAGACGGATGACTGTAGCCTTTTCATGGTTTCTCGGACAAGTAACACATTTATGTGTGTGAAACTAATAACATTTTATATCAGAACGTCACAGCCAGACAACTCATAAAAAGAAAAATCCCGAAAAAAGGGGAGGTGGGCCGGATGATGATCGTGAGATCAACATGCGCGAGCAGCATGGATTAAAACGGGCTTGCCCGAAGCTCAAAAGAGTGGGCTTAGGATTTATTATAAGTGTTCAGCACCTCAGTAGGAGATATAAAATTTCCTCCTATAGAGGCACAGGCGCTTCTAGTTGAACAAATTTCGTCTTTTTTGACCATATACACAATTTTTTCGATATCACGTCATCTTGTACATCACATATTGGATACACATCTCAGATTCTAGCTGGAATCCTAGATCTTCACTGTGTTTTTGTAACATTTCATTACCATTCCATCTCAGATTCTTACATATGAAATTATTTTTACCTTACACAATCCTTCAGAAAAAATAATTCTAAATTATTAGCTAATAAATATTATTTACGGTTTTTTTTTGTCTTCTGTGGTAAGTTCCAGAAGAACATATCCTTAGAAGAATTTAAAAGGATGCCAGTCTCAAGACGTCCTGATAGATTTGATAGGGACACAGTCAAGCGTGTCAAAACGTTTGAAAATCCGTTAGAAATCTGTAATCTGACCAATGCAAAATCCGAAATTCGGTTAAAGGATGCATTCCTCAAGCTCATACGAAGAGTGCATCTATCGATGGATGGATGGATGAGTAAAAGGACGAGGAAGATTCCTAATGAGAAAGTGGATCGACAGTTATTAGAGTCTTTGATTCTAATAGTTGGCGACTATGTTCGAAGTAAGCCCCACACGAGTATGACAGAAATCGCAGCAACCATCAGGAGTGTACAGATGGCCTACAAACATGAGAGCATGAAACCCAAGGTACCCTCTAGATGGAAAGATAGTATCGATAAGAATATATTAAATCTTCAAGTTCTATGTGATTTACTTAGTAAGTCACAAAAAAGCGAGAAGCTATCCAGAGAGGATAAAAGAAAATGCCTGACATTTATGAGTCAGGAAAAACTAAAACTGGGAATTCAATGGATTGTACTGAGGCAATTTCTCGAATCATGGAAAAAATCTTGATCTAGAAGAAAAAGATGGAAATGCATGAGAAGAGAAAAGACTTCTCCAAAGTCAACCGATCCTTTGAACTCTATAGAAGACAATTCTATAGAAATTTATCTGATGAGGTGACCAAGGAAAGTAATGTCCCAGTTCTCGAAGTTAAAGACTATTGGTCCAATATGTGGATCAAGTCTGAGACTGAGAGAAGCCAAGATCAATTCGAAGATTATCTGAGAGAGCATGTAGATGGAGATAGGAAATTTGACAACTTCCCCTCCTTTGAAGAGTTCCAGAAGACCATCAGCTTTCTTCCAAATTGGAAAGCTGCTGGTCCAGATGGAGTCTATAATTTCTTTATAAAGAAATTGACACCTCTTCATGAAAGTCTATATGAGATAATCAAAGGCATTTGTGTGGATTCTAAATGTGAAGATGATTGGTTTTACAAAGGTATCACATACCTTATTCTCAAAGGAGATCCTCAAATAGGAGGAGACTTCAGGCCTATAACCTGTATGTCGAATCTATATAAACTCACAACTAAATGTGTTACGCAAATATTGCAAAATATTGTTGAGTTTAAAGGTCTCTTGGGTGAAAACCAACTCGAACCAGTAAGAATGGCCCAAGGATCAAAGGAACAAGCTCTATTAAATCTGGTTATCACAAAAGCGCATTCCAATTTTTTAAAAGCTGCCTGGGTAGATGCCAAGAAGGGGTTAAATTCGATCGATCACGATCACCTTATCAAATGTATAGAGAGCTTGAAATTCCCTAAGTGGATCACAAGCTTCCTTAAAGACATTATTTCAAAGTGGAAAGTTCATGTCAGATTGAATGGATAATCAATTTTAGAGAAAAGGTTGGAGAGAGGCATCTTACAGGGAGACAGCCTGTCCTCTCTCTTATTTGTCTTATGCATGGATCCACTAAGCCGTAAACTAAGTGCCAAATATCAGAAAGTTGGTGTCAAACCCGAATCTGATATGTATATCACAAACCACCTTTTATTTATTGATGATTAGAAATTGCTTGCTGAATCTGAAGAAGAACTTCAAAGAATGATGAATGAGACAAAATCATTCTTTAATGCAATTGGTTTGAAAATGAATAAGACCAAATCCGCTACCAATAGCAAAGTTTGTGAATCAGATATTACTCTTTTGGAAGGTAAAGAGAATTACAAGTATCAGGGAATTCTTGAGACAGTTAGTAGCACAATATCCAAAGATTCTTTTGAAAAAGTAAGAAATGAAATTTTAAACAGAGTCAAGAATTTGTGTGAAAGCAAGCTGAATACAAAGAATTTGTTCAAAGCGATAAACGAGCACACAGTGTCTCTATTTAATTACCATATAGGAGTATTAAAGCTCGAACCAGAAGAATATGTCAAACTCGATGAATCCATTAGAAAGTACTAATGGAATACAAAGTCCACTTGCAGCCAGCAAACAATGAAAGGGTGTAATGGGAAAAGGAATGTCCAATATCGAGCATAAGAGTGAAAGAATGCTCCTTTAATTAAAGAATTGCCTGGATAAATCAAGAAATGTGTTTTTAAGACGTAATGCTATAATTAAGGTCGAGGAAGACAATAAGACACATCTCTCAACAATTGACAAATACATAAAACTGAAGTACAATATCGAAGACGAGATTATCAAAGAATCTCTTTATGAATCACAAATTAAATCCCTAATGACCAACATTTAAAGCAAACAACTCCACGAAAGGTTGTTTAGGGTTTGTGATCATGAACTTGTCTCCATTAAAGACTCTTCAGTATGGCATACCAAATGAAATATGAAGCTATGAGATGAAGAAGCTCATTGCTTCCTTCAGGATAGAAATATATTCTTTGATGAAAAAGTCAGATGCCCACATTTCAAAGTTTTGCCAAAGACAGTAGATCATATTGCTACTAAATGCGAACGTATACTAGGTCATGATTATATGAGAAGGCATAATGAAGTGTTGAGGTGCATGGATTTATCACTGTTTAAGAGATTCAGAATTAAGAAGACAAGAAAACTGAAATCCAATTCTGGTTAAGAAGTTGTAGCAAATGAAAATGTCGAGATTCGAGTAGAAACAAGAATTAAGACTGACATCAAAATGCAAAATTACAGACAAGATATCTTCTTACATGATAAAGTGAAAAATGAAATATCTCTGATCGAGGTTGGAATTACCAATCTTGACCCATTAACTCAAGTTAAAAATAAAAAAACTAGAAAATACGATTTAATAGCAAATGAGTTATCATTGATTTACAAATGTAAAGTGAATATAATTCCATACGTAATGACCTGGTAACGAAATATCTCAACAAATATAGTAAAGAGATTAGGATTGTGCCTAAAGTCTAAGCGTGCATCCAGTCTATTGTACTCAAGAAGACGGGCATCAAAGAGACGGACAATCATATGAGTCTTGAGCAGTTGGTGCACAGATCATCGGGTCTAGACAAGAGACTTGACACGGAATCAATAAAAGAGTAATTGATAATTATTAGATTATCTATTAAGTAAATTCTTTATTATCATTCACAAACTTTTATTTGGCTAATTCAAAAATTATGCAATTGGAAATATTTTGAATCTTGAAAGCCACTTGAAAAACACCTAATGACCCAAATAATCATTAAATGTATCAAGACGAGAGACAGTATTTTCTAAAGACATTATTTATTAAATGTGATTTAGTATTCATATGTTAAATACAATAATCCGTTACAGATTGTACCAATGGAATATGATTAATAAAATGAATATGGTGTCCTCTTATAAAAGAAAGATATATTTATTATAAAATTATTTACTAACTTGACTCTGTAAATTTATATGTAATAATTACCCAATAAATGAATCGGAGACCAATCGAAAGGGGGAAGAAATTAGAATTTGAACCAAAAATCCCTGTCCCATCTAGTAAACCACACAACGAGAAGGAAGAACTCAAAGTAAGTCAAGAGGCAGAAATTCAAGATCAGCCAAATCTTGCTGGTGCATTTAGTCCTAAAACATTCGTTGATTCTAAGCAATTCAATTTTGAATCCGATAGATTTATTTTTAATTTACCGTTCTCAGTTGAAAATGCATCGTTAATTATTTTTGAAGACAACACGATTGCAATAAAAAAGGATGGAAAATTGTTTGAAACTGATTATTCTTATATTGGGGACGGAATGATTGTTGAGAATAATAATGGAATTAAAAAACTGAATAATTGTGATTTTATAGTAACTGCGTACTCTTCTGATATCTGATTTTAATTGAATTATTTCAGATTTAATTTTATCGTCCTGGAATTATTTGATGCGAAGTGTTATGATTAAATTCAATTTCTTAAAGCTTACACAGATTTTGTTTTTTCCTACTTCTAAGAAATTTATTATAAAATAAGTTTAAAGTCATTTTCTTCATTAATACTTTGAAATAGAATCAATATACTGTTGCAAAATACAATGAATTAAAGAAATATTTATAATAAAATTATTTTTCCTTAATGTTTGAAAAAATGCCCCTTTATTCTCATTAACATGACAGACCAGTAATAGTTCTGTTTATTTTCAAACCATTTTAGTTTAAATTTGAATGAACACGAAAATTTTAACAATAAAAATTTTATCGGCAAATTTTATGGATTAATTTGAAGTAAATCAACCGTTTCAGAATAAAATACCATGATCTCTCTAAGAAAAACTTCAATTTCATATTCGAGTCTCTTTGATAAGATACGTCATTTCTTGCCTATTTGAATTATTCAACGAACTCTCGATAATCTACTATCTCAGTAAGATAAGATTGCATGGTATGATAAAAGCTTTCTTATTTTCTTCAAATATTTTTGTTCACATTTCAATTTTCAGTATAGATTCAATTCATAAAAAATTGTCATTCCAAAACCCGTTGCCTACCATAAATTGTGCCTTGTAAATAATATCTGAACTGTCTCATGTGTACATTTGGCTTTTCATGCTCAATTTTACCAAAATAATTTAGTCTAATGGGTTCTATACCATCTCAAATTTAATCTTAAATGTTTTTATATAAAGATTATCTTATTACTTTACTACAAAGCCATGGTCCCAAATCGAGAGCTTGATCATTTTTTATTTGATGTCTATGTATATTCTATGTATAAATTATGATATTTATTAGAGACATCTAAGTATTTACAATACATCTTGATAATCTTTTTTTGATAAAATCTTACATTATAGGACTATGCGATGTCTTAGAAAGAACAACGTGATGATTGGCTTGGTTGGTATGTCTCTTAGATTCGTTAGTCGTATATAAAGAATATGTTAGTCTAATTGGCGAAATTTTTAAATCTAATAGTCTTTTTTATTGTATATATTCATTACTTGAAAAATATTAGTCTATAGTTATAGAAAAGATATTTAAAGAGTTCCTATTGTGTATCAACTGAGGGATTTCCTATTCAGAGGTAAAGCCCTTAAGTTGTATTTCATATTAAATACTTATTGCATCAATTTACACTCATTTGAATTACCTTCTATCCTTTAATCAAATAGCAAAACTAAGAGAATCTAAAAAACACTCTTTGTAAACGAACTCAACCAATAATATAAATTCAAGAATTTGTGCTTATAATAAACTGAGTAAACATTTGGCTTAATTTATATTACCACCTTTGTATACTTTTCACCTCTCACATGAAATGATTGATTTTATTGTATCTTTCTTTTAAGAGTACGAAAGATTATATCATTAATATGTATTTCAAGTATAAGTAAATTGCTTTTTATATTATGAATTCATTTATGATTATAAGATTTACCATGTAACAGATCATTTTTTATTGAATCTAACTGTTATTTTCGTTTGGGAAGATCCCTTAGATTTTTATCTTGATTTAATTCCAAAATTTTTTAAATATTTTAAGCCATCACCATGAATGATGACAATAACGTGAATTTGAAAGAAATTGTAAATGCAAGATTCCAAAATCCAAAATTTATTTATGACGGAAAAAGAGCCCAACCAATTTATGAGAGAAAGATTTATGATTATTCCTCAGCTTTCATCTATCAAGCCCATTGCCCCCTTCTTCCAGTTTTTAGTGATCCAAAGTACAACCTTGGGTCACAAACTCTGAATATCCCTTCGGCTGATGAATGCAGTGTTTTTAAATCGGTCACTAATAAGTTTGCACATATGAGTATCAATAAAATTAGAAGTCCAGTAAATTCAGTTGTTTGGAATCCCGACGGCAGAAGATTAATGAGTGGAAGCTGTTCCGGTGAAATAACAATGTGGAATGGCTTTAGTTATAATTTTGACACCATTGTCCAAGCACATGAATCTCCAATAAGAAGCATGGTTTGGTCCCCATCTGCTTCATTTCTGATATCCAGTGATAATTTAGGAATTATAAAATATTGGAATAATTCAATGAGCAACATCCAAATTATTGAAGGCCACAATGAAAGTATCAAAGATTTAAGTTTCAGTTACAATGACACAAAGTTCTGTAGTGCTTCTGATGACTCAACAATAAAGATATGGGATTCGATTTATTCAAGATGCGAGAGGACTCTGTACGGACATAACTGGGATGTAAGAAAAGCACAATGGCACAAAACTAAAGCATTGATAGCATCGGGTGGAAAGGATAATCTTCTGAAGCTGTGGGATCCGAGACAAAATGAATCCCTTACGACTTTCCATTATCATAAAAACACAATTCTAAGCATGAAATTTTATAAGGAAAATTATTTATTATCGGGCGGTAAGGATCAAGTCGTTAAGATGTTGGATTTGAGAACAATGAAGGAAGTTTTTACATATAAAAATAATAGGGATGTTACAACCATAAACACACACCCCTTCAATAATTTATTTGTGACTGGGAACAATGAGGGACACATATACTTCTGGGATTTCCTAAATGAAAATCCTATTGCTATTTCAGATGAAAAACACGAGAATACAATTTGGGCATTGGATTTCCATCCTGCTGGTCATGTTTTAGCTTCAGCCTCAGCTGATTTCACAGTTAAGTTTTGGCTGAGAAAGCGTCCTGAAGACTTTGAGCAAAGAGAGGAAATGGAGAAGCAAAATGAATCGGAACAGGCTGATTTTGAAATCCCTGGTCTGTAATTATATTAAATCATTGTATTAAGTTTTTATTTTATCTATTATCTTAAAAATTTTACTCAACACTGTAAACTTATTAAATTCAAATCGACTTATTTGTAAATTTTCTAAATTGAATCTAAAGCTTTGATAATTTTTGTGGATTTTATATATTTCAGATCTTTTAATTAAAGTCGAGAATAATTTAATTTTCCATTTATCGAAATAATCCTTTCTGTGTATAAATCACATATTTTCTTGATTATAATGAACTGGATATTCATGGCTTTCACCGTTGATTATAATCTCATTTAGTATATCTTGTAATTTTAATGGACAATGTTTTAAATGCATTAAATATTGAATACTTTAAGTCTAGATGCAAGATGTTTTATATTCTACCACGTCGAATTTTCATATTTTAACATTTTGTGATTGACTTGAATAGATCAAGATTTGTAATTTCGATTGATTCTATCCCGTTCCTATTGTGTACTGATAAATCTTATTTGTCATGATTCATTTTTAATTAAAAAATTTTAATTTTTCTATACAGATTGTTGAAAAAAGGATTGGACAAATTTTAAGAAGACACATGAATCTTCTACAAATAATTTTTACTGGCTGTTTTATCATGCAATCTATTTCTGTTTTATTTCAACACAAGTATTAGAAAAACAATCTTATTTTTATCCATCAGATCAAAATGTATTCATGCTATGAAATAAAGCCTAAATACGGGTTTTATTTGCATAGGATCTCTAGAAATAGTGCAGTTAATCTTATGGCATCGTCCCAGAAGTCTTATCTTTAAAACTTGGTTATCACATATTTCAGATAGCAAGCATAGAAATTTCTCAACCAGAAATAAAATCATAATCTCAAGGTTAGATAGTATAATTAAAATATTAAAAGTGTGAAGAAGCCAATACAAGACAAGGCTACATGTACATCTTTATAAGAAGAGAGTTCTTTTTGACAATGTACATAAGAATATAATCACTGTGTTGAAAAGCTTCAAAAGTTTTTATAAGAAATAGAACACTTTTGATACATTTTCATCTTTGAAATTTAATAGGAACAATGATATTTTGCTTATTTGTTCTATAAAATACTGGGCAGAATCTGTTGTGAGACGGATGACTGTAGCCTTTTCGTGGTTGCCCGGATAAGTAACACACTTATGTGTGTGAAACTAATAACAGTTTATATCAGAACGTCACAGCCAGCCGACTCATAAAAAGAAAACCCCGAAAAAAGAGGAGGTGGGGCCGGATACATGCGTGTGGAGCGGCATGCGCGAGCAGCATGGATAAAAAAGGGCTTGCACGTGATCGAAAGAGTGAGCTTAGGATTTATTATAAGTGTTCAGGACCTCAGTAGGAGGTATAAAATTTCCTCCTATAGAGACACAGGTGCTTCTAGTTGAATAAATTTCGTTTTTTTTTTCTATAAAATAGATTTAAATTATAGTAGTACTTGGGTTTGGTGATCCGATATCAGTATTGATGAATAAGCACGTGACACGATTGTTAGGTCCAATCACTTGTTAAAGAAAATATTTTATGATGTGATATCATAAAATTTATTTCAGGGAATTTTAAAAAACAACGTTTAAGACACTTTCTGAAAATTGAATTTTTAAATATTTCATAGACAAGACCAATCTGTGGCACAGTCTAGATTTTACCAATGAAAATGGTTTTTATACTATCAACCTTTTAATGAACTAGTATTTTTATTCTTTAAAATTTAAAGTAAATGTAAATATAAGTATAAGTATTTTATTTTCTTGGTGGAGACTATGAAAAGATAATATGCCTTTATAAATCAAATTATTATCTCTAAGATGCCGATTTCGATACGTCGATTATTCCTGAATTCTTAGAGCTATACATTGATTAAATAAATTGTTTTGAATGGACAAATCTCACTTTGAATTCATCGCCAAGAAAACAAATTCATATTTAATCGAAAGAACACATAATATCCTAGATATTTTTAATGGAAATGCAGATTTATTTCGAATTTCGTAAGAAATATTATGACATTTTTAAAACGACCAAATTTACTAAATCTCATAATCTGTCCCCTCCTCTCTAATCAATACATTTATCGATCTTTATAATTTTCGAGATTAACTTTAAAAAAATACATATTTACGTCCTCCTCATGCCTATGGCATGATATCAATTAAAAGAAATATATGAATGTCTCCAAATAACTTTATAGTTATCAATTAAAAAGAAATCTACAGAAAATATATTTTTGTTTAGTACTGGGTTGAAAGATGAACATTTGCAAAGAAACAGCCTATCTAGATTTATGATTTTAAATCTACTTTTTCATGTAGAATGCATCAATTTATCGCCAGTAGCAATAATAACAGTTTGAAATCTCCATTCTTGAACAAAAAGCACGGTTTTGAGTTATTTATATTTGCATGGTATTAGTTATATTTTTCATGATGATTGATTTACATCTTATTATTAGAAAAAGCTAAAGAATTTTAAGGAGGGTGAATTTTTTATTGCATAACATTTCTAAGAATGTGATCTTATAACTTATTTGTGAAGTGAACAAGAATGTAAGCTTGATATCAAATGTTGATATTCCTATGAATGAAAAAAAATATTTCATATCGAGCAAAATGGAACTTTTATTATTCTAATAAAAGCTTTCAAATTGAAAAGTATCATGATAAAGAAATGAATATAAAACTGAGCCTGAAATATAAATTGACAGTTTGAAGCATATTATAAAGTCATCATATCCCAAATATAATACGGATGACTACAAGAAATTTAAATAGTGAGCTTTTTCAATAAAATTGGTTTGACGAATATAAGATAAAAAGATTATAACTTAACTAGATACTTATGTCGATTTCAATGAATTAACTTGTGCAGAACAAACATAGATTCTTAAAATTCAATTTTTTTAAATGTATTCATCTTAATCCATTTAATGAGAAGCGAGTTTATTCAAAAATCTAGGTTGGTATCAACTCCATCGATGTATGTTGGGTAATTTAATTCATTAAATCGTTAAATTAAACAGTTTTGATGATTCTATGAAACTTTATAAGTTCATCATAATTTTGAATATCCATATATGATACGTCTATGTGCAATGTTTGAATTTCCATTCGAATTACATCACTGTTTATGATTCGTAACTAATTAATTTGTAAATTCAGAAGGAAGTAAAATTGTCTAAGAGCACTTAGTTAGTCCGAATTTTTTACTGAAATTTTCTCACTAAATTCAGGATTCCCTGCATTAAAGTTTTGAATATAGATTATAACTAAGTATAGGATAGTTCAATATAATTTTGGAATAATGAATTTAATTAATGATTTTCATTTCATCTGTCTGTTGTATAGTAATGCCTGTATGTGATTTGAACGTTGATTCAATATTATCATCGACTTGAAAAGGTATCATTCATTTGAAAGCTGAATTATCGCCATTCCAAGAATCCAAACTTCTTCTATAATATGAAAATTGTTATTCTAGAGCAACTCGAATATTATCAATTTACATGCTTTTTCTCAATTACAATTTAATTAATTGTAATAATTTCCGAGATGACTTTAAACTAGTGCAAGAAAGGAATGCATCTTCATGCTATCTTGCGGTATAATAAACACTTTATAGTGCTGAAACTTGGTGCTTCCATTGAGAGATTGGCAATCTCTTTCTTAGCTCCTTGTGAAAATTTTTATGAATTTGAAAAGTAAGGAAAACAGCAGGCTGCAGTTGTCTGTAAAACAAGTCTGCAGCCACCACTTAGGAGATAGAGATGTAAAGCTCGTGCTCGAGAATTTACAATACAGAGGAGTCCTGTATAGCTTTCGGTTTCAAAATTCCGGGTGGTTCAAAAAGATGTTTATATATGGACACAAAACCATTTCACTTTGGGTATAAAAAATATATGTTGCTCCTAGATATCGAAGTCGGCCAGTGTATGATTGGGCTTAGCAGTGAATTAGGAGAGATCCGTTGAGTGCTTTTTTGATCTTGTCCGGGCCAAGTTTTTTCCATACCTTGTGGATGGGGTTTTTATCAATACGTTTGACAATAAGGGTTCATCGATCACTAACTAGCTATAGCAATATAGAGATAATAAAACAATAATATACAGGTCAGATATCTTCTTACATGATAAAAAGAAAAATGAAATAACTCTGACCGAAATTGGAATTCCCAATTTTGACCTATTAACTTAAGTTGAAAATGAAAAAACTAGAAAATACGATTTAATAGCAAATGAGTTAGCATTGATTTACAAGTTCAAAGTGAATATAATCCCATGCATAATGACCTGGGAAGGGCTGGTAACGAAATACCACAACAAGTATAGTAAAGAAATTGAGTTTGAGTCTAAAGCCGAAGCGTACATCCAGTCTATTGTACTCAAGAAGACTCTGGTATCTGTTTCATTTGAAATACGACGGGCATCGAAGAGGCGGACAACCATGTGAGTTTTGAGCAGTTAGTGCACAGATCATCAGGTGTAGACAAGAGATTTGCCACGGAATAAATCAAAGAGTAACTATCAGATTCCCCATTAAATAAATCCTTCAAGGAAGAATTTCAATTAAAAATCTAGGGACAAATTCAAAATGTTTATTCGCTTTCTTAACGGCAATTCTTATTCCAGCGAAGAAATTATATTTTGAATAGCATTTTCCTACTGACGAGAATGAATGTTTTCTTCTACAAAGATATTTATGAGGTCATCATTCCACTGATTTCTAACGTTTTACAAGACTATTTATGCATTGATTAATCAATCATTGAAAAACACAATAAATATGATTAATGATCAATCCAATAATGGCATTTAAATTTCAATTCAGACCGGATCTGCATATAATACATGTATTTAATTGGATCATGGGTAAAGAAATAAAAAGGTCATCTCCCATACAAATAATTCCAAATCATAAGAGATATATTTATTCAAAATTTTACCGTTTAACAATAAAAGTTAAACCAATTAGAGAATAAAATACTTTGGAGTTTGCAAGCAGGAAAATTACCAAAACTACTTATAAATTTATGAAAGGAAGAATCAACTTGTATTAGACATTCCACTGCCCAAATCAATTCATTTCATCAGTAATGGGCATGTTCATTCGAAATTTATATTTTTCTTGGGCAAATACATTTGGTGATGTTAAACTGAAAATTCTTAAGCTTGGAAATATGATTTTATAATCAAAAAAATCTGTCAAATAATATGTTTTGCTTGTAATTCGCAGGATTTTCAGAGATTCACAACCAGATATCAAAGGATCTGAAATAAAAAGATCAAAACGCAGACATATGTTCAATTCTTCGATGGTTCGCAAATTTTTGAGTAAACCAGCCAAAAATTCAATGCTTTGATAAACACAATTTGATGAATTAATATATAAAACTTTCAATTTCTTAAACCTAATAAACAATCTTGATTCATTTTCTTGAAACTTACAATCAAATTCAAATTCTAATTTTTGAATGTTAGGTGATAAATTTTTTAGCATTTGAATCACAAATTCAAAAGTTAGTTTCCGACAATCTATTTTCAATTATGTTAAAACATCTAGATATGAAAAGGCTTCTCTTTTAAAGGCAACGACACTGACCTTTGCCGTGCAAATAGCCATTTCAAGAAATCTAATATTTTTTATAGTTGAAATTAAAATTTCCAGTGCGGAAGTATCTGAGATTTCGCATCTAGTTTTTAATTTGGTTAATTTGGGACAATTATTAAATGCTTCTCCCAGGCTTTGATTTAACCTCAAATTTACTATCAATGTTTCAATATGATTTGTAGTATTAAACATATTAATCATAAAATCAGAGGTTTGAAAAGATTCTGATGAAAATATTAACGTCCTTAAATTAAATAACTTCGATTTTCTTGGCATAACATCAGATTTCAGGGTTTCAGCATTTAATTCCAAATGTTCTATATTATGAAGACCGAGAAGAAGGTATTTAACACATTCGGAAGATAAGGGTGAATCAAACTTGTATAAGACCAATTTTTTCAAGTAAACCAAACTCGCAAACACATTCATCGAACCAGGATTTATCTCATCTATTGAAATATTTATAGATTCAATGCAAGATATACTGGAGATCAAAAGGGTGAGTGCCCTTTGTCCTAATATTACATGCCCGAGTTTAAGTGTCTTCAGATTCTTGAGATTACCGAAATCTTTTAATATTTCACTTCCTTTTTGCGTTAATACGACAGAAAATTCTATTAAATCTATTGTCGAACAGAGAAGATTTCTCATGAAATAATTATTTTGAGAAGCACCTACTAAATGTAAAATTCTGATATTTTTAGAATGAGCCAAATAAAATGCGCTACATGACTTAAGCATATAGACGTTTAATGTCATTGAAACGACACTGCTGCAGTCCATAAATATTTTTTGTATAATCCGAGGGCCTTGCCAAACCCCGACAATTTTCAAAATTTTTAGATTTCTCAAATAAAAGTGATCCGTAAAATTGAACCAGTTTTCAAGATCAAAATATAAATTGAGTTTTAGTTCGATGAGGTCATTTGATATTTTTGGTAGAACATTATATAACAATTTAAAAACAGAGAATCCGAGTTTGACCCCCGAAAAGTCTAAGCCTTTGAGCTTAAGAGGCATGGCAGAGTATATCATCATAATCTTCTCGCACGACTCATTTGAAAATATGCTATCGTAGATCCAATCCTCAAAGTCAAGAGAAAAATACGAAATCTTAAATACACACATGTAGTATAATATTGGTGGCATACATGATATTTTTAAGATATCATCAAAAAATTTTAAAAAATATGAAGAGCTGATTCTTAATTCAGAAATATTATCAATGCAATTTTCATATGCGAAGTAATCCGTTTCTGTTATATCTCTAATATTAATTTCGGTTCCATTTTTTCGGATTTCAAAGAAGCATCCTGATTTTTTAGCCAAAAACCCCAAAGCTCGTAATAAGAATTGACGATATGTGAAATTTGAACATTCAACAGCTGTTATAACTTCAAAAAACTCGACAATGGAACTATTCATTGAAAACATACGCTTAAGCAAAATATCATTTGCATTATGATTCATTTTTAGATGATCAGCACACACAAAAATTTCTTTCAAGATGTCTACTTCAAATTTTTCAAGGTGTATATTATCTCCAGTTAGCATGATTAAAATCAGATCAAAAGTCTGCTTTGAGATTTGTAGATATATTAAATTAATAATATTTTTGTTTATATCAAAAGGATTTGAAAAGAAGGTGCCCTGATAAATCATAGCAGAGGATTCAATATCATGCAAGTTATTCCTATTCAGAATTTTCATTTCTAGATCTTTTCCTATTTGATCATATATCATTTTGAGATACTGAGAAGAATAGCATCCACATTCGAATCGGTTGAAGGTAATTCTAACTTTTATTTCTTTATTTTCAATCTCAAAATTTGAGCAGCATAGCCTTTCCATAGAAAATATAAGAAACGAAATTATTTTGCCAAAATTCATATCGTCATTTCTTAACTGCTTTATATAGAAAGAAATAAAATTTGACAGGATTTGATTTATTAAAAATCGACTTAAATTATTTATTTAATGGGTAATCTAATAATTATCAATTATTCCTTGATTGATTTCGTGTCAAATCTCTTGTCCACACCCGATAATCTGTGCACTAGCTGCTTAAAACTCACATGGTTGTCCGCTTCTTCAATGCCCGTCGTCTTTCAAATGAAATAGACTCCAGAGTTTTCTTGAGTACAATAGACAGGATGTACGCTTGGACTTTAGGTTCAATTCCTATTTCTTTGCTATACTTGTTGTGGTATTTCGTTACCAGCCTTTCTCAAGTCATTATGTATCGAATTATATTCACTTTGCACCTGTAAATGAATGATAACTCATTTGCTATTAAATCATATTTTCTAGTTTTTTTCATTTTCAACTTGAGTTAATAGGTCAAGATTGGTGATTCCAACCTCGATCAGAGTTATTTCATTTTGTTATGTAAGAAGATATCTGGACTATCATGTTGCAATTCTTGTATCTACTCGAATCTCGACATTTTCATTTGCTACAACTTCTCGAACGGGAATGGGATTTCAATTTTCTTGTCTTCTCAATTCCAAGTTTCCTACACAATGATAAATGTATGCATCTTAATACTTCAATGTGCCTTCTCATGTAATCATTACAGAGCATACGATCGTATTTGGTAGCAAGATGATCTACAGTCTTTAGCACAGCTTTGCAATATTGGCATCTGACTTTTTCACCAAAGAATATGTTTCAATCCTGAAGAAAGCAATATTGAAATCCTTATATAGATACTATTACTTTTTAAATCATTTACTAATTGATTAGATGTATATATAATTGTAGAAATGCTACATTCCAATTTTTTAGTTATCTTTTAATTAGTGAGTCGAATATCATGTAAACATATTGACATGTATTTATATATCAGAGAATATCTCCATAGAAATCTTTACTTTATCATCATCAATCTATATATATTTAAGTAACTGGCACAATTTGATAGTTTATTAATATATGACTTGTCAAATAATTCCGAATTTACTTATAAAATCGAGAAATCAACTATTGAAATTTTCCAATTTCTCTCTTGGTCAATTTTTAATCTTCTCTTAAACTGAAACAACTGTCCTAAACTCTGAGGACAATCTCCATGATAATATAATACATCTAAGACATTCTTAATAAGGTCAAGAGAAGCATGGAATTCGGCTCCGGATTACTATTTATTTCAAACTTTTTAGTTTAATTCTGAGGCCTGGAATATTTTTCGATCTAAAGAATTCCGCTTTTCAGGTACATTTTCTGTTCTGATTTCTAGCAATAAAGTAGCTTTAGTTTCATGTTATCATGTACTTCTTCTCGTTTTTTACAATATCTTCAAATATTTTGCTTGATTGACTTCGACATTTAATTTATAATTTCGATTCAACTCTTTCGTTCGAGCTATAATGACTAGAATAAGTATTGAGGGTTGTCGGACTCCAAATTTGAAATCAAAGGCCAGCTAAGTGATTTAAATGAATGAATTTATCGAGGCTATTGCACCGTTTGTCCAGAATGTGTAAATATCTTTCAATAAAACAGTAGATTTTCAAATAAGAATTTCAACAGATGATAAATTCTGCAATACTAACGAGACTACTTTTGTGTCCAAGTCAAGATATAAGCTTTGAAGAACACTAAAAACATCTCTTTGAAAGTTGGTTTTATGTATAATTTGGGATAGAACTGCCGGAAGGACCATCCCTCATTTTCAATTACATACTAACCTGATCAGATCTACGTCTTCATCATGTTGTTAGACTTGTTTCATTCTTGCAGAATTTGGACGTTTTTCCTATCTGAATTGGTTTAATGGTGTGACCAGTAAGTTATTCTGTTATTGCGGACCAAATCTTTGTAGCCAATAGTTTTAATTTTGAAAATCTTAAGCCAAAATTGCACAACACCACACAAATTATCGTTCTAATTCCAAAGAATCAAAAAATCTTCCATAATATATCGAACTAGAACATATACATGAATGCATTGTTGGTAAAAAAGATGATTTTGTTTGAGTCTGAGCAGAGAGAATCTTCAAAAGTCATCCATATAAGCGAATGAAAATATGATGTTTATAAAAGGACCTATCCCAAATAATACTCAAGTTTGACATGGGATCTACATTATCCAATCTTTATTTCTAATAATCATTGAGATAGTCGTTAATGTTCTAGTAAATAAATCGAATGACAAAGTTCTATTGTTTATTCACACGGTTTCAGCATTGCCAATCCAATCTTCAAATATAATGGAACCTCTCCCATTAAAATTGAAAAATTAAAAAATATTGATTTCATAGATTTACAATCACACTTTTTTCTAAAGTTAATATTCATTTGTTCATTCAGTAAAGATTGAAGATTATCCATCAATAATAAGAAAATTCGTGTACAATCTACCAACATTAACAATTGTGTTTCGATTATGATAAATAGATGTATGGTTGTCAGATTTTCAAAACAAACCTATTTCTAAAATTTTTTAACTAATTTGATGATGAGTTATAAATAAAACAAAAATTTTCATTTCTAACAATATTTACAAATAATTTTTTCAGATTAATCTGAAATCACAAATTTTCAATGGGCAATTATTGGTTGAATGCCGAATATTATTAAATATTTGATGATTTTTGAAACTTCAAATTTAAATTCTAAAACAGTTGAATTGATTCAGGCTGTTTTAGAATGAAACGAAGCTATAAAATAAAAAAAGTAAAGAGCTTTCATGAAATTTAAAGAAATGTTGAAGAAGAATAACGATTTAGATTATTTCGGTAAGTCCATTGATTATAAGAAGCTAAAAAAAATGATCAAAGCAGGCATTGATAGAAAAAAGGAAAGTGAGTTTGTTCAAATTTTAAAGAATGAATTAGATGAATTCAAGTCATTTACACACGAAAAGCACTTAGAACTCATATCCTTAAAAGAAAACCTGAATTTCTTTAATGAATATGAGTGTGAAGCTACAATAAACACGCTCTATGCTTATAGCGAATTTCTTAAAACTAATATCATAGGCATTAAGCGAATATTTTCGTCCTATGAAAAGAAATCAGGTTTTAAAATCCCAGGCGAATTGACAAAAATGATCAAATTAAAATCTTCTGAATCCAAAAACATTAAATCAATGATCAAGAGTATTAATGTTGAAAGAGACAACCATACAAAGAAGATAAATGAAGAAACTAGGTCTATATATTGGATCCCATCAGAACATATTGTTGATTTAAAGCTGGCCATTTTAAAGTATTTTCCAGAAACTATGTATGTTCCTGACGCAAAGAAAATTGATGATTCCTATGTAAATGCAATATATCTTGATAATAGTGATTTTGAATTATATAAATCGAGGTTAAACAATAACAATAGAGATAAGCTATTTTCAATAAGATTAAAATGGTTTGGAGCAAACAGTTCTAAGGTGTTTTGTGAGATTATTGAGACTGGAAGCATTCAAAGATTTGCAATTTCAGAGAGTAAGGTATTAAGCTATATGAATGGTATTGATGTTTGGGATGATATTAAAGATCAGAATGATGAGAATTCCAAGGGGGTTTACACGAGAATCCAAGAATTAATAAGAAATTTGAAATTGAAACCAGTTCTGAGAGCATTTTACAAAAGGTGCACGTTCCAGAATAAGAACAAATCAATCACAATAAATATGGATTCTAATATTGTAATGATAAAGGAAAGCAATGATATGAATGTTTATAACTTGCCATTGAGATGTTGGAAGCGGAATGACTTTTCCAATGACTGGCCATTTAGGGATCTGCCCCCAAGTGATATTGTTAGATTTCCGTTCACTTTGCTTGAAATTACAAGTTCTCAGCAAGTAGATTGGCTTTATGAGACATTGTCCAGTAGTAATATAAAAAAGACAGATGACTTTGAAAAATTTGTGCATGGAACTGCGATCTTGTACCCTGAAACTGAAATTATGCCGTCTTGGCTATCACAACTTGACTATAAATTAAATGATAAGTTTGTACTGGAAAGAAAATCACCGAACGACGAAAGGTTTATGGTCATGTCTGGGGAGAGTGAAATAAGTTATGAAGCAAGCTCAGCCAGTATTACGGGAAGGGATGTGGTAATCCCTGTTAGGGTAGAGCCCAAGGCGTTTTTTGCGAATGAAAGAACCTTTTTAAGCTGGGTTCAGTTCGCGATATTCTTGGGAGGTATAGGAACAGCAATGGTTGGCCTTGAAAATACTCATGCATACATGTGCGGGATAATGTTTATATTTATTGCAGCCATATTTGCAGTGTATTCACTTTGTCTATTTCATAATAGAGCGGCGAAAATCAGGGTTAAGGATCCTGGTCCTTATGAAACAATTGTTGGTCCCGCTGTCATAGTTGGAATTTTCGTCATTGTGATGATCTTGTCGTTCATATTTAAATTCCCAATCCGAAAAAACGGTCTTAAAACTGACTAAATAAAATAATTTTATAATATTTAATATTTTTAAAGATTTATTTAATTTCTTCTTTGTAGTAAAAATTTGTATGATTAAAATCAAATATTTAGTAAGGCAGAATGCTACGACAACATTTAATAATAAGAACAAATGCATTTGCTTTAAAAATATGCTTGTTTTTTTAGTTAATACCTCCCAATGCAAATAATCTATATAAATCTAGCTAATTTTCCTCATTCAAGCTTTTCTTCTTTCTTTAAATTGTCCCAAATCATTTTCCCAGTAATAGTTTTATTTTCTCTCTTGGCTTTCCTGTGATCTTTAAGCCAATCAATGTATTCCTGTTCCGTTATTTTAATTACTTCTCTATGCTCCAACACTATTTCTCTTGTTTCAGCATTTTTAACAACGGATATTTTAGATTCTTCTTTCATTATATAATTATAAACATTTAAGAAGCCAGGCGTATTTCTTGTTCCTTCATTAATAAAATATTCAGTTCCGCTTATTTTAATCAATAGCTCATTCTTCACTGAATCGTAATTTAATTCCTTGAAGATAAATTTCAAAGCAGAAACTTCATCCATTCGGGATTTAATAAAATTTTGATAAAAAAAGACTCGTTTATTTTCATTGCAATTCTATAATTCTTGACATCAGTGAAAATCTTATTGTCATCATATGTACTGATAAATAAAAAAAAACAACAGGGAAATTAAAACATTGAAAAGATAAGGTGAGATTTTTTTTAATTAAGAAGAAAAACAGGGAAATTAAAATATCGAAATGATAAGATGAACACCCTTTTAATTAAAAACAATTTATTGATCTTTATTATGAAATAATACAATGAGAAATTCAAGTTTAAATTTGATTATTTTCATTGTAATCAAAAACTGTATTCAATAAATCAGTTATTCAGAATAAATCTCCCTTAAAAAAGCTTGAACATCTTTTTTTCTTCTCGGATTTATTTGTATGGACATTTCTTGTGTTTTCACGTCCCAAGCATTTACAAAATCTAAGAAATCTTTAATTGGTTCATCAACATATATTTTCTTGGTTGAACTTTTGGACATTGAAATATCAATTGCTATGAAAAAGCAACATGAATTTATAGTTTTAATTTCATCAGTTATACTACCTGAAAATAATTTATTTTTTGCGTTTTCATCCGACGAACTTGGACTTGAATTTTCACCGGGGTCGTTATTCTTAACCTTCTTTTTGAATCCCTTGGGGAATGGAATAGCGGCGTTGATATTTTCGGTGTTTTCCAGCTTTGTGCTCAAGATACGAATTTTGCTTTCTATGTACCCTTCCCACATTTTGAAATATTCCTTAGTCGATGAAATACAAATTTCAATGAAAATTTTGTATTTCCTGAAATAGTCAGAATATTCAAAAAGTTTGTCAAGATTGAATTCTCCACTGCGAAGTTCGAATCCACGAAGAAACTCATAATTCATAACGTTGAAAGTGCTCTGTGTGACATTATAAGTGGAACACATTGAGGGGTAAACGGGTGTGATTACAGGCATTTTATGGTACTTATCAGCGGGAAATATTTTTGGATCCCAAATTTTAAAATTGTAGCTATGGTCTATGTTTGGAGATATTTGCACAGGATTGGGCCACTTCCAGGCTGAGTATACTTCGAAAAACTTACAAACAATGTCATAAGCACACATGTTTGGATACATTTGGCAGACTCGAGCAGTGCAAATGGAGTACGCCACCCCTCCAAAATAGCCGTAGATATTTCCATAGATGTGACGCCTTTTGGCCCAAAATTTAATTGCTCTCAGAGCCGAATGAAAAACTCTTGCATTTGGAACAAGATTCAACATGGCGTCTGTTACACGAGACGCATTCAAGCTCATCACGCTTTTCTCGTCCATGGATTTTAAGATGCTGTCGTTCAGCAGACTGATATCATCCTTGACGGTTGACAGATTGAGCCTGGCAAATGGCAAATCTATCGGGATGTTGTAATATTTCAATTTTGTGATTGGAACGTAAGCTTCTTCGATTTTGCTTAGCTCTGTAATGTTTGGATCTTTGCTCAAAGCGTCGAAGAAAATCGTAAAGAAATCTTTTCTTGAAACATGCCTGGGCACGACACAAAGCGCGTCTATGTCTGCACCTTTGTCATGGACACCCAGTCTGTATGATCCAAATGTGAATATCTTACCGCTGTAATTCTTGCTTTCGCCAGCCGGGGCAGTGTCATTGACAAACTTCTTCACGAGGAAATCAAGTTTCCCCAAAACTCGTTCTCTAGTCTGTGCATCGTCTTCTGATTCGAAAAAATCTGCATCTCTGAGATATTTCTCTAATTTTTCACTTAGCTCGAGTGACGCCGTAGTACTTTCTTTCATGGAAGCTGGAGATGTAATTCCATATTTCGGGTTTGAAATGACCATTGGCTTGTGGGTTTCTTACTTTTAAAAATAAAGAAAAAATTTAAAACGTTTTGAATTTTCAGGATAACTTCAAAAATAAGTGAAGGAGGCAATCCTAGTCCTAGGAATGTATTTGATACATCCCCAGAACTAGGATTGGACATCGAGATAGATCTAAAGGTTTTTAAACTGTTAAATAAATAATGATAAAAATTCGATTTATTAATATTAATTAGCCCCGAAATCATAAAAATTTTACAAATTATCTTTTCTAAAAAATCAAATTAATTAAAGGTTCTTTATAATGAATTCATTCTGTTTTGATAAATAAATAGATGTCTCTGCCAAGTTTATATCTCTTATCCTATGTTTGATATATAATATAATCAAGTGAATTCAAATTGTTTTACTACTTTATTGATCGAGTCTATATCTCTTATCATTTGTTTGATCTAAAAAATATTCATCTTATAGAAAGTAATTCATATTTGATATAATAGACATATTATCATTGGCATGTGTTTTTGTTTATTTAAATATTTATAAGACTGTTTTTTCAAGATAGAAATATATTCCTTGGAGAAAAAGTCAGATGCCCATATTGCGAAACTGTGCCAAAGACAGTAGATCATCTTGCTACTAAATGCGATCGTATGCTCATGATTACATGAGAAGGCATAATGAAGTGTTAAGATGCATACATTTATCACTGTGTAGAAGATTCGGAATTAAGAAGACAAGAAAATTGAAATCTCATTCCGTTCAAGAAGTTGTAACAAATGAAAATGTCGAGATTCGAGTAGATACAAGAATTACAACATGATAGTCCAGATATCTTCTTACATGTTAAAATGAAATAACTCTGATCGAGGTTGGAATTACCAATCTTGACCTATTAACTTAAGTTGAAAATGAAAAAACTAGAAAATATGATTTAATTGCAAATGAGTTATCATTGATTTACAAGAGCAAAGTAAATATAATTCCATACGTAATGACCTGGGAAGGACTGGTAACGAAATACCACAACAAATATTGTAAAGAGATAGAAATTGAGCATAAAGTCGAAACGTACATCCAGTCTATTGTACTAAAGGAGACACTGGTTGCACCGAAGAGACGGACAACCATGTGAGTCTTGAGCAGTTAGTGCACAGATCATCGGGTGTAGACAAGAGAATCGACACGGAATTAATCAAAGATTAATTTATACCTATTAGATTCCCCATTAAATAAATTCTTCTATAAAACTGTTTTTATTCATTTTACTTTCAAAAAGTTCTGATTTTTATTCTTTCTTACATTTTTTCACTGTGCTTATTCGTTTTAATTTGATGAAATTTATTTTTTACTGAATAATTTGAAAACAAGAATGATTGAGAAATGAGGAAACTCCATTTTAATGCTTCTATTTATTAACTATTTCTATAATATAACTATATCTTTACTATTCAGATGCTAAACATTTTGGTCTCTCTTTATTTTGTCTGCAAAATGTTCTAACACAGGCTTCCTGAGATTTTCTTTCAAATTGTAAGACCATGAAATCTATGATTGGGCAAAGCAAATAAGAATATTAATCATGACTCATAAGCATTCTCCATAACTATCTGGCTTGGATTTATGTTCTCTCTGTGATATCTGAATTAGATCTTTGATCTTTTTCCTTTATTCATGAAAATCTTGCTGATTGATTCATCTTTCTAGAAAGGATTTCTTCTTCGTTTGTCCACCTAACCTAATCCCTTTTATTCAATAATATGTTTCCAAGATACTGTCACTCTCTGTTGTCATCTGGTTTATAACTGTATTTCGTGCTTGGAGAAGAAGATCTTAAACGACCAATAAACTAATGAATTTATTTATTTCATAGCCTGAATTAAATTCTGTTCGCTGGGATTCCTGAGGAAGGAACTTCTCATTTACTGCTTAAAGCAGTTGTTGACCGTTTTCATTTGCTTCTAGAATATTTCCTAAGAATATATTTTTATTTGTATTCTTCGTTTTTATTGATTTTCCTCGTTTTTTCAAAATATTCCCGCCTTTTATTAAATATTTCCAGTTTCCCTCCAAAAAAATATATAAATTTGACTCTAATTTTAACCCCATGCCAGGAAAAGGAGGTAAAAGAGATGTCAAGAAAGAAAAATCTACTGAAGAGAAAGATGTTGCTTCATTCAAGCCAGCGCATATTAAGAGACTCGTAAAGAAGCTTACCAAGATGAGAGTTAGCAAAGATGCTTTAAAGTTCTGTTCACGTGGAATTATTTATATTCTTTTGGAAATCCTAGATGGTGGAAGAAACTGTGTTCAAAATGAGAGGAAAAAGAAAATGTCACCAAAACATATCAGATCAGCTATTACATCTGATGCAGAATTGTCAAGCTTCCTCAAGAACTGTGTTATTCAATCAGGTGGATCTAGCAATTTTTCTTTGCCCGAAGTTACTAAAAAAAACTAAATAAAATATGTTAGCTATATTATTTTTATTAAATCTTGTTTGGTTCATTTTTCTATTTTATAAAATTTTTTGCATTGAAAACTTTGGATTATGTTAAATTTTAATTTATTCAAAATTTTATCTCTTAGTGCTTGTAAAATAAACCGAGGATGTTTTTGTTAGTCAAAATCACATAATATGACGGGTTTGGTTGAACATAATTTAGGTAATAGTCTCTTGAAATGAAATTGGAGTTTTGTAATTCCGTCAAGCTTCATAGATTGTTTTAGCCCAGGTTAAAGCTTTTTATTAATTTTGTTGTTCGTGTCTTATAATAATTCTATTGAATATTCTTGAAAATATCTTAAATCATTAAATTCCAAATTTAAGAAATAATTCAAATCTTTGAGTTTTTTACATATGAATTCTATATTCGGTTAATATATAAGAGATTTTAAATAGCATTTAGATTAACTTCATTATTTGATCCCCTATGAGAAATCTTGTGATTAAATAATTAGCATAATATGATGTTTATATCTTTGGTGAATCCAAATCGTTAGAGCTTAATCGCTCATAATGTTATCCCAAGATAGAATAAGTTGCTCTTTTCTTTTTGGTTTGAATTGTAGAATATATGCTGTTATTTTCTTGAAATACATTTTAATTGTATCATTTTCGAAAGCATAAATCGCTTTTTGAAATTTTGAATTCTGTACAGCATTTTATCCTGGGCAGAATCTATCGTGAGACAGGTGATGTAATCTTTTCGCGGATAAGCAATACGATTATGCTTGTGGAACTAATAACAGTTTATACCAGAACGTCACAGCCTTCTCATAAAAGGAAACCCCAGAAAAAGTGAAGGTTTGATCACCGTAACACCCACATTTCGACATGCGGAAGCGGTATGGATAAAAATGGCTTTCCGAAGCTCGAAAGAATGGACTTAGGATTGGTGTTGACTTCTCAAGACCTTTGAGGAGATTAAAACCTCCCCGGAATAGACACAAGCGCTCATGGTTAATAAAGCTCCTTTTTTTACAATATTTGATCTATCTATTTTATGCTTCGCTCAAACTTGAAATTAAAGCAAGGGGATGATTGACGAATTTGTAAATATCTCTCGGCCCATGATTCTAGTAAGAATCTGTCATCTTTACGTGAATGTCTAAATGAGTAATACACTTATACTTGTGAAGCCAAAAATGGACATTATGTGAGTATAAATGTAGTCATTTTTCAGTGAATATCCTTTTATACAAATGTAAAAGTACTCGAAACACGGTCTCAGTTCTTGGAGACAAGGGTTAGAAGCCCTTTGATAGTATATTCCAGGTTTCTATATCATATCACTGTTCATTGGTGAACATCGTCTCTAAGCACATTGAGTGTATCTCATGAATCAAATGCATCTAGTAACTAAAGTCCAATACATATTGTAAACTAAGATTTAATAGTAAAGTTTTTGTTCAAGATAGTAAAATTTTCTTGATGAAACTTGTGTCGGCGATATTGAATAAACAATTATTTTTAAGAAGAATCTAATTCACCAGACATTATTAATTTAAACGTTGATTCTTGAATTATTTGAATCGATGTTAGATGTTTAATTAGACTTGATTCAAATAATTACTGCTGTTGAGGGATGATAGTGATAGTTAATGAAGTCTAGGGTTATATCTGGATTGGAATAGATATTTATTTGATCGATAAACTGAATTATTTTTTAAAAAGCTTCATTATTAATTAAATAACTAACGTCAAGTGCTTTACCAATCATGATGATTGTGTCAACAAAAGACACTGCTTCAACAGGCCGGAAATAAAGAATTCACAAAACAATAAACTAATAAACAAATCCTAATGGTTTGATTTCTTAGATCATTGATATCACAAAGTTTAGCTTAAATTGAATAATGGTAAAGGTAAAATGCAAATTACAATATGACTTACCTGATAAAATGATAATAATGCTTAATAATTATTCTCTTCTAATCCTCATCTTGTTTTGAATGAAATAAATTCAAGATTAATCTAGTACCATATATAGAACGTATGTCTTTGTTTGTAATATAATCCTGTGATTTAATGTATTTGCTTAAAATTCACTTATAATGAATAACTAAATACCGCTATATATGATCATAAACTTTAATTGATTGTTTATATGTCACGACCTTTATATTTAAAGCCAAGATTAAATACAATTGGTGATTTCTGCTTTTCTACAGCCTCTCTCACCCAATAAAGTTTTTATTATTCATATTTAATAAATAATTTTGCATGTGATTTAATAGACTAAACCAAGTCCTCTTCACTTTTATAAATTTTCTCATCATTAAAATCCCAGTAATGATCTTGCATTTGTCTTTTTTTATTCGCATTTCGATTTGCTTCTTTTTTAGTTAAGAAATTTTTAAAAATATCAGATTCTTTGCTTAATGAAACCAGTTTGTCAATTTTCAAAGGATCTTTGCTCTGTGCCTTAAATATGTCTGTATTTCCTGATGGTGGTTCATTTTCCTTATTGGATGAATCTTTCCATTGCTTGTTGATTTGTCTGGCATTCCTTCTTTCCCTCACCATCTCTATTAGATCAATTGGTAAGTTTTCCTTTTTAGCTAGTTCCTCCATTCTAATAATAAAATTTTCTATCTTGGAGATGTTATTCTGCTCTTGCTCATATTTTTCTATTATATCTTTTTCCTTCGATGAATATATTTGTTTGCTTTTCAATGACATGTTCATGTGTTTAATTCTGTTATCTATTATAGATTTACTGATTAGTTCATTATTCTGAGTATGTAGAGAAATATTTTCATCCTTTAAAAATTCAGCATTTAGTTCTTTGGTTTTCAAGCATGATCCCATCAGCTTTTCTTCATTTTCTATTTCTTCTAACAACTTATGAGTCCAGAAATGCTGTTTTGAATTACTGTATTTCCTCAACTTTACAAATTCTGGATTTTTTGACAAAACTTGCCTGATATTTCCTTTCCAAGTCATAGAATTAGAAGATTTAAAAAGATTTGGATATTTTAGAACAAAATAGTTAAATATATCATTGGAGGTTGCCATGTTGCATGGTGCTTGGTAGATTGCATCTTTTATCAGGGAATAATAAGTAAAGTCCTTGAGGAGTTTTATCTTCTTTGTCATTACATTTTATGCATGAATGCTTTTTTTAGCCAAGAAAATTTAGAGAAGTTACAATATGAAAGCGAAATGTGATTTAGAATATAAAAAATTTATGGGAGGCAATAAGATTGTCGTGAAGATGTTAATTGAAAAGCCATCAATTTAATTTTCATCCCTTTACGATTATTGCTACATAATTATTATCAAAAAGGAAATATTGATAAATAGACAATTAGTTTATCATCACCTTTACAATTGATCAACATATATTATAGTTATTTATTAGTTCTCTTTTTTTAGAACTAAGAATGAAAGAATTTATTTAATGGGTAATCTAAAGATTATCAATTATTCTTTAATTGATTCCGTGTCGGTTCTCTTATCTCCACCAGATGATCTAAGCACTAACTGCTCAAGACTCACATGGTTGTCCGCCTCTTCAATACTTCGTCGTCTTTCAAATGAAATAGACTCGAGAGTCTTCTTGAGTACAATAGACTGGATGTACGCTTCGACTTTAGGCTCAATTCCTATCTCTTTACTATACTTGTTGTGGTATTTCGTTACCAGCCCTTCCCAGGTCATTATATATGGAATTATGTTCACTTTGCATTTGTAAATTAATGATAACTCGTTTGCTATTAAATCGTATTTTCTAGTTTTTTCATTTTCAACTTGAGTTAATAGGTCAAGATTGGTGATTCCAACCTCGATCAGAGTTATTTCATTTTTCTTTTTATCATGTAAGAAGATATCTGGTTTTAGAACTAATAAATATATAATTGGCTAATTAACATAAAAATACGAAAACCCTTTAAGAAATGTGTCTTATTTGAATACTGACTTAGTATACGATAGAATCATTGGTCTTTGTCGCTTAAACAATAATTACTTTCAATTTTGATTATTTTGAATTAGATCCCCTTCAAATATAATAAAAGATGGATATTAAATATAATTTGGTTTAATTCAGACATATTATTTACAGATCATTAAGTCGGGGTTGTCTAATTTGCATACAAACTGCAGGTGCTTTGTCCGTCAAGTTTCAGATATATTGTTAATTGAAATTATAAATCATGTTTTTAAAAGTTCAAATTTAATACTTATCTTTTCAATAGTAAGATTTTGTTTTGCAATTACTTGATTTGCTAAAAGCATCTCATAACTAAATTTTGTATACCAAATAACTTCGAAGCTGTTACAAACTTAATACACTCTTTTTGGCTTTAATTCTTAACTTAAAAATTTTATTATTTAAATTGTAGCTTTCTAAGAATTTAACCTAATCTCAAAATCCCATATATCACATTTCTTTCTTCTGTATTTAAAATAGATATTTAAAATTGATGCAAATTGATTCAGTTTTCCATCTACCACAATAATGTGTAAATTCACAAAAATATTCAAATTATCTCTGATCTTCCCTTCTAGTCATTCTTACTTGTTACAATAAGTCAATTGGTGATCACTCAAACTTTCAACCGGAAATAGAATATTAAATATTTATGACACTTTTGCCTGAAATCTTTAATTTTTATAAATAATATTATTGTTTGTTTAATTTCCAGTAAACAGTATTAATTTTTTCGTTAACTAGATTACAAATCAATAAAATCGCCGATCTTTTTGTTAACCCTAAATGAGAATCCAAACTACTCCGATCAAGCATATCATTAAACATCCACAGCCGATTTTTACAATTGATAAATGCTCAAAATATATAGTTTCTGGAGGAATGAATGGCGAGGTCAAGCTATGGACTCGTGAATTTGAATTCGTTAAAGTTATTAAGAAACATTCTGGCTCAATAAGTGCAACAAGATTTTCAACTGATCAAAGATTTTTAGCTACATCAAGCGACGATGGCAAAATTTTTATCTTTGATAAGGAATGTACTGAAGTTGTGAAGACGATCAATCATAAGCATGACATTACACACATTGAATGGACTCCCGACTTTTTGATATCCACAGATATCGATGGACAGATGATATTCACAAAAATAATTAAAAATGATAATCACACAGAATTTATTGAAATTAAGAGAATTAAAAAGCATGAAAACAGTATTCTAGGATTGGCTGTGAGCCCAGACTTTAAGTATATTTGCTCTTATTCTATAGACAGATTAGTTTTGTATGAAGGTGTAAATGAAAAATCTGATATGATTTTAGATAAGGGTGGCCTGATTATGGAAAATCTCAATTCTAAAATTTCGTTTTCTCCAAATTCACAGTTTATCAGCATTGGATTACAATTTAATAAAAAAAAGCACACAGTTGATATTTTTGATTTAAGCTTGAGCTGTGTTTACTCTTTGGTTGGACACGTGGCACCATCAGAAATCAGCTGTTTCTGCCCGCAGATATTCAAAATTAAAGATATCGGAAAATCTCAAATTCATTCGATTTTGGCTGTAGCTTCACAAGATCTTAGTATAAGCTTCTGGAGTACATTAAATCCTGTTCCATTCCTTGTTCTGAAGAATATCACTGAACAACCTATTTTGGATATGTTTTGGGATGGATTAGAATTATTCATTTGTTCTTATGATGGGCTTGTTAAAAAATTGGGATTCCTGACAGAGGAGTTTGGTGAGTTTGCCAGGGATTTGGACATGGATATATGCCATGATATTCCTTTTAGCCTAAAAAATGTTGAACTGAAAAAAATCAATGCAGAGAACACAGAAAAACTTGATTTTAACGAGAATTTAGAAATTGAAAAAATGTCTGAAATGAAAATTGATGGTAAAAACGTTGACGAAATTGTTGAAAAAGCAATGGAAGAACAAAAACAAGAAGTAGAGAAATTAGAGAATATTGCTGGGATATCAAAACCCATTAGAATAATATCATCCTTATCAAATCCAAAGAAAGGAAATCCAATTACAATTAGTAAGGATAAAAACCATGTTGTGCTTTTCGATACGAATTTACCTGAAAAATTAAAATTGGAACATGATAAGCCATTTAAAAATGTGATAAACAAATTGGATGGAGAATACAAAATAGAATTAGGAGAGGATGTTTTTGTGTATCGGAATGACGTTATGTTTTATAGGATCAAGGGTCTAGTTTACAAGATCTGTTATAATTCAGAATTTCTGGTTTTGTACACATCTTATGTTCAGATATATGATATCCAAACAGGTTGTCTGCTGTTCCCTTATTTGGCTTATAAGATTTCTTTCATGAGTATTTTAAAAAATCTTCTTTTACTCGTAGACTGTTACGGAAATTTCAGCGTATTCAAGTTATATAAATCACAAAGCCTTTTTAATCCAATTATTAAGCATTCTGTTACTGGAAAATTGGCTAAAACAAAATTTTTAAAAGCTGTTGAATTGAGTGTCAAATATTTCATATTAGCTGAATATCGCGATGGTGAAATTTTTTCTTACAATAAGAAATTAAAAGTGTGGATTTCTATAAATCCAAGATTTAATTCGATTACGACTAATGAAATTGATTTTCTGAATGATTACGATGAAACATTAAACGAACTAGAAATTTCTTTCATTAATTATAGAAGCCTGAATGATGTGAAAAATGTTGAAATTGTGTCTAAAAAATGGATCAGTTTAATTATAAGAATGAAAAAAATCGATGAATACATGGAATATAAAATAGAAAACTTGATTTCATGTTTAAATATAGAATTGAGAAATAGACTAATACAAGAATTTAATACAGAAATTGTTTTTCACAGATTTGTTTCTAGATTGTGCAGAAAATTTAATATATAACTATTTTCCTAAATATTAATGATGAATATATTTGATAAGTTTAATAACCAAGGATATATATTATTTACTACATGGATTACTTAAATATATTTTATCTCCTTGTTTTATTTGTTACAAAATATTACAGATTTTGGACCTGATGATAAAGAGTAAAGAACTACTCAGCTGTATCAATCTAAATCAATTGACAAAATAAGGGAAATCTTCAAATGATCATCAGCTTTTAATCTTTAGCAATAAAAATGAAAAAATTTTGAAATAAATTAGGATTTTAATAAGCTTCTTTAATGTTAAATAGTAACCAAAACTTAAATATGTATTATTGCTAAGTGATAGGTAAACAATTAACTCATCAACCCTTTGCAATTATCCTATAATTATATGATTTACTAATTAAAATATGAATACAAAAACCATTTTATAATATGTCTTCTTTAAAGACTGACTTAGTATAATGAAATAGTAAAGGCCAAGTTTGATAGGATCATTTGACAACAAGAGTCTCTTCTATCTTTCATTTAATATAACAATATAATAATAGAGTACATTTGGATTTATTTGCTCTAATAAAACCCGAATAATTACTTCGCCGGGTAATTCGAATGCGAGAAAAATATCGTGAGTAATGTATCAAGATGAGCTTAACATTAATTAAAATATTTCTTTAAAGACTCCTTTGACTCACATGTAACTGCGAGACAATAATATTGGTTGAAGATGACTATTTTTATATAATTTTCTATCAATTGGAGCCTGTGAAGCAATTATTAGCCATCATCGAAGAATTACTCCAATATTTTGTGAATATGGCAGTGGGCACAGTACTGTTCTAATATTGATTTTGGGATATTTAATTCTATTGAAAAAGTGTTGTAAGAATCTGTCATTTATATATTGAAAGGTGTATCCCTTATCTTTACAAATGTATCGTTTTGATTAGTAAAAGTTTTTATCACAGGTTAAATAAAGACGTGAATCATCATTTTAGTATCTCAATGGTACAATACTTCGAAAATCAAGAATTTAATTAAGTATTTAGAAATTATATTTCTTAATATGCGAAATTTCTCATTTAAATATCTAAAAAATGTTGGGATGCAGATTATCACAAAAAATAATTGATTGTATGATTTTTACATTTTCAGAGACTTTAAATGTTTGTTGGAAATTTTAATCATTTTATTTTAGTTTAAAAATTTTTAAGATTTAATTTGATTATAACGGAAAACTCAATTTATTGAATGCTTTTTGTAAGAAAACAGTGGTTGAAATGCTTTCAACAAAGAATTTCGACTATGGTTGCGGGTTGAAACGTCTTCATTGACAGGTATATTATGTTTTACAATCTGCTTTTTACAACAAATTATAATAATTGATATTTAAAAGATACTTTGACAAATATATTAATGAAAATGCAAAAATAATCAAAAACCCAAATTTCAATTTCTCTGATTTACATTTCAAAATAAAACATAAGATAAAAATATTCAAAAAAATAATTCCATAAAGATGGAAGAAGGACCATTGTAGTCTAATTTCTCCTTCACTCTTTTGACCGGTTAATATTTCATATGAATTTTGAAGTTCATCATCATTGATTCGAGCTTGAAAATATCTTTTAAGACTATAAAAAAGATCGTGGAGATATTCTTTCAAAGCTGCTATGGGATGTGGGCTTTTCAAAGCGATAAGAGCAGGTGTTCCAGAATATTGAATGCTCAAATTGTTTCCAAGTTCAACATACATCTTCCTGTGTGCCATCAAGAACTCAGTTAATTCCAAATTTGGATGTTGTCTTGAGATAAACATGCTCTGTCTCTTCTTATTAAAAAAAGAGTATTTCTCCAAGGTTTTTTGATCAATTATTTTTGCCTGAAGAAGTTGTAGTAGTAGAATATCCCGAGAAATGAGATATTGCATTCTGTTAGTCCTATCTAAACTATCAACACAATTCGTTCTAATCATTCTCTTCTGATGCACACTTGAAGATAAATTGAGATCATCCTGATTGAAAAACAAAGCAGGTAATTTTCTATTAATTTCCTTCTTAAAATTGTAATTTATGAATCCGAGTCCGTTCTCCTTTAATTTCTTGTTAAATTCATGAAATAAAGGATATTCATAGCCAGAATCGTGTATCAGATTCAAATAAACTAGATCTTGGTCAAATAGAGATTTTAACTTTCTGTGAGCAGACATAAACACAGAACTATCCTGTTTCTCTACCGTTAAGGTTGGTGTGTATTTGTAGCCTGGTATCTGTTTCCAAAGCAGTGGAATCGATCCTCTAATTTGCAAATAAGATGTCTCAGTATGTTTACTGTATACCTGCTCTATTTCCACAAGATTGCTGACATTTCCGTTCTGATCAGCTCCTCTTGAATTGAATCTAGTTCCTGCTCTTGCTGGTGATCTCCTAGCTATTAGTGTCAAATCATTCTTGGTATTAAAATACCCTTGTATCACTTTTAGCAAAAATGTATCCATTTCCAGTGACCCAACTTCTTCTCGAAAATTTGATAAAATTATTCTATTAAATAAAAATTCGTCAGAACTTTTATAAAATTTTGAAGCTGAAAGATCATATTTTGAATAAATTAATCCGGGCAGGGTGAAAAATTTATGAATTAAAAGTTTAACGGTCGGGCTTCTCCCAGATATATTTAAGATGGAAACTTTCTTGATTTCAAAAACATTCTCATTCTGAAAAGCGCCGAGATTGTGTGATTCAGTTACAACGACGAGAAATTTGGATTTATTGAAATTCACAAGGCCGTAAACCCCTTGGATTTGGAATTGTGTATCGCTTTCGATGGAATTTAATATGCGCTTACCATCAATAAACAATTCTTTATTCTTTATTTTCAATGTGTACATGGGGCTGAATATTAATTTGTTTTAAATAAGGGTTAGAGATTCAAGTTTCAAATTTTTTTTGGAAATCAATAAAACTGAGACAAGAAAATCAAAAATCTTTGATAATTAATTATAAAAATTTTAATGAGTTGGGAATAAAACTGAGACAAGAAAATCAAAAATCTTTGATAATTAATTATAAAAATTTTAATGCGTTAGGAATAAAACTGAGACAAGAAATCAAAAATCTTTGATAATTAATTATAAAAATTTTAATGCGTTAGGAATAAAACTGAGACAAGCAATCAAAAATCTTTGATAATTAATTATAAAAATTTTAATGAGTTGGGAATTAAAATGAGACAAGAAAATCAAAAATCTTTGATAATTAATTATAAGAATTTAATGAATACAAAAATTCTTCGGAATATTAATTTCTCAATCAATCCTTTCAGTGAGTTAATTTATGTCTATTTATTAAAGCTTTAGAAATACCTTTAGATGTATTAAAAAAAAGAATATATTGAATCATACAATAGAGGTGTATCTTCTCGAAAAAAGCAATTTTCCAATAAAAATGATAGTTTCAGATCAAATTATTTAATTATTTAAGTTAGTTTCGCATAATCCTTCAGTTTTGATTCATGTCTAATGGTCCGTCTTGCTCTTCAACAAGGTTTGAATCACAAGGTATAAGAGAATTGAATGAGACTTCTCTGCTCAAACTTAATGAAAGACTCTTAGTATCAACAAAAATTACAAAAAAAGCTCTTTTAAGTGAATTCGCTGTTTCTTGATCGAAGATACAAGTTTCAATTAATTTTCTATAGAAAATTGCGTCATTTTTGATTTTTATTAATATTTCTTGAATCTCGTTGAAATCAAATGTCTTTGTCTTATCCAGTGTATAAAATAAAAAATCACTTCCTGAATTGGACTTTCCAATTGGGGATGCAATGAAATGATCTTTCCTTAGTTTATCCAGTGTATTTTCAAAATCATTAAATTTTTTCAGAAGTATTGTTCCTATTGTATTTTTGTTAACAATTCCAAAATCAGTAAGTGGAAAATATTTTGATAAAGATTTTTCATACCAAAAAATTGCATTTTTACGTGTAAAGGCTGCCTCGAACCCGATAAAGTTGTTAAAATCGTGCTTGAACACCTTGATTATTAGCATTAAACATGTATTTGATATGGAAAGAGCAAGTTTATTTGATGAGCCAAAAAGTTCAAGCAGATTATTTGAGGAATTAGCCGTTGGGATCGTAACAACAGTTTCAATCATAAATTGTAAAATATGATAATCAGTAAACAAACTAAAGAACAATTCGTCGTGTGGCTGCTCTAATTCTTTTTGCATAGCGTCTTTAAAATATTGAAAACTAGAAATGACTCTGCCCCATTTTGCCTTAATTAAACCAATCAGTTTTGGAGAAAACGCATCCTGCATTACGGTAGAAAAAAACTCTTTCAAAGCTTCCTCGGTTTCGACCGACAATATTCTATTACGGTCTGTATGAATCAGTTCAGAATCGAATCCCGTATCTGTCAGCTTCGAGAAAACCTTTTCATATTCGGTGATTGTAAAATTAATATTGAAAAACACACACAGACAAGCATTTGAGATCTCTTCTAAAGATTTGACAATTTCTCTATAATACATATTCAGGTTTTTGTTGGGAGAATACTTCTTGCAGACTTCATGCAAATTGTTCATGAAACTCAAACTGATTTCCGTGTAAGGATAAGAAGTTGTTTGATCAAAATATTTTGCATTCCTAAGCGCTGTCATTAAAGCGTCAAAGCACTGAATATTCTTTAAAATGTAATAATCATGATTGGAAAGAAATTCAAAGAGTTGAATTTCACGAAGCTTAGCAAATAAGGATGAAACTGCGCCAAGAAGCTTCTCGGCTTCAATTTTGGGCTTTTCTGAAAAAAATGATTTGGGGGTTTTCTCAGCTCTTCTTATGATCTCGCCCTCAAGAAAGCCCGAGAAATCTTTAGATTGGGTCTCTTCACAGTCTAGCACATTGTTTAAGGCAAGACACGTATTATTCCTGATATTTATAAAATAAATACAAATTGATCTCGAATCAAAGAAGTTAAGAAATGGCAACTTCCAGGCAGAATTATAAAATAGCGGGTTGTCTTCCTTGTTGGATGTTGGAATCATACTATTCAAGCCACTTTCGTATCTTACCTCACTTTGGCCATAACTCGTACAGAAGTATAAAGCGATTGCAATCATTTTGTGTATTGAAAATTTCCAGTTTCTTTTCGCATTGATTAGCTCCATGATATGGTAAATAAATTTTTAATTTGAATAATAATTACAACGGAAAACTTTAAAACTTTTCAACTGATATCTTTGATTATTTAGAACATCAATCAATCCTAATATATTCTGACATTTTCAATTAAGTTTTTTGGATATTGAAACTGTTTATGTAAATTTTAAAAAGAGAATGCAATAATTGTCTGTAATTTTGCCTTATCAAGTTATATCATCTCAATCAAAATTATTTGATTAAAAATTTTCAAAATGGATGACTTTTGAAATAAAAAACACATCAAATTTGACATTTGGATAATATGTGTGTTTCTGGAAATTTTTGAACTACTTAGGAATTTATTGAAGAAATCATTCATAAAATCTAGCTTAGATTTTAGCTGCACAGATAAATGCTATAAAACGTGTGCATTTTAAAGTCTTTGAATTTTGCTTTTACAAAATAAAGTAAACTGAATAAATCTATTTGATTACATCCTAATGGTTGTTTTCAAGCCATTTAATTGTTTAGTCTATGAGAAATTACAATTTATAAGCCTGTTCAAATTCTTTTGGACTGCATCCTGGTTGACTGATTTCATTTTAAGATGCTTTCGCTTCTTGTAATTGAAATGCAACATTTATATGGTACGTTATGTCACGGGAATGATTCCATATAGGCCCTTAGCCATTCTCTGAAGCTTGATTGGTAAAATTCAAATATTTTCTGATTACTATGTCATATTGCCGTAAGCTTAAGAGTTGTTTCATCTTAAATAAATTTTGCATAATTTCATCATTGAATAGTTCCATCTCTTTATCATGTTTTCTTTCTGTGTTTAATTAACAATCAATAATGGCATTCATCCCACTGTTAAATATCTTATTAAATTGATGATGATAAATGCTTTCAATTTATATATATTTGATTAGTTTAAAGAGAAAAAGCTTTAAATTTATATTTATTTAAATTGAGTGATAGAATGTCTAATTAACATATCATTGGCGAACTGTCTCATTTAAAAAGCCAATCAATATCGTTTTTTTTATGTTTGCATTCTAATGATAATCGCACTGTCCAGATTTGAAATTAAAGGCAATCTTTCAGTTGTTGCATTGTGTTTTCCAAGCTTATATAGCTCTAGAATACTTTTTCAATTGATATTTTTTCCATACTTTGGTATTCTAACTGTCATATTATATACTCTATCAATACCATTTTAATTAATGTCAAATATATATCATTAAAAAGTACAAAACTGTTAATCAAAATTATAAATTAATCCGCTTGTTATCATGTTTAGTCAAGTCTTAACTTTTCCATCTCAACGTGGAGCTTTCCACTATTATACTTTTCGAGAATTCTAGTCTAAAAAACTCCAATTTAATTCTTGATGATATCAACCTCATTCTTGATAGGATGATTACTAAATCGCTTTTTCCACGTAAACTAACTATTATAAATTATAACGATAATCCGAGCATCCGAGCATATAGCCTAGTATACTTTGGTTACTGGAGAAAGAGGAACAATGCGTGCTTTTTAATCTGTCTTCAAACTTTTTTATTCAACACATGCCACAACCACATTGTGCAGTCTGTTTAACCCGACACAAATTTCTGTCCAAGGATTTTTAAGCCAGTAATTTTGTACTAAAGTAATAGCTGTTCCATTTTTTGATGTACGTTATTTACGAGAAAAGTAAAAAATTAGTTCACTTGTACTTTTTTGTTGCGTCAACACATAATACCGCGCTATGAAAATTCAAAGTTCTATCGAATTATAATATTTCTTTCAGAGAAAAATTAAGAGAAGGAGAAGTTATTTATTAATAATTTGAATGAAAAAAAGAAACAAAAAAAGGAATTTATTTTTGATATATTGCTATAGATAGTCAAAGATCGATGAAAACCTTATTGTCAAAGTGTTGCAAAAAACTTCCAAGAATGGTGAAAACTTACCCCAGACAATCTAAAATCAGAGTGAAACCTATCATACCCCGACGGGCTTTGATAAATAAGTGCACCAGAAATAATTTATCTCCAAAGTTGTTGTTTACATATACAACAACTTTGGAAAAGCACATGACTCACATGTACCGCAAATGCTCGAGCATTATATCTCTATATTCCAAGAACTAACATGTTTTAGAAGTAACAACAGTCAACTGTCTTCTTTATTTTTATACCTCATAAAAATTTGCACGAGGTCTAGAGGGAGAAAACCAAGTTCCACTATATAAAGTCTATCTTATACCGTGGAACATCAAGAAAGCATTCGACTTTCTTGCTCTACTTTAATGTCATCTCGGACAAATAAAATAGTATTTATTTTATCTTCAATTCTGTTTAGATAATAAATAATTAAGAAATCTTGATGTGAATGATTTATTAAGCGCCTTCACAAAAGTATTAATTGTGTGCTGATCAAGGCTATCACACACAATGGACCTTGTAATGGTTCTGGAGTACCATTCCCCCCTTTCTTGACCTTTTTGTTTTTATTTGGCTATTTTGTCTTCGTCAGAACTGTTATCAAGTAAAACCGTTTCATCCTGGTTAGTCTTCTTTTTTCTAGTACCAAATTTGTCAGGATCAATAATGGGATTCTGCCCTCGAGTTCCATTAATAAAAATGTCTTCACTTGCAAGATTATCAGGTCTCTTAGAATTGAAATAAGTAGTTGGATTGTCTGGGCTTTCACTTCTTTCTAGATTTTTCCAGGTGTTTCTCATTGGATATGCTACAGATATAGGGAAACCAGACATTTTGTATTTACACGTTCCAAGTTTCTTCAGTCTTATCATAGATAGAAATATAAACTTGTTATCATTGGTTATGTAGATCTTTGTTGACACTGAAAGTTTATTGGGGGAAGCAAACATTTCTCTCTCTGTTTGTATTACTCCTCTTATGAACAAAATAATAGCCAAAAGAAATACAATTCTGCTGATGGTGTAGAAATTATTTCTGTTTAAATGGCTTTCTTTGTTTATGTTTCAGGGTTTAATTAAAAATTGCTGAATCCTCGCCTTTTTAATTGATTTTTTAATTCGTTTCGTCTTTGTTTGCTTGGAATTGGTGTGTTTCGTGTATTTACGTGTCAATAACTTCACAATAAAGCTTTTCCTTTCATGACTATCACTTATTGTAATCCTTAACTTTTACTTGTTTAATATTTTCTGTTTTCCTCGCTACCTGGCATTCATAACAATATTGAAAATAAATCAATCTCAATATTTGGTATGAGAATCCGAATACGCATATAACTCTTTAATTTTGGAAACAATACCCAATATCACTATATTTTGTATATTCTTGATTTAAATGCTCCATAACTGAGACAATACAATACTTTGTTCTAATTCATAGATATTTGAGTCATCTTATTGAACAGGGAATACAGTTTTGCTCCATTTTGAGCAGATTAGCTTCCAATTATTCTCTCAATTACAAGAAGTGAATTTTTCAAAATGGATTCCAGAAACTTTATCATTTTTTAGACAAATGAAAAAAATCATGACTCACTGGTGAAGAAGTAGACAATACATTGTCGAGCCTAGTTTCAATTTAAATTGAATGATTTTTAATATTTACTAGTTAAAAATACCAAGAGTTGGAAGCATAGTATCATAGCTCTTCTCTAATGTACAAATACCAGGTCGAAAAACGTTCTTTGTTTGCGTCTTACCAAAGGTAGAATTGAAAGCCATGCTCTAAATGAAATAGAAAAGGTTTGAGCACATAGTATCTTCTCGACTCAAACATGATAAAATTATTTCTTCTGCAGTAGTCAAAGTCTGAAAGGATAATATGAGTTTGTCCAGAACTTCATGTAATGATTGTGTATAAACGCTGTTGAGTATTTAAACATCAAATAATTCTAATCTGGGCAGAATCTGTCGTGAGACGGATGACTTTAGCCTTTTCGTGGTTTCCAGGATAAGTAACACACTTATGTGTGTGAAACTAATAACAGCTTATATCAGAACGCCACGTCACAGCCAGCTGACTCATAAAAAGAAAAAACCGAAAAAAGGAGCGGATGGATAAAAAAGGGCTTGCCTAAAGCTCGAAAGAGTGGGCTTGGGATTTTTCCAAGTTCCCAGGACCTCGGTGAAAGGTTATAATTTTCTTCCTATAGAGGCACAGGCGCTTCTAGTTGTTTCATTTTTTTTAAAGGATTCTAATATGCTAAATATTAACCGTTTTTTGTCAATATATTTGAAATTCAAGTCCTTGCTTGACCTTAAAAATTGGGAGAATGTTGTTGCTAGTTAAAATGAAAATTTTTAACAGAACAGCCTGATGACTCCTCTGCTTTTATCTAATACTAGTAAAATTCTTACCTAAACCAAATAATTTCATAGGAATTTCATTCATTTATAAAAAGTAATTAATTTTCACAAATTTTTATATTTGATTAATGATCCGTTGAAATTTTTGTTATCAAATATGTCGCTAAAAACATCCGAAGATAAATAAAACTAAATCAGCCCAAAAACAAAATTTCACTTAACAAATCACACTAAATTCAGATCTTGGCCAGCAATTCCTCATGATACAATAATACACTGGCGAAAAACAATAAGTTATGTCTTGTAGTTCTCGGGAGTTCACCACAAATCGTCAGAACTAACAATTTGCAGATTTAACGAATTACTTTGAAGAATTAAAACTGATTCATTGGAATATTCTGACTCAAATGGTAGCAAAGAAACACGAATTAAATTCAGGTGATGTTAGCATCTAAAAATAAGATAAATGATTTTAAAATGGAGGATCCGAGAATCGAACTCAGGTCAATTGATTGCGGATCAATTATTCTACCACTGAACCAAACCCCCTAGGTAAATTATCGAAACTTTGATTATATCTTCTTCGATAACATGAAAAAGTAGGAAGTGTTTTGAATCGCAGAATCTTGTAGCCAATTGAAACTATCAACTATGACTTTGTACATAGCATAATAAATATTTTTGAAGATGTCTCCAATTAAATTCTGATTTATGAAATATCCAGGAGTTATATAAATTTACTCTTTGATATAGTGAAATATGTTCAAAAACAATTTTTTTGTGATCTTATTTATTGCAACGTTTATTACAATTGGATTAGTATAGGATTTATTTAATGGGTAATCTAATAATTATCAATTACTCTTTGATTGATTCCGTGTCAAGTCTCTAGTCTACATCCGATGATCTGTGCACTAACTGCTTAAGACTACATGGTTGTCCGCCTCTTCGATCCCCAAACATCTTTCAAATGAAACAGACTGCAGAGTTTTCTTGAGTACAATAGACTGGATGTACACTTCGACTTTAGGCTCAATTCCTATCTCTTTACAATACTTGTTGTGGTATTTTGTTACCAGCCATTGGATTACTAAAAAAATAAATATCTTAATTTTTAGAATATATTTCTAAACTATGAAAGAATAATTTTTGGTTAATATTAAAACAAGTACGAGTGTTTTATTTGAAGTCAATAGTATCAATAAGACTTTTCATGTTCATTCAATAATTTCAATTGTATAATTAATACCTAATAATTTTTTGAATTTAGATAATTTATTCGGTCTGAGATGAAGTTTAAAAAAAGATCTTTTGCATTTTTTTCCCGAGATATATATAATACGAACTTTAAAGCACTGAAACTTCGGGTTTCATTAAGAGTTTCGAAGATTTTTCTTAACTTATTTAGCAATTTTAGATACTAAAATAACGAATATTGCTATTGTCTGTAACACAAATATACAGACATTATTTAGGAAAATAAAAATATAACATCCGAGTATTCAGTGCAATTTGGAACCTAGCATGACCTTTGATTTTAGATATCTGGTGTTTAGCAAACGGATTTTCACCTGGAATGAGCACCAAACATTACACTTTGGGTATAAATTTGTACTTCGATCATGAAGTACACTAATATATGGTTGTTCTTTAGAGCATTTGATGTGACTTTCTTATCTTATATTTTATCCATTCAAGTGAGGTTTTAGGTATCCGTTTTATGATATGATTTTTGTACATCATTGATTATCTATAGAAATATAGTTAAAATAAATCGGATTTTGTTGAATAAGGAATTGGGTTCTTTTGATGCTTAGAGTTTTAATCATTAAAGAAAAGGTAATAATCAAAATGTTGATTGTATGAAATAACATGGTTGTGGAAATAATATCCTTGATTTACTGTCCCTGTACAATGTTTCATATCTTCTCATCAAAATGTTCTTAAATAATGATTGTTATATGAAAGGATAATTTTCCATTTGTGTTAGTTATGTCACTGCTGGGCCTATATATTTGTGTAACCTTTCATCTGTTTGTCGTAAAGTACAATTGTATGAATAAATCAGAAAGATGTAAATGAAAAATGTAGACCTCGAACTCTTCTATCCGGTTAGATAAAATTTATTTGTTGAAGGCATTGCCAGAACTACTAAATTCGAATCCAAATTGGACGAAGAATAAACCATCTGAATTTTATTCTAGATCGTATCTTATTTTCAGGTAGCTCTTTTAATTGGTTTGCTAAGAAAGTAGAGTGGGGATAAATTAGTCTAATTGAAATAGTTATTAAACTGTTTATTTGCCATTACTTAAGGATGAGGACTTTAAAAGGATTGCATAGTCTATAACTCACAGGTAACAGTAAGACATTTCAACTAGAAAAATATGTTTGAGAATTTCTTAAGACAAATCCTGAAAATAAAGATTAAAGTAGAATACTTGGTTTATAATAATCATGTAGATTTTTTGTTGCTACATTCAGTAATTGCATTTAACAGATCGAAAAGCCAGTTTATTGTCGAAATTGTTGTTTTAAGATTGATTTTTGAACTCGAAATACATTTTTATGATAATATTGATCAAATTAGATAGATCTAAACCATGATAAATCAAATCCACAGATTTCAGGAAAATATGAAGCTACTATTAATAATCAAAAGTAACTACAATTAATCTATCATGAAAAGTGAAAAATACTATCAATGACGAAATAATTGTATTAAATGTATATACTTAATCCTCCAAATTCACGGGGTGACATCAGAACATGATTAATTATAACATCACTGGAACTATACAACAAGATTATAATTAGATCAAAAGTGGATCTAAATGAATAATGTTGTTGTAATGACCGTTTAACATTCTATTGTTTTATATACTTGGTTGACTAATAGCTTAATAAGGCAATGTAAAATCAATAATTATTGAAGTAATTAGTAAAATCATACGACTGATTGAAACCCAATTATAATTATAACCTTATATATGAGTATGCAATAATAAATTATATCTCCTAATCCACTAGAGTTGAATAAACATTTCATAAAAATTATCATATATATTGTATCAAAGGAAGATATTTGAATGCAGGAAATATTGTGGTCGTGGGGAAACCCTCTTATCTGTACTGATGATGGTATATACAAAGTCTAGTAAATAAAGCTTAATAAATTACCTATTGAATCTAACTGTTTTTAGTAAATATTCGCTTAAAATTTTGAACCACTTTAGAATAATAAATTGAGATTGTATATTCAAAAGCTATCATTTACAAGCAACAAAATTGTCTGTATTGAAATTATTTCCTTAATTAGATGCATACTGGGCATAATCTGTCGTGAGACGGATGACTGTAGCCTTTTCGTGGCTGCCCGGATAAGTAGCACACTTATGTGTGTGAAACTAATAACAGTTTATATCAGAACGTCACGGCAAGCCGACTCATAAAAAGAAAACCCAGAAAAAAGAGGAGGTAGGGTCGGATGATTGCATGCGTGTGGAGCGGCATAAATAAAAAAGGGCTTGCCCAAAGCTCGAAAGAGTGGGCTTAGGATTTGTTCCAAGTGCCCAGGACCTCAGTAGGAGGTTTAAATTTTCCTTCTATAGAGGCACAGGCGCTTCTAGTTGAATAAATTTCGTTTTTTTTTAATTAGATGCATTTATGATCAAAATCTATAACTTGATTAATTCAATGCCACTGTCTACTCATATTTAAGATATCCTTCCGCTAAGTGAAAATTGATTAAATAGACATGGAATGCATCAAAAAGGTCTTGTATTAATGAATTTATTCTTGATTTAATATTAGAAATGTTTCATCAGGGTGATTTGAAATATAATCTACTATTTGAGACACAAGTATCTTTTGTTGTATATTTGAGTGCTGTTATTTCAGGATTGCTTTAATCGGTGGCAATTGAATTGCTTCAGTTAAAAATCTAAGTTTTCTAAAGGAATTCTTCGAAGAAGATTAATTAAAATCCTCAAATACAAATTTCCATTTAACTGGAATTACTGAAATGCTACAAACTTATTTATTCTTATAGCATTCATTTTCTTTCGCTGCCCAATATTCTAAAGAAGCTTGGAATGAATCGTTTAAAATCCCATCTGATGCATTCTCAGGAATAATGCCAGAAATTAATGATGTGTTGATGCAGGTCTCCTCAAGAAGTTCAATCATTTTGTCACACTTTGAAGCATCGGAAAACCTTTCTAGCTTTTTAAAGAAGAGTATATCATTCATCTTTTCACAAAGTATACTTTGAAAGAATAAATCTGTAATTAGGATTCTTATACTTTCATGACCCAAATATTCTTCTATTTCCGCTGGAGAATCGATGAAACCTGATCCTAAAAGAAACTGATCAAATAGTTTACAAACTAAAAAGGATTGCTTTTCGAAAATACAGTTCTCAATGCTTTTGTCCATATTAATTAATTTGTTTGATTCTATAATGTTCTGATCAATTTCTGAAGTATGTCCAGGGGAAGAAATGATCTCAAAGTCATCCATGTGAATTATACTATTTGATTGGTGATGATTGTTTTGATCCGTGAGCTGGGACACTTCAATACAGAGTGATTCTTCTGACAAGGAAAAAGCTTTGTTCAAAGCAGATTCACTAATTTCTCTGTCCAAATCTTCAACTTCTTCAGTAAGCACAGAAGGCAGGGGAGTCAAATCCATTGGATGTTCATTCTCGATACATTCTGGTTGAGATTCGGTGTTTGATTTAATTTCATTGATATTATTTTTGGCGTTTATATTGTCAAGAATTGGAGATTCTTGGCCTGGAAGTTCATTTAAAGAAGGCGAATGCTCTGATTCGTGTGCTGAATGACTAGTGGTAGGATTATCCAAATACATTTCAATGTTGGTTTTATTTTTTATTTCATTGTGATCACCTGATAAAGAATCCAACAACCCGGATACTTGTTGTGGATTATCTATTAAGAAATCGTCATTGTCGACGACCACGGCCGGCTTCGCAACAAATTCTTCTTCAATGTGTTTCTTTGGTTGTATAAAGAATTTTATAAGTATTCCAATTATAATGATTGAAATAAGGCAAATGATAACCATTACATTTTTCTCCATTCCCAAAAGCATTAGGGGTGAAAAGACCAAAATTACTAATTGTTTTTTCAATTTTGTCTAATAGGGGAATGATGATTGTTATTCTGCTTATATTTTTCCTAAATCAATTAAAAAATCCCCTTTAAAATGTGTTAAAATTTTTTGATTAAAATTTTTTCGATTTTTGATTTTCAGAATGTCTTTTGTTGAAATAATTGAATCTTCATTCATCGAATTGACATGCTGTGATGGGAATCTCATTTAGATCACGAGACATCGGAAGATGACATACATTAAAAATAAATGTCGAAAATATATGACATAATTGAAAATTTTTATAAAGTAAAGGGATAATTTAATAGTTTGGTATTGAGAATTATTGAACTGTAGTGGATATTTTATATTTCTCTTTCATCTATTCGGGTTAGAAGACATGAGGCTTGTCCCAAGTCGTTGCTTACTTGACTAAATTAAATTACAGTAACACCTATTAGTATACCGTTACTTATTCAATCCCTTTATACATTAATAAAGAAAGCAATTTGATAAATACTGCTCTTCATATATTAACAAGTAGTCCAACACGCTCAATCGTAATTTTGATTAGATTAGAGAGGATCCTGTCATTTTGTAGTATTCATTTATACCATTCTCTATTATTTACACCATTTTTCAATCTTCTATATCTAATAAATTATCTTTATTAAATAATAAAGAGGATTATTCCATTGATTTATTAAGACTTCGATCTATAACATAATAATGTCGAATACTAAGGCAGTTCCTAAATAATACATATTTGTCAAATGATTTTCGTAATTATATCTAAATTGGCCAATCATATTATTATTAAATATTTGTAGTGTCTATTGCACAATTATAAAGGAATACAATCTACTTTATTAATGTTCAATTATATTAATTGATTTTCGAAAAAAATGGTGAAAAGTCATAAAACAAATAATTTATTGATATTTTACTAAAATTCTAAATATAAACAACTTTACCATACCCACTTGTCTTTCAATTGCAAATAAAGCCATTATGTCTATGCATTTGAAAATCCCCTAAAAGAAGATTGCTTAGAAAAGAAATGAACAGAATCTGAAAAATTAAATGTAAATGATTTTAATAAATTTATTCATCCCACATTCCAATTGCGTCGTCTTGATCATCTTGCTTTTCGACGAAATCCGAATGAACTGTGGAATCATTTGTGTTCACACTCTCATTTTGGGAATCTGAAAGACTTAAGCTTTTAAAATTCTTGGTGAAGTTCTTCTGGGAGTATTTCGATGACTTGTCCAAAGAGCTTTTAAAGCTTGCACTCCTGGAATTTTTATTTCTTTCATTGTTTTTTTCTTTTTTCTTTGGTTCATAATTCATTATAAATTCCGGGACTATGTTTTTGCTTTCATTCAGCACGCCGATAAGACCTGCCTTCATGTCTTGTGTTAGATCGTATTCAGTTAAGAATGACACAGAAATTCCCTCGTTGCCTTGACGTCCAGTCCTCCCAATTCTGTGAATATATTCCTTTAAATCCTTTGGGAAATCGTAGTTGATAACGTAATTAACATTTTCAATGTCTATTCCACGTGCTGCGACCGAAGTTGCCACAAGGATGCTTGTCAATCCAGAGTTGAATCTCCCCAAAGCCTTAGCCCTTTCCTCCTGCAGCTTGTCCCCGTGAATGACCTTGACTGAGTACCCCCAGTCTTTAATTATTTTAAATAAGCTGTCAACATTTGTCTTTGTTTCCCCAAAAATTATGACTTTATCTTTTATTACATTCTTGTTCCAGCTACTTGACAAATCCAAGGAAGTTAAAATTTCAAGAAGCTTTGTTTGTTTGGATTCCGGCTTGTTATTTAATAAATGAAATTCCTGCTTGATTGTTTCCGAAGTTTCCTTTGCAATTTCAACTACACACATGTTGGGAGGCAGGAATTGATCAATGATGGACTTCAGCTCTGAGGTGAAAGTAGCAGAAAACAAAAAAGTTGAAATTTCTGGATCCATGTAGCTTTTGATCTTCAACAGCTCATTTTTGAATCCCATTGACAATAAAACATCTGCTTCATCTAAGACAAAGGAATTCAGATTTGAAAAAACAATTTTCTTCCTCTCCAACAAATCCAAAAGTCGACCTGGTGTACACACAGCTATGTTGATTTCTTCAAGATCCTTTGGATTCGAAACACCGCCGTAAATGGCTTCAACTCGGAATTTTCTGTCTGACAACTTTTCTGCAACTTTTTTCGTTTGTTCACATAATTCTCTTGTCGGGCATATTACGCAAATGTTTAATCCTTCTGGATTTTCTAAATTTTCTATTAACGGCAGTAAAAAGCAAACTGTTTTTCCCATCCCAGTTGGGGCTCTGCAAAGAAGTGGATGCATGTTCGAGATTGGAGGAATGGCATATTTCTGGATAATTGTTGGATTGTCATATTTTAGAATCTTTACTGTTTTCATAGAATCGAAAGATTCAAGCTTTCCGTAAGGGCTATTTGTGATAATTGTTGTGTTGGTGTCTATGATGTCCCTCGATAGCTCTTTTAGCTTCTTAATCTCTGGGATGTTCTTCTTAAGATGTGGTGCCACATAAATATTCATTGGGGTAAGTAGAAAATCAAGTAATTATTTATTGTAGGGCGGGACGGGGTGAAGTCTTTCAGTAGTGGTAAGTAAAGTAAAGACAAGGAGAAATGTGTATTTAAATATTTTATTTAAAAGAGACATGATTCAGAATTTTATTGGCTAAAGCAGGGATGAAATTGAATATAGTAATATTTCATTCTGGATGAACAATGAGTACGTAAAGGAATGTTATTAACAAATGTAAAATCAAAAAATTAATATGATTTTTTAGAATCTTAGATGTCATCAGATTGATTGATTGATATGAAAGAGGTGAAAAGGAAAGATGCTAAAGAAACCAAACAATAGTATTTATTTACTGAAGTCAATTGAAAATAATAAATGGGTTTGTATAAAATATATTTCTCCTTTGGTTTCTTACTAATAAATGTTTATGTAAATTTAAATTTAAAGGAAACACTTGTGACAAATTCTAAGTCCAATGACTTTCACACACATAAGTGTATTACTTATCCGGGCAACCACGAAAAGATGACAGACCCTGCTCAGTTTATGCAAATTGAATAAATCGGCTATAGGCATAAAGTGAATGCCAATGACTTTTTTTAGCAAATTTTAAAAGGCAAATTAATTTAAAATTAACTCTTGCACCATTGGTGTCTACTGAATTAAACATTCTAGGCATAAATGTGTTCAATATAAAACATTAATTTAATTTTTTTGACTACATATTAATTAAGTCAATTTGTGCTTTAGCTATTACATGATTTAATAAGGCTATTTCATTTATTATGCTCAAATCTGTTAGTTTAAAAAGTAAATTTCTTTCTTGACAAATTGATGTTTTATATGTTTGAAACTCTAATAATTCATGGTCTGAAGGGATTTTGTCACAATTTATTATATTCCTTTCTCTAAACAGAACTGTTTAAATAAAATGTCTTCTTGTATAAAACTACCTTTCTTTTTTTTAAAATAGCTATTATATATATATATTACAATCATTAAAGGTCATCATATCGATTAAATTTCGGTTATCAAACATTTTTTAAATATTTTAATAAGTAATGAAAATTAACTTCCTTTTGCCTTTTCCTAATTGCTAGCCTAGGAAAAGTCCTTAAAGAAAATTTTTATTTATTTACATTTTGATCAATTTCAGTTACTCCGAAACAAAACTCAGTTCTAGACTAGATTTAGTTAGTTTCTTTTAAGTATTCGATTAATAAATGGCTGTGATTTTTATTGATATGAAAAATAACAGCTTTATTTAATTATAATGAGATAGAATTGATTTATTTTAATATAAATAAGTGATCAAATAATTAAACATGTCTTATTTAAGCAGTTTCTCTTGTTATGATAGATTAATGCCTGAATGGATTAAAGAAGATTGGTTCATAGATTATTCTGAAACTGTGTAAGTTTATCTTTCAATTTTTGTAGTAACCTATCATAATATCCCCACTGTGCCACCTTTACTGGGTCTTTATAATTGTTTTTGCATTGATTAATTTCTTTATTTAAGAGTTCTGAAATATTGTTTCCTGATTCTATTTCTTCTTCAAGATCTAAACAATTAGCTAGAAAGTTGGAGTCCATTTTAATTTCTTCTTTAGTTTCCGGTAGAAACAATTTAGCTCTTGATAAATCGTTTTTTAACGTTAAATACGCTTTGTTGATATCTGCTATGTTGTGGATCCCTTCCAAGTTATCTTGGCTTACTTTATTTCTATTTACTTGATTCAAGTCAGGATGCATTGTCTTTGCAACTTTGAAGTAATTATTCTTAAGCAGTTTAGTGTCTATGAAATAATTTTGTGGCATGTTAAAAATTTTATAAAGAACGTTTCCTACTGGCGAAATTTTAGACATGGATAAAACTTATGGGATGTTTAAGTAGGAATTAATCTATAAAGAAACAGATCCAGGATTGTAATTCGATAATATCAATGAGCATTCTTTGTATCAGGATTATGAATTACGATCTGTTCATTCATGATTATACGTTAAATTTACTTTTAATAAATCATTTTGTCTAAAATAATTCTTTTTATTGTAAGCTTAGCACGATTTCAGTTACAGGAAATTATTTTACATTGTCAAACAAATATTATTTGTTGTTATAATTAACAAATTACTTGTTCATGATTCCGAGTTGTCAAAGGAATTCAGTTTCTTTGATATCTTGATAAATCTTTGCTAGATTGTAAAATTTTAATTAAAATTTCGTTATAAAACATGAATGATTGATCTACTTTTGAAATGTCTTAAGAAACAAGTGTCCAAGAAATGGTAAATGATATTTATCCTATCCAAGGCTTCTTAGGCTTGTCATTCTTGTTTTATGCTCTTCTCTAATTTTATAGACAAAAATTATCAGTGCAAAATTTTACCCAGAGATGATGAAAGATAAAAATAAAAAAATAGAATTCAATCTGGTTGACGCCACAGACATGGAAAAAGAATTGGTTTCAAAGGGAACAATTAAAGATAAACTAAACACGCTGGCATTGCTGTGCATAAGAAATCCGTCGGAACCAAATTACAAACAGCTTTTGTCATTCTGTGAAAATCAGAGAAATGACGTTATTTATATGACACTTAAATTATTAAGGGATTTAATAAAAGAAGCAAAGGAAAAGAATTCTAAAATCTTAGAAAGCTATTATATAAAGGGAAGGATTATTAAAAGCTTTGAAATGCGTGCAAAGAACCAATACATTAAAGAAAAGATCATCGAAATCATTGGGGTGCTAATCAGAGCTGATATATTTGCTGAGGAATTTGTTGATATTTTAGTATCGAGGCTCATAGAAAAGGGGAAACCATTGACATTGGTTGAGAACGCTTTGAAGAGTAATTTTATGACCAATGAAGAACAGATTTTTAATAGTCTGGAAGATTTTTATTTTAAAAATGATGAGTTCAGGTGCCAGCACAATTTGTTAAAATTTCTGCAAAGGTTGGATTTAAAATTTTCATCAAAGTGTAAAAACTTCTTTGAATTTTACAATCAGGCATTAAATACCTTAGAGGATTATCCAGGAAATCAGAAAGATTTGATGATTGATTTAATTGTAATAGGGCTTTCTGCTACGGTTCAAGAAGGATGCAAGGTAGACAAAATAGACTTAATAAGAAAATATATTAAATCTCCCAGATCCATTATGTCTTGTTTGAATCTTCTAATGGTAACTAATGATATTCATACTCAATCTTACATTTTAAGAGTTTCCAGAACTACCTTATTGAGAAATACCAAATATGAATCACAGTTCTTGAATACTATTTCTCAAATTAATAACAAGGATTTATTTTGCAAGCTCATCGACAATGCCTTTCATTATTCTATCCCATCTATCCTTTCATTGATAATTATAGCCAAATCTAAAAAAATTGATCTGAAAACAATGTACAGCCTTATTCTATTCAAGCAGCATTATCATCCTGCTGTCAGACACATTTCTTCAAAGTTACTCAGGAACGAAGAGATTCCCCAATTCGATCCTTTCGATAAAGTTTATTTGGATGGTTTAACTGTAAGATTAAGCACTTCAAATAATTTTAATAATTAATTTACTGATATTTCATAGAATAAAATTTTTAATTAATTTGTTTTTTCTATAAATATTCCCATGTAAATTTAAAATTTTTAAAAAATAACTTTACAGTTTGATTTCATTTATTTTTACATCATCTTTAGTTTTTGTTAAATTCGATTGATAATCTATTTTATCAAATGATTAGGAACTGAATATTTTTAAGATATTTGCTTATTACAAATAAAAGCAAAGTCTTCCAAGCACAGTAATGCAAATTGATTTGATTATTAGTATTTATTATAAGCAGAAAATCAAAAACATAACCAATCTTATCAGCATTGTGATCAAACTATGTGAATATGCACGTGATTACATCATTGCTATATTTATTAGGTACATATTTCCTTATGGAGGTTTTGACTATATAAGCTAGGGACCTGGTTAGAATTTCACTGAATAAAATCTTCATTTGCTTGAAAGGAGAAATATGAAGATTATACGATAAATCTTGCCCTACTAAAGAAAAGTAATCGAAAATTTAATAAAGAGTAATAATAACTCTGAAAATATGAATTATTTCATCAAAATATGTTTTCTAATATATAAGGACAAGCAAATGTGATTCCACAAGACATAGTCGGGAAGAAAATAAGGAGATCGAATTACAATCCAGAACAGAATCATACATTCACTTGTTGGTAATTATGGAAAGTCTTGATTTATTCTTTAAGAGAACAAGGATACGTTGGAAACGATTCTAGTATTGACAAAATATTAAAAGAAATACAGATGGGATAAATGATTCGACTATTTGGAAATGTATAACTTGCGTAGTTAAATGACATTTTTCATAAATTGAGAGCCCTAATTTATTTTCAGAATATGCTTGTTGGCTTTGTCAAGTTATACATTTAAATCTTGAGAATTAGAAGACATAATTTATTTAACGAATTCCTTATTTATATCTACGATTATAAATACGATTGGCTCTTGATCAATCATTGCATCTCATTAGTTGCTTTCATAATCATAGACTTTACATTGGTTTATCTGGGCAGAATATGTCGTAAGACGAATGACTGTAACCTTTTCGTGGTTGCCAGGATAAGTAATACACTCATCTGTGTGAAACTAATAACAGTTTATATCAGAACGTTACAGCCTTCTCATAAAAAGAAAAACCAGAAAAAAGAGGAGGTGAGGCCGAATGATTGCATGCGTGTGCGGGAGTGGCATGGATACTAAAAGGGATTGCCCGAAGCTCGAAAGAGTGGGGTTAGGATTTGTTCCAAGTGCCCAGGACCTCGATAGGAGGTTTAGAATTTCCTTCTATAGAGGCACAGGCGCTTCTAGTTGTTTCGTTTTTTTTACATTGGTTTATAGAGCTATCAGCAATATAAACCAATGAAATTACAAATACTTATTACAACAATGTCACTGTTTGGTTTTCCCCTTTGAATCTTTATTGATGAAAAAATCATAAAGGAGTTGCAGATTCTTGCTATGATAAACCAATGTCTCACTTGGGATATTTTTTTTAATTAATTATTTTGATATTTAACATTAGAATTTCACTGAACTTATAATAAAAATGAAAAACCAACGTGAATTACTTTACTTTAAGTTCCACTTAAGTAGTTCGTGTTATTTTCAAACAATGTGCAAAACATGTTTATCATGCCATTTATTTGATAAATGTTCACTGCAAAAATCTTTACATATTTAAGATTCTATTTATTTAAATAAATTGTGAAATGATAGTTCAATTTTCCCTTTGTTTAATCAATCGGTATCTTCTAAATACGAATTTATATTGGCCATATCCATTAAATTCAAGTCCTTTAAATAATCCTATAACTTCCTTTAGTATAACATATTAATGAAATCTCTTAGATATTAAATAGACACCTCAGACGTTCTTGATGGTTCCCAAATGAAAGAAGAGCTATTTCAAAAAAGATTGGTAATGAATGCACTTTACCATTTACAGCCATATTTTAATTAAACGAGAGATCAATATAGAATTTCTTAGTAATTTTATAATTTACAGTGATATATCCATCGATTTTGTAAAAAGAATGCCTTGAAATTCTAATGGGGCGCTCCTCTGTTACAAAACCATCCAATCATATATGCTGGTTTCAGTTAAACACTCCTTTGACGATATTATCCGTTTCAAATTTAATTACCCATGAGAATTATCATATTCGGAGCTAGTGGAGACTTAGCCAGAAAAAAATTATTCCCAGCTATAAGCAAGATTTATGATGGAACTTTTGAAGTCATTGGATATTCAAGATCTGAATTGGAAGATTCATTTGCTTGTAAACTCAGGGATTCATTTGAATACAGTAGTGATTTCCCTGAAAAGATCAAATACATCAGTGGTGATTTTAATGACTTGTCAAAAATAAAAGATTTACTTGATGAAAACACGGTGATTTATCTTTCTCTTCCACCCACAACCATTCCCAGTGCCGTTGCTAATCTCAGTAATTATAATTGTGCGTCTATTAATATTGAAAAACCTTATGTATCAGATTCAAATGGATTTCTGGAGTTGAAAAAGCTTGGAAATCAGAAAATTAATTTAATAGATCATTATTTACTAAAGGATTTGATGTTAGTTTTACCTGATTTGTTGGATACAAAAAAAATGTTTAAAAGGTTTTTCCAAAAATCATTTATTAATAAAATTTCCTGCTATTTTAAAGAAAGTATTAAGGTAAATGGCAGGAGATATTTTGATGAGCATGGAATTATAGACGATGTTATGAAGAATCATTTAATGATATGTCTAGTTAATCTCGTAGCATATGGGATGGATCATGGTGAAGAGGAGAATAGAATTGATTTCATTAAATCCGTAGGATTAATAACTGAATCCACTAAAATTGGACAATATAAAGGATATAAAGAGGAATTCAAAACAGAAACAAGTACTGAGACATTTGCTAAATTGGAAATGCAAATATCCAGTGGAAAATTAGAAGGAGTTAAAACTATATTAATTGGTGGAAAGGGAATGGATAAGAAAAGGACGGAAATAGTATTTGATCTTACAAGGGAAGGTATGATGGAATTGATCTCTGAATTTAACATGGCATTGGATACAAGTTTGGGTATTAATCACAAGTTAATTTTTGAGGTGTCACCTACAAGCCAGGTTTATTTATCATTTTTTGATATAACCGAGAAAAAGTTTGTGATCTTTGATTCTAATACAATCAAGCAATTAAAGAAAAAAGAAGTTTCTGACTTGGAAGATTATGAAATAATTTTTGACAGTTTGATTAAAAATAGAAACCTTAAAACGATTGTCATTTCCGAAGCTTCCCATTTATTTGATTTATTTCAGAATGCAGGTGATAATAAAGAACTATTTTATTATGATCCTGGATTTGAATACAAAAATGAATAAATTTATTTTTATTATAAATAATTAAATGAAATAACTCTGATCGAGGTTGGAATCACCAATCTTGACCTATTAACTCAAGTTGAAAATGAAAAAACTAGAAAATACGATTTAATAGCAAATGAGTTATCATTGATTTACAAGTGCAAAGTGAATATAATTCCATACGTAATGACCTGGGAAGGGCTGGTAACGAAATACCACAATAAACATAATAAAGAGATAGGAATTGAGCCTAAAGTCGAAGCGTACATCCAGTCTATTGTACTCAAGAAGACTCTGGAGTCTATTTCATTTGAAAGACGACGAAGCATCGAAGATGCGGACAACCATGTGAGTCTTGAGCAGTTAGTGCTTAGATCATCTGGTGGAGATAAGAAACTCGACACGGAACCAATCAATGAGTAATTGATAATTATTAGAGTTACCCATTAAATAAATTCTTTTAATTATAAATAATTTAAAAATTTTATATTTTTCAGAAAATTTATGCTTAAAAATTATGAACGTAATAAGCGAAAGCTGTTTGGATTAATCATCAATGTCAGGTCAAAGGATTACGAAGATAATAAATTTTAGAACAGTTAAGTTTCAAAATAATTTTATAAAAATTTCCAGAAGCAAACAGTAAAAACAGTTGACTTACATGTACTATAGGCTCATACAATTACATATATATTTTTGGAATGATTGGTTGTGGATATGCTATGTTTCAAAATACTCTTTACCAGAATATTTGCTGTTATTTGGTGAAGCCTGTTCAATTTTTAGGCGAAGCTTATTCTTTGAATACATTTCAGATTCATTAAAAAAAACAGGCATATTATATTAATCTCAATCTGAATTCTTATTGATTTTTAAATCAAATTTAGATATTATGCATCATGTCCAAGATGTCATTAAACGAGTGCAAGAAAGGAAGTCATTTTTATGCTGTATAATATGTACTTTATGAAAATTTTTATGAGTTTTAAAAATAAGGGAAACAGCATGATGCAGTTGTCTTTAACATAACTCTACTATTAGGAGGCAGATATTTAAAGCACTTGCGACAATCAGTTGTCTGTGTAGCGATTGCTTTTAAATTGTCGTGTGGTTCAAGAAAGTTCTTATATATTGACACAAATCCATTCCACTTTGGGCATAAAACATATACTTGCTCCTAATTATCAAAGAACTGTAGGCTATGATAGAGCTTTGCTCGGAATCTAGACTGATCCGTTGAGTGTTTTTTTTAATTCGTTTGACAATAATGTTTTCATCGATAATTCACTAGCTATAGAAATCTAATAAAAATGAATTAGTTATTTATATTGATTTTGAAATGCTCAGATTATTATCTGGTGTAGACAAGAGACTTGACACAGAATCAATCAAAGAGTAATTGATAATTAATATATCACCCATTAAATAAATTCATTCCTTTGACTTTGAAATACAACTTTTTCTTCACTTGATCTGAATTCTTAAACTTATATCTTTTAAATCATCAAAAAAAAACGAGACAACTAGAAGCGCCTGTGCCTCTATAGGAGAAAATTTTAAACCTTCTACTGAGGTCCTCGGCACTTAGAACAAATCCTAAGCCCACTCTTTCGAGCTTCGGGCAAGCCCTTTTTTATCCATGCTGCTCCCGCACACACTACCCCTTTTTTCGGGGGTTTCTTTTTATGAGAAGGCTGAGACGTTCTGATATAAACTGTTATTAATTTCACACACATGAGTGTGTTACTTATCTGGGCAGCCACGAAAAGGCTACAGTCATCCGTCCACGACATATTCTGCCCAGTTTTAAATCATAAAATTGCTCAACATTCAATTCCAGAAGGTTTATATGATAAATATCTAAAAATATACGCCAGTAAAGCTAGAATATCTCGACTTGAAGATTAATAAAACAGCTAGTAGCATGAGTTTAAAAAAATGAGATATATAAATTAAATTCTCTGTTTCTGTCAATATGATATACCGTTTAATTGAAATAAAAATTAATTAAAAAATTGAAACACAAAGATTTACTTATTAAAATCCTTTCTCATCTTGAATTGTATTGAATTCATGATTTCCAAAGAACTGCCATCCATTTGCATCCATGAAATACAGATTGACAGAACCACCTGAATAGGCATCTCTATGCCCTGCATGGAATATAGCATCTCTTCCCAGGGTAAGTGCATCCTCCTTAGTCATATCATAATTGTATCTTGAGACCAATACACCATACGCAATCGTTGATCCACTCCCGACACTAAACATACTGTGCTCAATCCTGCCTCCCTCATCGGTGACGTTGTAGATCTTAGGTACATCACCATCATATCCACATATCATCGTACTCATTGACAGTCCATATCCCCTGTACCTGTAGACACAGTTACTTAGATACATACTAGCTTCCGCAGCTGTTATTCTCTTCTTGTTATTCAGTTCGTACTCCTTGGCGTACAGTCCTGTCACTGTTTCCCAATAATAACAGTCTGCAGCACCTCCAGCCATAGTTCCAAGCAAATACTTGTTAATTTCAATGACTTTCTTGACTGTCTGTGATGCAATGTAAGAACCAGCAGTGGCCCGAGAATCAACGGCAATAATCATGCCTTCCTTGAAAGTGAAAGCAAGGGTTGTGGTTCCATGCTGTGGCTGTATTGTATTTTTGATAATCTTTTCATCGATTCTTATGTCTTGTAAAGTTAAGTCTTCTAAAGAGTTTTGCAAAATCATTAGGGCTAAGAAGATGCTCTATAAATAATCAAACAAAGCTTTTGTCCATGCAGCAACTCAGAAACAAGTTGAACAATTTGAAGTCTGTCCCCGAAAAGGCATCCAAATCCCAAAAGCATGACTGCGCAGCCGAAAACGGATTTGAAATAATCAAAGTTATTTTAGATGATTTTGGCGGATTTGAAGGTGCAAAAGTTTTAGTTGGAAATTCAAAGACTGGAATAATTCCAGTTGGAATCAAAATTTTCAATCCTTTGGTTGCTGTGTCCCTTGTCGAGGAAAATCCAAGTGAAATTATGAAAGAAAACCTTTCAGATTTCAAGTTGAGATACGAAGTGATTCAGTCCAATACAGACATATTCAAGGAAGGGGCATTCGACATAGGCATTCTCGGACCGGTTTTAGACAAAGCCAAGACAACGGATACTAAAATGCTTGGTGATCTATTACAGGCATGCAAAAAGCTGTACGTTGTGTTTAAAGAAGAACACAAGAGAATCATTTTGGATAAATACAGAAACTCAAGGATAATCGGATCCACTTATATTAAGCCAACAGGATCCTCTAAATTCTCTAAGCAGAATTTCGATGCAGAGAAATATGATGTAATCAGAATTGAGAAATAAATTGAAAAGTTGATCAAAATTATTTATCTTTTATTTAATCTAGGATCCACTATCAATATTCATTAATAAAGTAAATAGGAATTGGTCTTAGAGAATATCACAGGACTATTTATTTCTTTACGTATTATAAATGACTATAACAAAGGATAAATACTTACGAAATCAGTTTTGGGACTTGTGATCTTTTAATGTGATCGGTTATCAAAAAATATTAAAGAGAAATGATTATTTAATTATTGAGCATGCAAGTCTTCTTCCTTGATTATTAATAATAAGATTTTGGGATAAAAAAACACCTTCCAAAATTCGTCTTATAGCTCCACGAATGAGCAGAGAAAACAAGAGTATTTCACGCGTAGAATCCAAACTTATTTATGTTCAAACCTTGCTTTCCATTCTGTAGTATTATTATCATTTAAGTCCAATACATAGTGGTCCTAAAAGACTTTCAAAGTTATTGTGCTTTTTTTATATTTCTCACTGGTTTCCTAAAAATTTTCGCCTGGTAGGAATCGAACCCTGCACTGGTGTTATGAGCCAACTTCCAACTGTTGAGATTTATAGCAAATGAAATAAAACAAAGACCGAACAAACTATTTTATCACTAAAATATTGTTTGATGATTAACTTTGTCTACTTATCTCTTATAAGACCATAGAAGAATCGATTTTTTCATAAATATTCAGACATAAAGATAGGTCAGACCATGTCAATAACTAGACAAACATGAAATGACTCTTCTTCTTGGATGCAGCAAGGAAAATTTTTGGAGGGAAAATTTTTTCAAATTTTCAATCTTCCGCTAACAGGGGCCATGGCGTTAGCTCTGACAAATTTGGAACGATTTGTCTTTTTCAGAGGATTGCTCGGATGCAGGTTGAAAGATATTCCGAATTACCTACTTGACCAGTTCAACGACTCCCCGTGCATCGAAATCGTAGATAGCAAAATTTGCAAGGACTTTCCTTCTTCGATCAATGAGGAGTATTTTAGCCTTCCAAGGAGATATCATCTGTCTGATGTCAGGAATAAGGATAGAAATATGTATTCCGTCAAGCCGAAGGTCGAGTCATTCAGAAATATTGTCTTCCGCGGAAAGGGAATCCATTCCGGGGTGCTGGCAGCTTTTCTATCTCATATTATCAGTGCCCCCGAAGGCATAGACAGAAGGGAGATGAAGAGTCTGATTCCGGGCTGCGAGAGGAACATTTCGAAGTGGGTCAAAATTTTACAAGATCACAAATTGATTTACCTTTCCGGAGAAGCAAGGATTCTGAATTTCGACAGGAGTATCATAGACCCGTTAGAATCTAAACACACACCTCCCCCACACCGTTCTAAAACTCAAATCACAGCCGAGTTGTTGAAGGATGCAGAGAGCATTGTACAGGACCACGAGAATGGCATTCCGTATGAGAGTTTGAAATCTTTATTGCAGGCTGACGACACATTAATGAAAGAAATCATAAAAGCTCTGATTTCTCAAGGAAACTTCAAGTTCTTGGAAATTGGTGAGTCTAGAAAAATCATTTTTATGGAACAGAAGAATTCAAAAATCAGCTGTCTCCTTGCACTGTGTCACTCCTCTCGGCTGTTCTTGTTAAGCGAGCAAAGCAAGGAGCTGAAGCAATACAAGAAGGAAATAGGCTTGGAGGATGATCCCATGATTGAGATCCTTGAGGATAACGGTTTTAAGGTTGTCGAGATACGATACAAATACATGAGCTCAGACTTCCTTATTTACGATGCCAGCATTGAGGAGAACGGTTCGGAGTTCCGTGAGCACGTGGAAAAGGCTCAGAATAAAATTGCCAGGTATTTCAGGAATAAAATTCAAAATACATTTTTGAAGAACGCTGTCATGGCAGGCCTGGACAACAATTATTATCCAACGCTTAAGGAAAGAATCGTAGTTTTTTACAAATTCATATGCACTAAAGTAGCCCAGACAAATGGTTATTTCGCATTTGATATGCACACCTTAAAAACAATGGATTTCTATTCATTTATTAAAATCATTCCACTTAGGCTTGAATTCCAATTTCTAGAAATTATGTCTGAAATCGAAAGCAACGAAAAAGTTTCAAAGAAATATTTTGAGACTTTGTCGATTGAACAGTATGAACATTTGAATATGAAATATTTACAATTGGCCAAGAAATACTCCATCAAGGATGTCGTGGAGATCTTGTCGGAGGGTTCCGAGTCAAAGGCTTGCTTGTTGCAAAGGATTTGTATTTCAGAATTTGAGAAAATTCTAATTGCACTGGTTAAATTTAATATCTTTGAAGGATTTTCAGATGACAAATATGTCTATTTCGAAGCTATAGAAGGGATAGAAGACTATATCGATAGGACATTGATATGTGTTTCGGAGGAGGGTGACTTGGTTGAACCCTTTGTAACATTTCCAAGAAGGCGGGCTTTCTATGATAAGATCACAGAATTTTCACCTGAGGAGTTTTATTTTAGAACTATGAAATTAATCGAGAAAGAGCTTCATGGAGAGGAGAAGGAATTTTTTAGTAAAAAGCTGCAAAGCTTTGAAAAGTGAATTTAGTAGAGAAAAATAAATTATTCAGAAAAAATTAATTTATTTATGCTATGTTTCTTTATTGCCAAAATTCTCTCCCAAAAATAGGGGGATTTTTTAAAAAGGCAAATCAACCAGAAACAGATGTGCAAGAGGTGGTTTTAACTTCCTGCCAATGTCCTGGACACTTGGAACAAATCTTAAGTCCACTCTTTCGAGCAAGGCGTTTTTTAAGGATGTGTGTGGTGACCGATGTCCCATCACTCCTTTTTTCTAGTTTTCTTTTTAAAAGGAAGCTGTTATTAGTTTTACACACATAAAGATGTTACTTATCCTGGCAACCACGAAAAGGCTACAGTCATCCATCTCACAACAGACTCTGCCCAGATTGGGGAAACTTGGCCCAGGCCAAGTAAGATAGGAAAAACACTCAAAGGATAACTCTAAAGTCGGACCAAGCCCGACACAAGATATTTTGGTTACTTTTATGGCTGGAAGCCCCATATATATTTTATACCCGAAGTGGAATAGTTTTGTATCCATATATAAAAGCACTTTCTTGAACCACCCGGCATCTTGAAACCAATCATTAGATAAAAAAAAACGAAACAACTAGAGGCGCTTGTGTCTCTATAGGAAAAAATTTTAAACCTCCTACTGAGGTCCTGGACACTTAGAACAAAACCTAATCCCACTCTTTGAGCAACCCTTTTTTATCCATGCCGCACATACACACACACACGCATGCAATCATCCGGCCCACCTTCCCCTTTTTTCGGCTTTTTCTTTTCTTTCTGAGTCTGCTGTGACGTAACGTTCTGATATAAACTGTTATTAGTTTCACACACATGAGTGTATTACTTATCTGGGCAACCACGAAAAGGCTACAGTCATCCGTTTTACGACAGATTTTGCCCAGCCAATCATCAGATAGGATGAGTGTGTGGTCTAAGTGCTACAAATCTACATCCTACAACAAACTTGTCTTATAGAAAACTGTACAGCCTGCCTTCTTTCTTATATTCGGTTAATGATAAAAAATTTTAAGGAATGTGGAAAGATGTAGCCAAAATCTTAAGGTAGCAAAAAGTTTATGTAATATAAACTATATGTTATAATTTGTGATCTCATGCAGGTGATTTTCTTGCTAATGTGATTGTGTACCAACTAGGACTATCTAATATCCATAAATATCTGAAACTACTTCAGAACTGTATTGTAAACAAGATTTCATTTAAATGTATGCTGATATTTATATTTATGAAGTTAAATGGTATTATTTAAATCAAACTTTAGTTTACATTGATATATCTTTATGGATTATTCCCAACTTAATATTCAAAGTTATATTTCAATAAATAATTGTGTCAAAGTTGTAGAATTCGCTAAGCTTGTTTCGATCAAGCATTTATTCAATAGAAAGAATTTATTTAATGGGTAATCTAAAGATTATCAATTATTCTTTAATTGATTCCGTGTCGGTTCTCTTATCTCCACCTGATGATCTAAGCACTAACTGCTCAAGACTCACATGGTTGTCCGCCTCTTCAATACTTCGTCGTCTTTCAAATGAAATAGACTCGAGAGTCTTCTTGAGTACAATAGACTGGATGTACGCTTCGACTTTAGGCTCAATTCCTATCTCTTTACTATACTTGTTGTGGTATTTCGTTACCAGCCCTTCCCAGGTCATTACATATGGAATTATGTTCACTTTGCACTTGTAAATCAATGATAACTCATTTGCTATTAAATCGTATTTTCTAGTTTTTTCATTTTCAACTTGAGTTAATAGGTCAAGATTGGTGATTCCAACCTCGATCAGAGTTATTTCATTTTTCTTTTTATCATGTAAGAAGATATCTGGTCTGTCATGTTGTATTTTAATGTCAGTCTTAATTCTTGTATCTACTCGAATCTCGACATTTTCATTTGCTACAACTTCTTGAACGGAATGAGATTTCAATTTTCTTGTCTTCTTAATTCCGAATCTTCTACACAGTGATAAATGTATGCATCTTAATACTTCATTATGCCTTCTCATGTAATCATGACCAAGCATACGATCGCATTTAGTGGCAAGATGATCTACTGTCTTTGGCGCAGCTTTGCAATGTGGGCACTTGACTTTTTCTCCAAAGAATATATTTCTATCCTGAAGGAAGCAATAAGCTCCTTCATCTCTTGGCTTCATATTTCCTTTGGTAAGCCATACTGAAGAGTCTTTAATGGAGGCAAGTTCATGATCACAGACCCTAAACAACCTTTCGTGGAGTTGTTTGCTTTTAATGTTGGTCATTAGGGATTTAATTTGTGATTCATAAAGAGATTCTTTGGTAATCTCGCCTTCTGTATTATACTTCAGTCTTATGTATTTGTCAATTGTTGAGAGATGTGTCTTATTGTCTTCTTCAACCTTAATTATGGCATTACGCCTTAAGGACATATTTCTTGATTTTTCCAGGGAATTCTTCAATTGGAGGAGCATACTCTCACTCTTATGCTCAATATTGGACATTCCTCTTCCCATCATTTCTCTTGGCAAATACAGCCTTTCTTTGTTTGCTGGCTGTAAGTGAACTTTATATTCCATTAGTACTTTCCTAATGGATTCATCGAGTTTGACATATTCTTCCGGTTCAAGCTTTAGTACTCCTACATGGTAGTTAATCACAGACACTGCATGCTCATTTATCGCTTTGAATAAATTCTTTGCATTCAGTTTGCTTTCACACAAATTCTTGACTCTCTTTAAAATTTCATTTCTTACTTTTTCAAAGGAATCTTTGGATATTGTGCTACTAGCTGTCTCAATAATTCCCAAGTATTTGTAGCTTTCTTTACCTTCCAAAAACGTAGCATCTGATTCACAAACTTTGCTATTGGTTGCGGATTTGGTCTTATTCATTTCCAAGCCAATTGCTTTAAAGAACGATTTTGTCTCATTCATCATTCTTTCAAGTTCTTCTTCAGATTCAGCAAGTAATTTCAAATCGTCAATGAATAAAAGGTGATTTGTAATATACATATCAGATTCGGTTTTAACACCGACTTTCTGATATTTGGCACTTAGCTTTCGGCTTAGTGGATCCATGCATAATACAAATAAGAGAGGGGACAGGCTGTCTCCCTGTAGAATTCCTCTCTCCAACCTTTTCTCAAGAATTGATTCACCATTAAATCTAACATCAACTTTCCACCTTGAAATAGTGTCTTTAAGGAAGCTTGTGATCCACTCAGGGAATTTCAGGCTCTCTATACATTTGATAAGGTAGTCGTGATCAACCGAATCAAACGCCTTTTTGACATCTATCCAAGCAGTTTTTAAAGAGTTGGAATGCTCTTTGTTGATGGCTAGATTTAACAATGCTTGCTCTTTTGCTCCTTGGACCATTCTTACAGTTCCGAGTTGGTTTTCACTCAAGAGACCTCTAAACTCAACAATGTTTTGCATTACTTGCGTAACACATTTAGTTGTGAGTTTATATAGATTCGACATACAGGTTATAGGCCTGAAGTCTCCTCCTGTTTGAGGATCTCCTTTGGGAATAAGGTATGTGATACCTTTGTAAAACCAATCATCTTCACATTTAGAATCCACACAAATGCCTTTGATTATCTCATATAGACTTTCATGAAGAGGTGTCAATTTCTTTATAAAGAAATTATAGACTCCATCTGGACCAGCAGCTTTCCAATTTGGAAGAAAGCTGATGGTCTTCTGGAACTCTTCAAAGGAGGGGAAGTTGTCAAATTTCCTATCTCCATCTACATGCTCTCTCAGATAATCTTCGAATTGATCTTGGCTTCTCTCAGTCTCAGACTTGATCCACATATTGGACCAATAGTCTTTAACTTCGAGAACTGGGACATTACTTTCCTTGGTCACCTCACCAGATAAACTTCTATAGAATTGTCTTCTATAGAGTTCAAAGGATCGGTTGGCTTTGGAGAAGTCTTTTCTCTTCTCATGCATTTCCATCTTTTTCTTATAGATCAAGATTTTTTCCATGATTCGAGAAATTGCCTCAGTACAGTCCATTGAATTCCCCAGTTTGAGTTTTTCCTGACTCATAAATGTCAGGCATTTTCTCTTGTCCTCTCTGGATAGCTTCTCGTTCTTTTGTGACTTACCAAGTAAATCACTAAGAACTTGAAGATTTAATATCTTTTTATCGATACTATCTTTCCATTTAGAGGGTGCCCGGGGTTTCATGCTCTCTAATTCGTAGGCCATCTGTGCACTCCTGATGGTCGCTGCGATTTCTGTCATACTCGTATGGGGCTTACTTCGAACATAGTCGCCAACTATTAGAATCAAAGACTCTAATAACTGTCGATCCACTTTCTCGTTAGGTATCTTCCTCGTCCTTTTGCTCATCCAACCTTCGGTAGATGCATCCTCTCGTATGAACTTGAGGAATGCATCCTTTAACCGAATTTCGGATTTTGCATTGGTCAGATTACAGATTTCTAACGGATTTTCAAACGTTTTGACACGCTTGACTGTGTCCCTATCAAATCTATCAGGACGCCTTGAGACAGCCATCCTTTTAAATTCCTCTAGGGATATGTTCTTCTGGAACTTACCACAGAAGACAGTTAGAGCTCTGGACCAGCCGAATCTAGGCATCCTTCCAAATCTTCTTTGCACAGCAGAGAAAAACTCCTTTGGCCATCCAGGATCACACGACTTGATATCGTTGATTAGGACTTCCAAAGAAGTCTTGATGCTAGCTTTCAGATCAGATGGTGTCCTTGGGAGACTCTCCATTTCCTCAATCTTCACTTCTTCTGTTACTTTCTTTGTTTTTCTATTTTTTTTCGTTTCATATTCAAAGCGTTCATTATTTTCCAAACCCATAGCATTTATTCAATAACATTATTGAATTTAACACATTAAGACAGTTATATTAATAGCCATTTTATTTGATTAATTATAGCATTTATTGAATTATTACTTATTAATAGGGCACTGAATTGCATCTAATTCCAACCAGATACTTAAATAACTTTACCCAAATGGATCCACCAAATCTCTTAGGGAAATGATTTTGAATTCATTAGAGGATTTAACTTCATAAACATGATGATGAATTTCTAAAAACAAATTCAACTCGAATGGCTCTATAAATCTCATTTTCTCTAGCAAGCATTCAAAATCTACGGTCCCAAAGTGTTCAATGAGTTCTCTTATCTTGTTTTCATATATTTTAAAATACTTCTCGTTATTTGGAATTCCATTATTCGCTTGCAGATTGATTTTATAAAAACTTGCAAAATCTTTTGAAATTTGAATTCTTGAAGGTGTCTTCCTTGAAGAAAATCCAGATACAACATTTTTGGCTCTCAAATATAAAAGAACCTCGATAAGAGAAATATCATTGAATTCCGGCATCTCACCAAGTTTCGGTCTACAATTAAATATCAACATCTTTTTCGTTATAAGACATAATTCTTCGAATGATTGGCCAGAGAGTGATTCTATGCTAAAATCATTTAAGAGTCTGCTATATATTTTCTCTTGGAAAGATCCATAATATTTAAACAATAAATTTTGATCATATTTGTTGAAGTTTTTTTGAATTGTTGAAATAACTAAATCTTCTGATATTTTATTAGAAGATACCCGCTTTACCAAGGAAATGAATCTGCATCTCTTGTTATAATTAAGAAGGGGTAGTTGGAAAGCCATTGTATTTTCGGTTTGTTTCAGATTAGCAAGTTCATCCACATTCTTAAACTTGAACATTAGAAAGCCATTCTCATCCAACGCCTCCTCAATCAGGGCATCCTTTTTGACAAAATTGGTAATCGTTTTGAACAATTTTGAAAATTTTACGGGTAAAACAGCGTTTAACAAGCGCTCTCGAAGACTGTTATCAGACATTAAATCCAAAAATTCTTTGAGGGTAATGGGATTCAATGACTCTATTACGTTATTTATAAGAGGGTTGAGTTGTTTGTAAGAGTAATCACTGATACTGAAAATATTGTCTGCATTGATGGCATCAAAAACCTCTGGCGAATCTTCACCTACAAAGTTAATAAAATTTGAAGAAGTGTTTCTTCTAAACAATTCTTTTGGCTCAAATCGATCAATATAAAGTTCAAATTTGCCATGGATATTGAATATCTCATTCTTGGCAATATTATAGGCGCATTCTGCCCTGAAATTCAATTTGTGGATTTTGGCAACAGCCCATATAGTTTCCATTTTGAATCCAAGAATGGTTCTCTTGCTAAGCTCGAGAACCCCATCAATTTCCTTGAGTTTCATTTCATTGTATAACCTCATTGTGTTATCTGTATAACTATCTATGTATCCATTACAAAAAGCATTGCACTGTTCAATATGCATAAAATAATTTTCGAGATTTTCAAGTTCTGTACAATTTCTTCTTTCTCTTCTTTTAGAGTATATGCTTAGCACACTTGGGTCACAGTCGGGTAAAGCTATAACCGTGCTAGAAACCCTACTTTTCTGATTTTTGATTTTAAATATCTTCAATCCCTCAGCCTTTGCGTTTTTTACTAGATTCTTTTTGTCAATCATATATGGATAACCTGAAACCTCTCTTATTCTGTTTATTGTCTCTTTATTCAATGAGAAATGGGTTTTTTCGTTAGCTAGCATCCGTAGAATTATTCTTCTATCTGCACTGGTTAAGATTTTATCTTTTGTATTATTGTGGACTTGGATTTGATTCTCATGAATCATCTTGATTTTATTCATGTTTCTTTCTGCTAAGTTGTCCACAGAAAAGCATTTTACTATTGTGTGTTTACTTCCTATGGAATCAACGAGCTTGAATTCTTCTGGATTGTCTTGGCATATCTTCTGTAAGTATTTCAGTGTGTATTTCTTTCTTATCCCCATGATATCTTGTAAAATACTAGAATCTAATCCGTCTTTGGCATCCTTTACATGCTTTTGCAGTTGATCACCTAACGCCATATTATTATAATATATTAATTTTGTTGGATCTATCTCAATCTTGGCTTCTGAAATGGGTTCTGTAGTATTTTCCTTGTTTTTAATTTCCAGCAGTTTTATTTTATTGTCTTCCTTGCTTTCTTCTATTACTTCCTTCTCTTTTAACTTTTTACAAATATAAAACATTGTCTTGGGATCAATCGAAAATTTCTCTCTCAACTTTTTTACAGAAACGTAATCTTGCTTCATAAGCAAATAGTCAAGAATCAAAAAGTAAGATTTTTGCGCAAAAGCGAAATTATTTCCGAAAATATAGTTCCTCCAACTTATAATATTCATTCTAACCACCATATTTTTATCAAGGTTGTTCTTCTTCTCAATTGAATGCGATGAAAGAGTAAGCCTGAATTCATCTAGCTCATTTTTAGTCAGAAATTCAACCCAAGGTTCTTTCTTTGCTTCATTGATTTCGTTTTCAGTTAGATTTGTTAACGGTTTTCCGAAAATTCCGAATCTAAAAATTTTATCTTTTAAATCCATGGAATAATAAACCATCCCATTTTAATTTATGATTTCTAAAATTTTTTGTAAATTCTGATCAAATTGCGGTTATTTTTCAGAAGAAAATTTCATAAACAATTTATTATAATAATTTAAATACGAAGTACGGTGATGTTATTTTATTAAAGTAAATTTTCTAAAATTTGTGCTTATCTTCAAGTATATATTTTGTAAGTTTTCTCATTAAGATATATTCATTTAATTGATTGACCTTTATACTTTATGAGCCATGAGAGTGTAACTTCACTACGGAATCCTTTCACATTTGATTTAATTTGTTCGTGGATATCAGACTCTTCTCTCCTTCAACTGCAATGAATTTCTGTTGTCTAGACACTATTTATTTGACTTATGAATATGCAAAATCAATTAGTCCAATGCTATCTTATCGATTTCTGCATGTCTCCAGTAACAAATCCCACCAATATATGAAGGTGTGTGGTTTGCCCCTGGAGTTTAGAATGGTGAGTTTGCGTGTAAAAGCAACTAGGTACTTATCCGATGAAGAAGATAGGTATTTTCAACATTTGAATTTCTTCATTGATTTTATTGTGCTGTGAATGAATTTGTCAAAAGTTTTAATTATCATTCCACTCCGAGTTTCATCATTCACACTGCTACTACTTCTTGTATTGAATAGTCTTGAATTTCTCGATTATTTCAAATATCCTTTCTTGCACAGATAAATACAAGAATCTAAAAACTTCCTCATAGATTCTTATAAGATGATGATGATATGGAACGCAATGGCTTTCTCTCTGAATTTTGATAGTCATTCTTCTTTATCAAAACTTTACAATGGCATTATTGTACCCAATTACTAAATATTGAAATCTATCGAAATGTCAATGATATATTATAAAAGCAGTTTTAAATGAAATGAAATAAAACGTAAAGGAGAATCACACAAAGTAGACAAAAGGGGTTGTTTGGCTCAATTCTATGTGGACAGTCGTCACAGAGAATCAATTAGTCTAGACAATAGCAATAGTTTAATTGACTAGTATATAAAATAGTAGAGAATACCGAAGCAATTGAATCTAGTTGTGAAGTAAATAAATATTTATTCAATCTCATGAACTCTCTTGTCAACATTTTTAATAACGATTTATACCGTAAGCCACACAGGACTGTAGATGAGGTGGTCGGCTCTTTCGAGTTGATCGTTCCGTTTTTATCTGAACGAAAAATATCTATCTTATATACGGCGCTAAACTGATTCATCTATCATTTGATAAGACATTTCTTATACTATTCAATGAATCATGACCAAACCTGTGTACTAGAAGATCTTCTCCTTTAGTGCTTTAGTATTATGTATCCTGTTGGGTTATAAAGTGTATTTATGGAAATCATTTTGTATGAGTTCATTGATGGAGTTACAGCAATCAGTCTTTTGCCCTTATTAGTATTATCTATGATAAAAGTGTGATTAATTATGACTTTAATATCAACAAATTTCCCTTTAACAAAGAATTTATTTAATGGGTAAATCTAATATTTATTCCTTGATTGATTCCGTGTCGATTCTCTTATCTATGCCCGCTGATTTAAGCAGTAACTGCTCAAGACTCACATGGATGTCCGCCAACAAATTTCCCTTTGATATAGAAATTTCATTAAAATAAGCCACAAATAGATTTACTAGAGAACACATAAACTACGCTAAACAAACATTCTTTCATGAGATCGAAATGGCTGTAAAACACCATTTTGAGGATATCTATGACATATATACAAATCCAACCATTTTAAATATTTCCCTAATGAGTGATTAGAATAAATAAGTGGTCCAATAACAAATGACCCTAATCCAATAAGTTGTTGATCCGCTTTTTGACAGTTAAATCCTAACATATACGCGTTCAATTAAATATTCATTATTTTACGAATTTCAAATCATTAATTAAAAATCAAAATTTATTCAACTAGAGGCGCCTGTATCTCTGCAGGAGGAAAGTTTAATCTCTTGGATGCTGTAACAAATCCTAAGCACACTCTTTCTAGCTTCGGGCAAGCCCTTTTTTATACATACTGCTCCCACATTTCCGTCTCACGACCAGTTATTACATAACTACATAATCTTCAGCCAAAAGAAGTCCTGAAGAGGAGTGGGTCATATGTCAAATAGATTGATAAATGTATTAAATACAATATTTTTAAAGGTAGGTGGCAAAGGATGCTCTGTTCCTCTTATCTACAATAATAAAAGCCCATTAGGATATGATCGGAATGGTACGAGAATTTAGGATAGTGGGTTTACCTGGAAACCCTGATTTAGTAACTATCCGATGAAGGATGTTTTATACCTTCAGCATTGGCGTTTTTTTAAATTAATTTTACTCTATTGCTAGAAACTCTGCTTAGGAAAAGAAAACCTACCACGTCAATGTTAAAAATGCTATGCGAATCACTCCAATTCCGAGCACAGCCCTAACATACCCTGGTGGACTTCAATAATTGGTGGTAAAATATAGGCTTTATACCAAAAATTGAATAGTTTTATGCTCATTCCATATATAATCCGGCACTTTAAAACCAAATTTCATCTCACAGGACGAATAGGTGTCATAGACACTCAAACATTACACCTCTGTCGCCCAATAACAGTTTTATTTTAAATACGACCGCTGCCTGTGCAGGAGAACGACAAAGGACTATTAAAAGATTTTATAAATGGTACGACTTTCTTAGATACCTTTGTTCATAGTAGGACATGCAGTAAAAACTGTACCGATCGTGACAAAAGACTTTTTGAAAATATTAGTTTGCGCTAATATGCCCGAAGAAAACGTCTAGTCTTGATTAAAAGATGGTCATACAAAGTTTCTGTACTTGCTAGAAGAAGTTAAAAGACTACACAATCTTGGTATGATCCAAAACAAAGCTCTATGTGGCTGCCTTGAGAATTGTGATTCAATTCTTTTTTAAAACTGGGCAGAATCTGTCTTGAGACGGATGATTGTAGCTTTTCGTGGTTGCCCGAATAAGTAACATACTTATGTGTGTGAAACTAATAACAGTTTATATCAGAACGTCACAGCCAGCAGACTCATAAAAAGAAAACCCCGATAAAAGGAGAGGTTGGCCGGATGATTGCATGCGTGTGTGCCGGAGCGGCATGGATAAAAAAGGGCTTGCCCGAAGCTCGAAAGAGTGGGCTTAGGATTTGTTCCAAGTAGCCAGGACCTCAGTAGGAGGTTTAGAATTTTCTCCTATGGAGACACAGGCGCTTCTAGTTGTTTCGCTTTTTTTTATTTTTTAAAATATTCCTTTAGCTCAGAATTGAACTTTTCAAAGAGAAGAAAATTTTTTAAATTAAGTGACAGTTTGATATTAAATAAAATTTCAAAGTAGCAACTTACAGGATAAACTTAAAATATTTCTGTTGTGATAATTATGTGGAACCTCATTGGTTTATATAGCTGATTATTGATAGCTCAATAAACCAATGCAAAGCCTATAAAAGCAATAAATAAGATATGATGATTGTTCAAGAATCAATCGTATTTATATTCATAGATATAAATAAGGAATTCGTTAAATAAATTATGTCTCCTATTTCTCAGGATTTAAACGTACAACTCGACAAAAATAATAATTTCATTACCGGAATGTCACAGCCTCTCTATAGAAATCAAAACTCCGAAAAAAGGATGGTCGGTCGGAAGACCAAACGAATGCGCCTAGGACTTGTTTTCAAGACCCCAGTAGGAGATTTAAAATTTCTTCTTGCAGAGGTACAAGCGCTTCTAATAAATTAATCGTGTTTTTTCATTATCGCTTATAACTCATAAAAATTTTCAAGAAGTTAAGAAAGAGATAGCCAGACTCATAATGGAAGCACCAAGTTTCCACATTATAAGGAGTTCATTATAAAGATTATTTCCTTTCTTACTTTGGTTTACTGTTATCTTCGACATATATTATATTGCTAATTCTTTAATATTATTCCTTGCCGGTCGATAAGCATTATATGAATCTTCTAAAATGCAATGCAATCTTTATTATAAAGGTCATTAAGGATAAGAAAAGTGCAATACTTCATAACTGATTGGACAAATATCATCTTTACCCCATCAAATTAGAGTTTTTCAAAATCTATGGAATTTGGATACAAAAGATTTGTAAAGATTCGAACGCCCATACGTGATCCACATATATTTCATTTAAAATAAAGCGAATTCTCTATATAAATTCAAATACAGGCCAAACTGTACTGATTTCAATCATGATAATTCAGAAAAATCAATCTTTCCTCTTAGATAAATAAATAGCCATTTCTGATTCAAAAACCCGTTAATTATTTTTAATTTTCAAATTGAAATTTTTTACAGCCATGTACACTGAAAGAATTCAATTTCCAGTTAAATTAGTGGAAGAGATCAAAGAGATGATCTTAATAAAACAAACAGTATTTGTATATGGTGAATACGGGAAAACAGAGCTACTTCGGAGTATCGACAGAGACATGATAGTAATTGATAGCAGGGAAATATCTGAGACGCGCAATCTAGGTGGATTCCACGCCATAATGATGGCGAATTGAAATACATTCCTGGAGTCATTGTAGAAGCACTTAAAAGCGGACAGCAAATATGTTTCAAGAGAATAGAACACAACATGAATCTGCTGAATTATCTCAGATCAATAATAAAGAACAGGAAGTTCGTATCCAACGATGGGGAAATCATTGAGGCACACGACGGGTTTAGACTTTTCTTTACTAGTTCCAAGAAAATGGAAATCAAAAATGCCAGTTTCATCGGTGAAGTTCAATTTTCCTTTGATGAATTTATTTCCTCATTCAAAGAGAATCAAAGCCGAATCAGGGAGTCGCTTTTATTTATAAAGGAAACACACAGCAGCGATGGCTGTAAAAAAAGCAAGGGATTCGAATGCGACGAAATTTGCATCAAGAATACTTGCTGCTGCTTTAGCACCGAGAAACTTTGCAAGAGACACTTTTTTGATTTGGTGAAGCTAAAGAAAATTCTAAGTGGGATCACTGATTTTTCGAATGAAGCCAGAATTCAGTTCTATCAAGCAATCGTCTGCGTTTTCCTGAAACATGACTCATCCAAGCTGAAAGAAAAGTTGTTTATTAACCACTCTCCTTTACTTTTCCCGAACATGTTGTTTGCCAAAACCAAAATGGTTGAGGGTGTTATGAGAAGTTTAATAATGAATATCAGTAATAAGATACCAACGATTCTTGTCGGTGAGACGGGTGCCGGGAAGACTGCCTTGATACAGTATCTGTGTGGAAATTCCAAACATTTCTTCGGCTATGATGTCGAATTAAAAATCGTCAATATGTCTTCTTCCTTCGACGGGTTCGATCTCCTTGGCGGGTATTTTTCTCTCGATTACGAAGCTAAAATAAAAGAATTGTTTTTACAAGCAAATTGCCAAATTCCAAAAATAAGCAACAAGAAGCTCATTTTGGAGCATCTGATAAAAACATCAAATGGAAGTGTCAAACTCGAAGCGATGAAATTATTGGAAACCTTAAAAAACAAGATGCCGTTTTATTTCAAGAAAGGAATTTTGACAGAAGCAATGAAAAATGGCACATGGATCTTACTGGATGAAATCAACCTCAGCAACAAAGAGACTTTAGATTTAATAGAGTCTGTGGCAGGAAAGAAGGACATTTTACTTCTGGACAGTGGAGAAGATAGAATCAAAATTCATCCCAACTTTATGATATTTGGATGCATGAATCCCTTTGGAGACTACGGGAAGAACAAATATGAAACCTGTAGTTTCACAGAGCTGATATTCTACGACTTCTCAAGTGACTTGGAGTCAATCAAGCAAATTGCTCTAACAACAAGCAAGAATGAAATAGAAACCGACAGAATTTCAGAATTTTATTTCGAGTTCAAGAAGATGCTCGCAAACAAAGAGCTGAGCAATTTCATGGAACCACTGATCACAGGACGAACTTTCATAAGAATGCTGAAACTGGTTCTGCAAAGCAAGAGGGTGGAGGATTCAATCAAACTAATGTTTTTTACACAGCTTGATTTATCGTCAAGAAGTAAAGCCACTAAGCTTCTTGAAAAATACATTCCCGAATCTAAAGCTTCAGAGAACAAAGTCTTGGAAGAAGATCTGAGATACGCCAACAGTCATTCCTTTGTTATAACACACAAGACCCAAATCCAGCTGAATGACGTCGAATTTGCTATCACAGCCAACATTCCCATCCTCCTTCAAGGAGAAACAGGCACTGGGAAAACAAGCTTGATTTTTGCATTGGCGAACAAATACAACAAAAGGGCAACAAGGATAAATAACCACGAGCAAACAGACACAAGTGACTATCTGGGAAATTACATAACAACAAAAGACAGAATCAAATTCATTGATGGTCCTGTTGTTCAAGCAATGAGGAAGGGTGACTGGGTCATTTTGGATGAATTGAATCTTGCTTCTTCTGATGTCCTGGAAGTTTTAAACAGGCTTCTCGATGACAATAGGGAAATTTACATCCCTGAGAAGGACGAGGTCGTCAAGGCCCACCCTGAGTTCAGGATATTCGCTACACAGAACTTGAATTACTCAGGGAGAAAGGGATTGGCCAAGTCATTCAGAAACCGATTTGTTGAATTATTCTTCCTTGAGAAGGACGAGTCAGAAATCAAGGAAATATTGCTCAGGGCGTATTGCCTTCCTGAATGCTTTATAAAATTTATGATTGTAATTTACAAGGAGCTAAAGCGGCTTAGATCTATAAACAGCTTCATTTCCCTACGAGATCTTTTCAAGTGGGCCAAGAGGGCACCGGACTCATATCACTCCCTCTACAACATTGGTTTAGACATTATTTATGAGAGATTGAGGTCGAAGGAAGACAAGTTAATTGTTATGCAAGTTTTTATTAATGCATTCAAAAACAAGCTTAAATTAAGTTCAGAAATCACAGATGACAGGTCTGGCTATTTCACAAGTGACACCTTTAATATTCTAAACAATGACAATATCCAGCCGGATTTTGTCCTGACAAAATCTTATTCCAGGCTGATCTGTCTTATCTACAAAGCTTGGTTCAACTACGAACCAGTCCTGTTGATAGGAAGGACCGGCATTGGGAAGACTAAGGTCTGTAAGATCGTGTCTGACATTTTCAAACTACCCCTCAACTGCATAAATATGAATCTGAACACTGAAACAAGCGACTTTGTCGGTCATCCTGTACTGGATGCCATGGAAATTGGATGGAAGAATGGAGTTCTAACGGACTCAATGATAAATGGTGATGCAATTCTCATAGACGAGATCAATTTGGCCCAGGATTCAGTCCTGGAAATGATGAACGGTGTACTGGAACCACACAGATCTTTATTTATTACTGAGCTATCAAGAGAAGTGAAGGCCCACGATTCTTTTAGATTAATTGCCACGATGAATCCTGGAGGAGACTACGGCAAAAGAGAGCTTAGTCCTGCCTTGCGGAGTCGTTTGACTGAGATATTTTTTGATCTGGAAGACGATGAATACCTCTCCATATTCGAGAGAATGATTTCTGATAGTCCATTTAGAAAATATTTTGTTGATTGTTTTAAACAACTTAATTTTAAAAGTGTCAGAAAAATTGAAATGCTGTCAAATCATCTTTTAACTATTTTATGCATTAAGCATAAAAACGCTTCGGAAAATTCATGCCATGGAAATCCACTGGACGCTCTTAGCACTGTCGAGATTGATAATCTTCTGAAAAAATTCTCTAGATTTTCAGCAGAAACCAATATGGAGTACAATAACAAAAAGCAAAAAAGAATTCTTGGATTAGACTCACTGGCAGTGCTACCCTTTGGTTCTTACGAAGAAATATGGGATGATGCAATGGAGTTATTTGGGTTTTCTTCTGGAAATTACAAGTTTTTCTCTAAGTCTTCAATTATTGGTGTCCATCCCTATTATATCAAAACGGTATCTAATGTTCCATTTACATTTAATAACAATACCACAAAGACATATCTTCAGAGAATCCTCAGGGCTCTTACCCTTAATAAAGGAATTCTACTGTCGGGTGAACCAGGATGTGGTAAGACAAGCATTGTCCAATCTCTTGCCCATGCAATTTCAGTCCCCATTCTTAGAATAAACCTGAGTGATCAAACAGAACTCTCGGATCTTGTTGGAACCTTCCTTCCTATAGGAAGTACCATACGATTCATGCAAAGTCAAATGATCGATTTTCTTCAAAAAGGTTTTTGGATTATTTTGGATGAAATTAATCTTTGCACTCAGAGTGTCATCGAAGGACTAAATTCCCTCTTGGATCATCGTAGAACCATTCTGGTAGATGGGATTGAAATTAAGGCACACCCCAACTCGAGGGTGTTTGGAACAATGAATCCTTATAATCAAAAGAATGGGAGGAAACATATGCCGAAATCTTTTATTGATAGATTTGTTTCCATAGACATGGATCCGTACACAAAAGAAGACATAAATCAAATACTTTTAGAAAAGTTCGGTTTGGATCATTTGTACGATGCAACGAAATCATTGAGGCAAAACATTAAGAACAATTTGCTAAATTCTATTTCTCCAAATAGTTATACAGCAAATCAATTGAATTATTCGATTGACAGTAACATTGCAAAATTGGGGACTTTAACATTCAAATATAAGAATCTTCCTGACGATTACACGATTCCTCACTTACAAATCCACTCTATCGAAATTTTAGCTAAGTGTCTGATAACAAACATTCCAGTTATATTGACGGGAAAGTCAGGTCGATCCTCTCTTATTGATTTTGTTGGAAGACTTTTTTCTAAGAATATTTTTGAATTGAATTGCCACGAAGTCACAGATATTTCTGACTTGTTAGGGCAATATCAAAAGACTGATGGAATCTCGGAATTAAATATGTTTCAATGGAAAGATAGCAGTTTGATAGAGGCATTGGGTGGTAGCACCCTTGTTGTTCTTAATAATCCAGAGCTGGTAGACAAAGCAATTTTTGATAGATTGAATGCTTTGTTCGAAGGAGAATCCACATTGAATATTTATGAAAAGGGAATTAACACTGAAATTAAGATAAACAAAGAAAGTAGAATTATCCTTAGCTGTGATAACGTTGTTTTGTTGTCTCCAGCCTTGCTGGACAGATGTGTAGTCATAGAGTTGCCTAGTGCTTATTCTTATATTGATTTATATAAGATTTTCATGCACGAAAAGATTAGCTTCAACAATTTGACTACTATAGACAAGTGTTATAGCTTACTTTCTTTACCCAAGAGCATTAAGCCTGATAATTTGGAGCTTGATTTTAAAAGATTCAAAGAACTTAATCGTCTTCCACATTATCTTAATTTAAGACTACCGATTTTCAATACTTTGTCTGAATCTGAGATAAACAGAATGTTTTATGTCGAATCTCAACCTTTTATCAAATTTGACAAGGATCTTCTTTTTATTTACAATACTGTAAGCACCTTCTCAGTTCCATTAGCAATGTCCTTAACCAGCTGTTCAAATAATTTATTAACTCAACCCACCATTGTTAGTTTGATTAAGGGTCTGAATTTGGAGAATGAGAATTGCAAGGCCATTCCTACCGACATGATCTCATTCAAGCATGCCTTTCTTAGATCTTTGAATAATTTAAAGCTAAAAGATTTACAAGATGTTTATACCTTCTCTACAACGATTACGAAGATAAACAATTTGAAAAGTTTTAGTTACGACTCAGAAGCTTACAACAGATTGATTTCCAATGGAGATCCCCTTGTTTTAATCAAACAGGATTTGATTAATGAGAAGATCAGCATGGAAAATGATATATTGAATAGGATTTCCCAAGCAAGTATTGAAATTTATAAATATGGAATCGGGCACGAGACACTTGTCGACTGCATGAAGGAATACGAAGAAATCAAATCACGATATTCAAAAAAGATTATTCAAATTGAAAAGATGCTTGGTCGTGATTATTCAAAATTCATTGAGATGCTTCACACTGTAACCCTATGCAGATATATCAATGATCCAGAACTAAGACATGAGCTTGAGCCCTTTCGAGATGTATTTGATTATCATTTACTATATCTTTATCAGACAAGAGAGAGTTGCACGAGATGTCATTTAGGCGAGAAAGACAATACTGAGGATCCTGGATATTTGGCTTGGGATTTACTCAATAACAAGAATTACAAACAAAATGATAGTCCAGAATATTCAAAGTATTTATTTTATTCTTTCAATAATAAAGCTTGTAATAAAAGCGGAATGATTCAAGAGGGACTGAGGAATAGTAAGATCACTGCTATAATCTATACTGCCGATGATATCAATGAAGCTATACAGACACTAATACCAGCTACCACTCAACCCCGTGTTATTGAACTTCCTTCTAGTGTTATCACACTTGGTCAAGACATTATACCTTTTATTACAAGCCATGTCTCTGCCACTTCAATTGGAGATTTAAGTTTATTTGCTTCTGTTGAAACGATTATAAATTAAATTTCATCCCTCCCAATCATCGATGCACCTTTTGATCCCGTTATTACTTCTACACAGAACGATTTGGATTCACTAGTGAATTTCCTTAAGAATCTTTACAAAAATATCTCATGTCTTGCTTTAGACAAGAAGTATTATTATTTCCAGTTTTTTATTTATCATTCTCTGACCGTTGCTTCCTTACAAGACTTCTTCTTGGAGTCTGTTGTTTATGAATTTATTTCTAAAATGTATTTTGCTGAAAACTTTGTTGAACACAATAAGGTGCTGTACAATATTGTTTTGTTGTATAAAGCATTTGAAATAGAAAAATCATTTGAAAGAAAACTCAAAGAGACTTCTTTAAAATTAATCAAGGAGCCAAAACTATATGAAACAACCATTGAGGAGTATGTTAATAGATTTCTTTATTTGCCAGTTACTTCAATTCTTAAAATAGTTTTCGATGAACCTATTTGTCGTGGTGTACACGAAAACAGGGAACATGTGTTATTAAACAAAACAAAGGTCGAATTTACAGACGATGAAAATCACAAGCCCATTGAGAATAACACACAGGATTCTGTCAATTCCGTCTGTGAATGTCATCTATGGTTGGATCTAGCCAATAAAATTGACAGATCCAAAATCAATTCAGGCTTCGATTTAGACCCTAACATAACTAAAGGTTTTGTTTTAGACAAATTCTACTCTGCGAAATTGCAAGGCAACTTTAGTTACCCTGAGTTGTGTTTAGCAAAGACCTTTAACTCTGTCATTGATAATATAAACAAAGGAATGTATGATGAAGCATCTCAAAACACCCTTCTTCAACTTCTCCTGCAGGGATTAGACTATTCCTTCCCGCCTTTCTTATATTTTATTTATAAATATTCTCAGCATTTTGATGTTGATGGGGAAGAAGAAGGTGTTGGTTTGAAAAGCGGAGAGGGAATCAATAATCTAGACAATGTCAAAGAAGAGGACATAGTGGATGACATTGATATGAACCAAGCAAAGCCACAGGATGATAATGGAATGGACATGGATAATAAAGGAGAATTAAATGATGTTTCAAATCAATCACAGGGGGATACAGATGTGGATCCCTCTATCAACGAAGATGCTTCCGCTGATTCAGAAGAAGTTCAGGAACAAGGAGGAGAAATCAGTGATGAGAACAATGAAGGTGGAGAGCAAGTAGGTGAAGAGGAGACAGATTCTATCGAAAGCGATGAACAACAGCCAACTTCATCTTCAAGCAATGTGGTGGAGGAATCTGCATCAGCAACATCAGATGATGATGATTCAGATGGAGATACAGTAGACACTATACAAGATAGCAACGATGCTACCAACACCTTGACCGAGTATAAATATGAACAAGGCCAACTGAACATCAATCAAACCTGCTCTGTAGCTAATAATTACAACAGGAAAGTTGAAGGCAGCAATTTAGAAGAAAAAGATGCCTTAAAGGAAGGTGATGGCACTGAATTTATTGAGGGGGAAGGAGAGACGGGTAAAGTTTCTTTACCTTATAACAAGACTGTTATGTTCAATTCATTTGATTCTGACTGTAGCAATCTCATTCATTTACTGAAGGTGATATTTGAATCTAATAAACATAATAAGTATAAGGGTGATTACAAGTCAGGCAAGAAGCTTAATTTAAGAAAGATAATTCCGTACATAGCCAGTGATTATCAGAAAGATAAAATTTGGATGAAGAGGCAGAAGAATGATAAGGCAGATTATATAATAAGGATATTCATAGATAATTCTAAGAGTATGTTTGATCAAACTCTGATTGATATGCTTTCGTCTGTTTATTACAAATTACTTTCAGCATTCAAATATTTGAATATTCCCGTTGAGCTATACAAGTTTGGTTCAGTTCTTAAGAAATGCGAAGCAGCCGACTTAACATTCGAGGATGAAAATACATTTATTGATTGGATTGATGATTATTCTGATGGGGTCAATCTGATATTGACTGATGGCATATTTAATAAGGTAGGAAGTTATAAAGACAACTTTTTAGTTGTTATGATTGATAAAGGAAATGTACGGAAAATGTCCAAGGTTTCATTATTGGATAATAAAGTGTTTATGGAATCATACCTCGATACTTTCCCGCTCCAATACTGTATCCTCCAAAACTTAGAAGATCTTGAAGCAGTCTTTGTTGAAGGATTGTCTAATATCATTCAGAATACAAGATAGTCTATAAGATATTAATAAATAAAGCAATTCAATTAATCATGTTTAGAATGTGAATTAAAGGTGTGATCCGTGTTATGGTTTTTATATTGTATTTACTTTATATATAAGATTTTGTCACTAGGATTTTCTTTCATTTATTAAAATAGATAGAATTTATTTAATGGGTAATCTAATATTTGCTCTTTAATTGATTTCGTGTCGATTCTCTAATCTATGCACTAACTGCTCAAGACTCACATGGTTGTCCGCCTCTTTGATGACCAGTGTCTTCTTGAGTACAATAGACAGGATGTACTCTTCGACTTTAGGCTCAATTCCTATCTCTTTAGTATACTTGTTGTGGTATTTCGTTACCAGCCCTTCCCAGGTCATTACATATGGAATTATATTCACTTTGCATTTGTAAATCAATGATAACTCATTTGCTATTAAATCGTATTTTCTAGTTTTTTCATTTTCAACTTGAGTTAATAGGTCAAGTTTGGTAATTCGAACCTCGATCAGAGTTATTTCAGTTTATTCTGTAAGAAGATGTCTGGTCTATCATGTTGTATTTTAATGTCAGTCTTAATTCTTGTATCTACTCGAATCTCAACATTTTCATTTGCAACAACTTCTTGAACGGAATGAGATTTCAATTTTCTTGTCTTCTTAATTCCGAATCTTCTACACAGTGATAAATGTATGCATCTTAATACTTCATTATGCTGTCTCATGTAATCATGATCTAGCATATTATCGCATTTAGTGGCAAGATGATCTACTGTCTTTGGCACAGCTTTGCAATGTGGACACTTGACTTTTTCTCCAAAGAATATATTTGTATCCTGAAGAAAGCAATAAGCTCCTTCGTCTCTTGGCTTCATATTTTCTTTGGTAAGCTATACTGAAGAATCTTTAATGGAGGCAAGTTCATGATCACAGACCCTAAACAACCTTTCGTGGAGTTGTTTGCTTTTAATGTTGGTCATTAGGGATTTAATCTGGGATTCATAAAGAGATTCTTTGGTAATCTCGTCTTCGATATTGTACTTCAGTTTTATGTATTTGTCAATAGTGGAGAGATGTGTCTTATTGTCATCTTCAACCTTAATTATGGCATTACGCCTTAAGGACATATTTATTGATTTTTCCAGGCAATTCTTTAGTTGGAGGAGCATACTCTCACTCTTATGCTCAATATTGGACATTCCTCTTCCCATCAATTCTCTTGGCAAATACAGCCTTTCTTTGTTTGCTGGCTGTAAATGAACTTTATATTCCATTAGTACTTTTCTAATGGATTCATCGAGTTTGACATATTCTTCTGGCTCAAGCTTTAGTACTCCTATGTGGTAGTTAATAACAGACACTGCATGCTCATTTATCGCTTTGAATAAATTCTTTGCATTCAGTTTGCTTTCACACAAATTCTTGACTCTCTTTAAAATTTTATTTCTTACATTTTCAAAGGAATCTTTGGATATTGTGCTACTAGCTGTCTCAATAATTCCCAAGTATTTGTAGCTTTCTTTACCTTCCAAAAACGTAGCATCTGATTCACAAACTTTGCAATTTGTAGCGGATTTGGTCTTATTCATTTCTAAACCAATTTCATTAAAGAATGACTTTATCTCATTCATCGGATTCAGAAAGCAATTTCAAATCATTAATAAATAAAAGGGGTTTTTAATATTCATATCAGACTCGGTCTTAACACCAAGTTTCTGATACTTGGGACTTGGCTTACGGCTTAGTGGATCTATGCATAAGAGAAATAAGGGAGGGGACAGGCTGTCTCCCTGTAAGATGCCTCTTTCCAACCTTTTCTCTAGAGTTGATTCTCCGTTCAATTTGACATCAACTTTCCACTTTGAAATAGTGTCTTTAAGGAAGCGTGTGATCCACTGAGGGAATTTCAGACTCTCTATATATTTGACAATGCAGTCGTGATAAACTAAATCAAACGCCTTCTTGACATCTATCCAAGCAGTTTTTAAAGAGTTGGAATGCCCTTTGTTGATAGCCAGATTTAATAGTGCTCGCTCTTTCGCTCCTTGAACCAATCTTACAGTTCCGAGTTGGTTTTCATTCAAGAGACCTCTAAGCTCAACAATGTTTTGCATTAATTGCGTAACACATTTAGTTATGAGTTTATATAGATTCAGGTTATAGGCCTGAAGTCTCCTCCTGTTTGAGGATCTCCTTTGGGAATAAGGTATGTGATACCTTTGTAAAACCAATCATCTTCACATTTAGAATTCACACAAATGCCTTTGATTATCTCATATAGACTTTCATGAAAAGGTGTCATTTTCTTTATAAAGAAATTATAGACCCCATCTGGGCCAGCAGCCTCCCAATTTTGAAGAATATTAAAATAGAAAATATATTAAGATATGCTTATAAATACCACCACAAGTATTGTAAAGAGATTAGGATTGAGCCTGTAGCATACATCCAGTCGATTGTACTCAAGAAGACTCTGGACATTGAAGAGGCGGACAAACATGTGAGTCTTGAGTTCTAGTGCTCAGATCATCAGGTGTAGATAAGAGACTTGATACTGAAGCAATCAAAGAGTAACTATTAGATTGTCCGTTAAATAACTTTTTAAGCCATGCATATTATATTTATTCAGACAGAATATATATATGCATCATTATAAGAATCAAAGCTTTGGAAGATTGCATTCTGGGCTCCTATAACCATTTAAACCCAATATAATAGAATCCAGTCAATATAAGGTGTAGGTTATTTCTCAGTTGGTGGAAAGATCACATCGATTAAACAATTGTTGAATCGTATTTATGATTTAATTTATCAATAGTAAAATGATGACATCTCAATCGATTATTTAAGGGTTAGAATTCACGTCTGTAAAACAATATATTTTCAAAATTTTATATAAAGTAAACATATTTAAAGCTAGTGTATTCCAGATTAAGGGAGTAATTCATTTGTCCAAATTATTTTTTAGTCTATCAATTATTCTATCTAAATCGTTTTAATTTTGTCCGAGATGAGATTAGACAGAAACAATAAGGGAAAGCACCTTCATATGCATTTTATTGTGCAGAAAATTCGGTCTTTTATTAAGAATCCTTTGATCTTAGACAAGGTTTTCTCCATCTTAGTAAGCTTTTAGAACCCATTAAATAACAAAGTTCCCTGTGAATTCACTATCTATATAATTATTTAGAAAATAGACCAGCTTTTAATTATTTTGATTTATTCATCAAAATTATCAGATTTTGACATTCAAGTTTAAATATGATGAAAAAAACTCTAATACTGAAGGTACCATTCTCCTCCATCGGATGGTTACTAAATCGCCTTTTACACGTAAACTCAGCATCCTAAATTCTGGGAACAGCGGGTCACCACCACACCATACCCGATTATTGGAGACAAGAGAAACAATGCATGCTTGGGGTGAGGCTTTACCATCTGCTTTTCAAACTTTTATATTCAATACTTTCTACATCCTAATTTCGCAGCCTCGCAGTCTATTTAGCCCAAGATACAGTCCTCTCCAAGGACTTTTTTCGACCAACAATTTTGTAGTTAAGTAGTGCCTTATCTACTTCTATTGGGTACGTTTTATATGTTTTTTAGGAGTAGACCCAAATTATCTCACTCAACAGGATTCGAACCCGAACATCAAGATTTTCGTTACTATTCGAAGTCAACTTCGTATCACTGCGCTACAGAGGCTTTTAAATGTGATGAAATGTCAGAATTATTAATCAAAATGACCCGGCATATCATTCATATGATACAAAATGTTTATACAGCAGATATTGTATCTCGCTAAATGATACCAGTGCCTTATGAATTATTTGGAAGTTTTTAGTAAGAGTCACCTAATGATCAAAGTTAAATTAAAATATTGGAAAATCACGCTGAGAAGCAAATTTAAATAAATGATGAGTTATAACAAAAAGAGTTCTTTGTCTAATAAGAGCAATAAAACGGAAGTGACTCACTTGTGAAAACACATCTGTCCGTTTGTCTTTTGATCTCTCTCAAATTTTTAGTAAATTTTTAATTTCAATAAATTTTGATCAGAATTTAGATTTTTAAGCCTAAGTATTATTTTACCCAATGAAAATGTATTTACTTTTGAGACCTTGGTCTTTAACTCTTATGGCATCTAGAGAAGAAGAAATGCAGTTTAGTCCTTTGTTCAAGCCATTTGATTTCCGATTCTCAAATCCTAAAAGGCGATTTAAATTCAGATCCCCATATTCTATTGAACAAAAAGATCATCCCGATCTAATTCTTTCTGAAATGATTGAAAGGTTGCTTAATCTTCCCAATGTAAAGCCATCTGTGAAAGACTATATTGTATCGAATCTTCTTCTCCAGGAATTTGATCGCATTTTCAAGGATATGAAGTTGGATTCGCGAAAATTTCATGCTTTCCGACCAATTCCAAACAATTTGCTTTCTATTGAAGTACTCGAAAACCTTATGTCTGAAGATATTGCATTCATATCTGTGCCTCATTATTCCATATTTGCCTCGCTCTTAAAGATTTTCCAGGTTCAATTTCCTGAGGCACAAAATGAGGTATTTCCACTCACTTTTTTTATCAGGTTAATTTATCTTAAATGTAAACTAATCCTTCCTTCAAAGGATCAAGAGATAATATTAAAGGATATTCTTTTAATTCACGAGTTTGCCAGAACCGGATTCTACAATTGTTTCTCGGTAACCAATTACCTGCCGATTCTTTATAAACTATTCGCGGCCATGGATCTGTTAATTCAAGATTTGGATGATTTATTGGGAAAGAAAATTTCAACTGCTTCCAAGGCAGAATTATTGTCAAGTTTTGATTTTTTGAAGGAACTGTGTCTAATGGTGTTGGTTTTAGATAACAATCTGTCTGATCTGGAAGCAGTACGCCGAAGTTGTAGGGGATTGGGTATATGTTTTAAACCAACATCGGAGAATCGACATCAATCTTCACATTGGGTTTTAAAGTCATTACTGTTTAGAATGTCGAACCTATTAATACTGGATAAAACTAAATTTTCTGAACTTTCCCAAATGATTATCTCTCAAATTAACCTTCTTATTGAGAATGGAACGCCACAAGAAGATGTTTTAAGTTTACTTAATAATGAATTTGAAGGGATGAGTAAAATATTTGTGCCTATAACTTACTATTGCCATGATTCAAGGAAAGAGAAATCTCGTAAAAGTATTTTTGGCCATCCCTCTAGGAGCGGTTTAATATCAGAAAAGAATTTTTTGAATGCCTTTAGCTTCAAATACTCAATTTATAAAGTATTTGTGGCAATATTAATTCCATCAATATTATGGTATTGGTACAAATAATATCATAGCTTAAAGATTTAAATAATGGGAAAATTAAATTTATTATAATTGTCAATAATGGCATCACATAAATCGAGAAGATGTTATTCGACTTGATGAAGGATTCTTCAATCATATTATTCATCATTGTCAATAATATAGAATTATTAATTAAATTTTCAAACGATTTTCTAAGGAAAAGTAAGGACTCCTAAAATCACTATTTAGTATTTAGTTTGACCACTTTATGTTAATTAATAACTGCTATTCACTATTTGGTATCTGAAATACTACCTATTTAAGCAGTTTAAATTTAGATAAAAAACTTTTATTCAAAGTCTATTTCTGTATTGTCTTGTCACATACCGGCCATGGGCGTGTCCAAAGGAGTTTGACAGTACATTTGTTGACTTCGACCTTACTTTGATGTAATTTTTAACTCTTTGCTTGTTTCCAATTTGATTTAACCTCTTCAAAGCACTATCATTAAAGACAACAGTTTATTTTGTTGAAATATGGTAAAACTTCTGCTTTGAATAAATCATCTCCTGAACGAAATTAAGAGAGTATCTCAATTTTTATTTTTTACCTATAAAATCATAATTATCCTTGAAAAGCTCAGACAAGCAATTAAATAATATGAATGAAATGGAGGTATACTCTTAAAATATACATGGCCGCATTGAAAAAGTACCTTGATCTTTGGCAAGGAATGATTTTCGAAAATTGTAAACAGAAAATAGCGCCAATTATAGATCTTTGGTCTGAGCAGAATCTGTCGTGAGACGGACGACTGCAGCCTTTTGTGGTTTCCCGGATAAGTAACACATTTATGTGTGTGAAATCAACAACAGTTTATATCAGAACGTCAAGTCACAGCCATCTGACTCATAAAAAGAAAACCCCAGAAAAATGGGGAGATGAGACCATAAGGCCTACATACGGGTGCAGCATGCATAAAAAAGGGCTTGTCCGAAGCTCGAAAGAGTGGGCTCAGGATTTGTGTTGAGTGTTCAAGACTTCAATAGGGGTTTGAAATTTCCTCCTGTAGAGGCACAAACGCTCCTAAATCTCGTTTTTTTTATAGATCTTCAGTTGGTGTTAATGTCAAACTCGTCGATTTTCAAGACTGTTCTTAATAAATCGCCACTTACAGTCTTATTTACAAAAATTTTATCGATTGTATTCCAAGTTACCATTCATATTAATCGAAAATTGAGGATATTTAATTAAAACCATGAATCAAAATTGGGGGAGATAAAATATAATCTGGAGATTCGGCACGGTAGAAAGAAGTTGGGGCTGAAGAATTGAAATTATTACTGTTTGTGGCTGAAATTAACCGATTCTTTTCGAAATTCTGCAGAGATTTCTTGAAATAGATTATATTTCGTTGATCTGCCGTTGGAAAGTTTATGCCAATGCATTTCATATTTTAGAGCGAATATCACCGTCAAACATGCTATGTGCTAAAGATTCATTAACGGATTATATACAAATACTAATAGATGGAATTTATATGGTATAAGAGTCCAAGCCCCACGCAAATATATAACAAAGGTCTCTTTGATATAATTACTGTGTCATATGATTTAAAGAGACCACAAGGAAAGAGAATCGTTAGAAATTCTATCAACGTTTTTGATTTTCCTTTGAAAAAAATATTTGCCTTTATCGAACAATGGTATGAGTTGTGTTAAAATATATTGAAATGCTTGAGACTGGAGTTCAACCCAAGATGAATGAATGAATTTGGATTTACTTGTATAAAGAATACCCAATAAACTAAAACAGATACTAATTAAATACAATCCGGTTTGACAAAAAAAGGATCGCCAGTGAAGAGGACTGTATCTTAGGTTAAATAGGTTAAAAAAAGCGGTAGTAAGAATATTGAATAAAAAAGTTGGAAAGACATATAGTAAAGCCTGAGCCCATGCAAGTATTATTCATCTTGTCATCAGCCATACAAGTCTAGTCGAGTATGTTCAGAATTGTCCTCACAATTTATGAATGTGGGCTTGCGAGTAAAAAAGAATTTAGTAGTCTTCCTATGAAGGCGATTGGTATCCTCGATATCAGTGTTTTTTTTTGAAAATTTTAATTTAATCATTATTATATTCATCCCTAACATCAAATCTGTATAAGCTCAGAACTAAGTGTGTTGCGCAAGTAATACAAAATATTGTTGAGTTTAGAGGTCTCTTGAGTGAAAACCAACTTGGAACTGTAAGAATGGTCCAAGGAGCAAAAGAGCGAGCACTATTAAATCTGGCTATCAACAAAGAGCATTCCAACTCTTTAAAAACTGCTTGGATAGATGTCAAGAAAGGTGTTTGATTCGGTTGATCACGACTACCTTATCAAATGTATAGAGAGCCTGAAATTACCTGAGTGGATCACAAGCTTCCTTAAAGACACTATTTCAAAGTGGAAAGTTGATGTCAGATTGAACGGAAAATCAATTCTTGAGAAAAGGTTGGAGAGAGATATCTTACAGGGAGACAGCATGTCCCCTCTCTCATTTGTTTTATGCATGGATACACTAAGCCGAAAGCTAAGTGCCAAATATCAGAAAGTCGGTGTTAAACCCGAGTCTGATATGTATATTACAAATCACCTTTTATTCATTGACGATTTGAAATTACTTGCTGAATCTGAAGAAGAACTTGAAAGAATGATGAATGAGACAAAATCGTTCTTTAAAGCAATTGGCTTGGAAATTAATAAGACCAAATTCGCTACTAATAGCAAAGTTTGTGAATCAGATGCTACGTTTTTGGCGGGCAAAGACAGTTACAAATACCTGGGAATTATTGAGACAGCTAGTAGCACAATATCCAAAGATTCTTTTGAAAAAGTAAGAAATGAAATTTTAAAGAGAGTCAAGAATTTGTGTGAAAGCAAACTGAATGCAAAGAATTTATTCAAAGCGATAAATGAGCATGCAGTGTCTGTGATTAACTACCATGTAGGAGTACTAAAGCTTGAGCCAGAAGAATATGTCAAACTCGATGAATCCATTAGAAAAGTAATAATGGAATATAAAGTTCACTTACAGCCAGCAAACAAAGAAAGGCTGTATTTGCCAAGAGAAATGATGGGAAGAGGAATGTCCAATATTGAGCATAAGAGTGAGAGTATGCTCCTCCAATTGAAGAATTCCCTGGAAAAATCAAGAAATATGTCCTTAAGGCGTAATGCCATAATTAAGGTTGAAGAAGACAATAAGACACATCTCTCAACAATTGACAAATACATAAAACTGAAGTACAATACAGAAGGCGAGATTACCAAAGAATCTCTTTATGAATCACAAATTAAATCCCTAATGACCAACATTAAAAGCAAACAACTCCACGAAAGGTTGTTTAGGGTCTGTGATCATGAACTTGCCTCCATTAAAGATTCTTCAGTATGGCTTACCAAAGGAAATATGAAGCCAAGAGATGAAGGAGCTTATTGCTTCCTTCAGGATAGAAATATATTCTTTGGAGAAAAAGTCAAGTGCCCACATTGCAAAGCTGCGCCAAAGACAGTAGATCATCTTGCCACTAAATGCGATCGTATGCTTGGTCATGATTACATGAGACGGCATAATGAAGTATTAAGATGCATACATTTATCACTGTGTAGAAGATTCGGAATTAAGAAGACAAGAAAATTGAAATCTCATTCCGTTCAAGAAGTTGTAGCAAATGAAAATGTCGAGATTCGAGTAGATACAAGAATTAAGACTGACATTAAAATACAACATGACAGACCAGATATCTTCTTACATGATAAAAGAAAAATGAAATAACTCTGATCGAGGTTGGAATCACCAATCTTGACCTATTAACTCAAGTTGAAAATGAAAAAACTAGAAAATACGATTTAATAGCAAATGAGTTATCATTGATTTACAAGTGCAAAGTGAACATAATTCCATATGTAATGACTTGGGAAGGGCTGGTAACGAAATACCACAACAAGTATAGTAAAGAGATAGGAATTGAGCCTAAAGTCGAAGCGTACATCCAGTCTATTGTACTCAAGAAGACTCTCGAGTCTATTTCATTTGAAAGACGACGAAGTATTGAAGAGGCGGACAACCATGTGAGTCTTGAGCAGTTAGTGCTTAGATCATCGGGTGGAGATAAGAGAACCGACACGGAATCAATTAAAGAATAATTGATAATCTTTAGATTACCCATTAAATAAATTCTATCTCCTATTTGTAAAACTTCTTGGAAACTATTAGATATGAATATGTCTTTAGAAAATACTGTTTCTTGCCTTGGCACTGTATTTGATTATCCTTTAGGACTGTAGCGTAGTTGAAGTTATCCGGTCATTTTTACTATATAATTAAAAATTACAAAATTATTTATCAAAGGCCGATGATTGCATAGACACATTTATATTTATTTGGAACATGGACGGAGAAGAAGCAAAAAGTGAAAAATCATGAATTGGAATTGAATGTAACAAAAGATGATATTGAAACAATTGATTTGAATAAAGAGAGAGAAGACGAGAAGTATGAACCAACAAGTGAATTCGAAAACGAAATGTATGGTCCGAGATGACTTTAAACCAGAGCAAGAAAGGAATGCATCTTCTTACTGTCTTGCGGTATACTAAACACTTTATAGTGACGAAAATCGATGCTCCATTAAGAGATTGACAATCTCGTCTAATTCCGTGAAAAATTTTCTGAATGAAACTGCTGTGTGCATAAGAAACTTGGACACGGATACCAGATTCGAATGAGTACATTGATGACTATTAGACTGTACCTCATGTAAATAAATTCTTTAGTAGATATATAATCCCTAGAGGAATTTAAATGGATGGCTGTCTCAAGGCGTCCTGATAGATTTGATAGGGACACAGTCAAGCGTGTCAAAACGTTTGAAAATCCGTTAGAAATCTGTAATCTGACCAATGCAAAATCCGAAATTCGGTTAAAGGATGCATTCCTCAAGTTCATACGAGAGGATGCATCTACCGAAGGTTGGATGAGCAAAAGGACGAGGAAGATACCTAACGAGAAAGTGGATCGACAGTTATTAGAGTCTTTGATTCTAATAGTTGGCGACTATGTTCGAACTAAGCCCCATACGAGTATGACAGAAATCGCAGCGACCATCAGGAGTGCACAGATGGCCTACGAATTAGAGAGCATGAAACCCGGGCACCCTCTAAATGGAAAGATAGTATCGATAAAAAGATATTAAACCTTCAAGTTCTTAGTGATTTACTTGGTAAGTCACAAAAGAACGAGAAGCTATCCAGAGAGGACAAGAGAAAATGCCTGACATTTATGAGTCAGGAAAAACTCAAACTGGGGAATTCAATGGACTGTACTGAGGCAATTTCTCGAATCATGGAAAAAATCTTGATCTACAAGAAAAAGATGGAAATGCATGAGAAGAGAAAAGACTTCTCCAAAGCCAACCGATCCTTTGAACTCTATAGAAGACAATTCTATAGAAGTTTATCTGGTGAGGTGACCAAGGAAAGTAATGTCCCAGTTCTCGAAGTTAAAGATTATTGGTCCAATATGTGGATCAAGTCTGAGACTGAGAGAAGCCAAGATCAATTCGAAGATTATCTGAGAGAGCATGTAGATGGAGATAGGAAATTTGACAACTTCCCCTCCTTTGAAGAGTTCCAGAAGACCATCAGCTTTCTTCCAAATTGGAAAGCTGCTGGTCCAGATGGAGTCTATAATTTCTTTATAAAGAAATTGACACCTCTTCATGAAAGTCTATATGAGATAATCAAAGGCATTTGTGTGGATTCTAAATGTGAAGATGATTGGTTTTACAAAGGTATCACATACCTTATTCCCAAAGGAGATCCTCAAACAGGAGGAGACTTCAGGCCTATAACCTGTATGTCGAATCTATATAAACTCACAACTAAATGTGTTACGCAAGTAATGCAAAACATTGTTGAGTTTAGAGGTCTCTTGAGTGAAAACCAACTCGGAACTGTAAGAATGGTCCAAGGAGCAAAAGAGCAAGCATTGTTAAATCTAGCCATCAACAAAGAGCATTCCAACTCTTTAAAAACTGCCTGGATAGATGTCAAAAAGGCGTTTGATTCGGTTGATCACGACTACCTTATCAAATGTATAGAGAGCCTGAAATTCCCTGAGTGGATCACAAGCTTCCTTAAAGACACTATTTCAAGGTGGAAAGTTGATGTTAGATTTAATGGTGAATCAATTCTTGAGAAAAGGTTAGAGAGAGGAATTCTACAGGGAGACAGCCTGTCCCCTCTCTTATTTGTATTATGCATGGATCCACTAAGCCGAAAGCTAAGTGCCAAATATCAGAAAGTCGGTGTTAAAACTGATTCTGATATGTATGTTACAAACCACCTTCTATTTATTGATGATTTGAAATTACTTGCTGAATCTGAAGAAGAACTTCAAAGAATGATGAATGAGACAAAATCATTCTTTAATGCAATTGGCTTGGAAATGAATAAGACCAAATCCGCTACCAATTGCAAAGTTTGTGAATCAGATGCTACGCTTTTGGAAGGTAAAGAGAGTTACAAGTATCTGGGAATTATTGAGACAGCTAGTAGCACAATATCCAAAGATTCCTTTGAAAAAGTAAGAAATGAAATTTTAAAGAGAGTCAAGAATTTGTGTGAAAGCAAACTGAATGCAAAGAATTTATTCAAAGCGATAAATGAGCATGCAGTGTCTGTGATTAACTACCATGTAGGAGTACTAAAGCTTGAACCGGAAGAATATGTCAAACTCGATGAATCCATTAGGAAAGTACTAATGGAATATAAAGTTCACTTACAGCCAGCAAACAAAGAAAGGCTGTATTTGCCAAGAGAAATGATGGGAAGAGGAATGTCCAATATTGAGCATAAGAGTGAGAGTATGCTCCTCCAACTAAAGAATTCCCTGGAGAGATCAAGAAGTATTTCCTTAAGGCGTAATGCCATAATTAAGGTTGAAGAAGACAATAAGACACATCTCTCAACAATTGACAAATACATAAGACTGAAATATAATAAAGAAGGCGAGATTATCAAAGAATCTCTTTATGAATCACAAATTAAATCCCTAATGACCAACATTAAAAGCAAACAACTCCACGAAAGGTTGTTTAGGGTCTGTGATCATGAACTTGCCTCTATTAAAGACTCTTCAGTATGGCTTACCAAAGAAAATATGAAGCCAAGAGACGAAGGAGCTTATTGCTTCCTTCAGGATAGAAATATATTCTTTGGAGAAAAAGTCAAGTGCCCACATTGCAAAGCTGCGCCAAAGACAGTAGATCATCTTGCCACTAAATGCGATCGTATGCTTGGTCATGATTACATGAGACGGCATAATGAAGTATTAAGATGCATACATTTATCACTGTGTAGAAGATTCGGAATTAAGAAGACAAGAAAATTGAAATCTCATTCCGTTCAAGAAGTTGTAGCAAATGAAAATGTCGAGATTCGAGTAGATACAAGAATTAAGACGGACATTAAAATACAACACGACAGACCAGATATCTTCTTACATGATAAAAAGAAAAATGAAATAACTCTGTTCGAGGTTGGAATCACCAATCTTGACCTATTAACTCAAGTTGAAAATGAAAAAAACTAGAAAATAAGATTTAAAAGCAAATGAGTTATTATTGATTTACAAGTGCAAAGTGAACATAATTCCATATGTAATGACCTGGGAAGGGCTGGTAATGAAATACCACAACAAGTATAGTAAAGAGATAGGGATTGAGCCTAAAGTCGAGGCGTACATCCAGTCTATTGTACTCAAGAAGACTCTGGAGTCTATTTCATTTGAAAGACGACGAAGTATTGAAGAGGCGGACAACCATGTGAGTCTTGAGCAGTTAGTGCTTAGATCGTCGGGTGTAGACAAGAGACTTGACACGGAATCAATTAAAGAGTAATTGATAATTATTGGATTTACCCATTAAATAAATTCTTTTTGTTAAACCTGTATATTATATTCAACTCCTTTAAGAATACCGTTGGAGAAAATTAACAGGATTTTACCAGAATTATCGGTAAAATTCAGCAAGAAAGGAAATAATCTGCATAAATTACTGTGATGTAATATGTACTTTATGGTGCAGAAATTTGGGGTTTCATGTGAATCTGGATACACTCCTTCTAGCTTCATAAATTGTTAATAATAGAAAATAAAGAAGATATTGTACAGAAATTGCTTGTAGAAGGATTCAACGGTTCTACTTAAGCGGTAGAGATTGAATGTTCCGGTATTTTCTGATCCAGAAGTCTTTTGCAATAGTTGGGTACAAAATTCTGGGTGGTTTAAGTATACATATGCTGGTACAAATTATACTGGGCAGAATCTGTCGTAAGACGGATGACTGTAGCCTTTTCGTGGCTGCCCAGATAAGTAACACACTTATGTGTGTGAAACTAATAACAGTTTATATCAGAACGTCACGTCACAGCCAGCCGACTCATAAAAAGAAAAACCCGAAAAAAGGGGCGGATGGTTTACATGCGGGAGCGGCATGTATAAAAAGGGCTTGCTCGAAAGAGTGGGCTTAAGATTTGTTCTAAGTGTCCAGGATCTCAGTAGGAGGTTTAGATTTTTTTCTATAGAGGCACAGGCGCTTCTAGTTGTTTCGTTTTTTTTGGTATAAATTATATCATTTGCAAATAAAGCAAAGCATTTATATTAAATGGAGTTATTAAAGCTTCAAGGCGTGCTTTAACGTAGACGGGATTTAGAATGATTCATGGAATTTTTCAGAGTATGCCTGTGACAAATTTCGTCATTCTGGAGTCATGGAATTTTCAGCAAAAGTTTGACAATGAAGCCAGCACCAGTCATTCATTTAGGTATTCTTTAGACATAAAAATAGGTAAATAGGGGTTGTTTTATTTTTAAAAGGGAATATATGTTAGACATGATAAATGCATCAAGCAAGTGAGATGTAGGTGAAATATGACAATTGTTGCAAATATTGATTTACGATCAAGTTGTGTTTTCTATGAAGGGATATATTTATCGTAAGTGAAATGTAATAGAAGACATCAGTCATTTAATATTATATTCTAAAGCTTATCCCTATGATAGGATAGAATATCTAGGTCTTTCAACCCTAGCAAGAAATACTTTATCTCAAATCAAAGGTGCTGGAAAATTATAATACCTCAATAAGAAGAATTTCCACCCTTAGGTAAAAGCCACAAAGAAATTCCTAACAGAATCTTACAAAAGCACTTAGTCATAACAGCTGAATATATAAGGCAAAGTTTATTAAAATAGCCTCTTTATATATAAATTCTATAAAGATAGACTTATTGAAAGGTATCTAAATGAAAATCATGAAATTTCATGGGATCAAACTAACTTCCGCCTGTCTATCGAACTATTTTTTGTTTTAATATGAAGATATGATTATTTTCTTCTATAAATTTGGGTTTGTTGAAGTTAGTATTTTTAGAAGAAGTTGAATTTAACAATGGACTTGTCAATGTAATCAATCCCAACTGCCTATTGATTGCTTAATATTAGAGTTTCAGATGAATGATTCAATGAATATTTTAAGGCGAGAATAAATTGAAGCTAATAGGAGAGAATTCAAAAATATAATAAATAGATTACTTGTTAACGAAAAGAATTTTAATTAAATGTTGTCAGATTCAAATAAATATTTTACATTTCAAAGTATTCTCTTTAATAAAACGTCCTATATTATAAATATGAATTGAAATTATTCCTTATAATAAATCTTGCTTCCTTCCTGTGAGAGTGGATTGTCAACTAAAACTAGCATGGTATTACTTTGAACTTCACACTTTCTAATGTAAGTGTCTGTTACAAATAACGATCCCATCTTTAATTTCTTGTTCAAATCCCACTTTACTACTCTTCCATCACCACCAGAAGATATCATGAAGCCGTCATAATGTATGCTGGTGACTGGATAGAAGATTTTCTTGTTGTCTTTCATCTCTAGGTGAGCGTTGAAGAAGAATGACTCTTCTTCATTTTCCAACTGATGGCATAGAATTTTGCCATCTATCAAACCAATTAATACGCCAAGATTGAAAAAGGACAAGGCTGTAATGCAACAGCTTAAATCCTTTGAATAAGTTTCATTCAAATCCGAGTCAAATATTTTAAACGTATTTTCCGTTGATACAAGAACTTTTCCTTCAAAATAAGCCGCAGAAGTGAGTACCTTGGATGTTTCAATTTTTTTAATTACTTTGACCATGTGTTTCGAGTCAAGTTTAACTTGTATGTCCTCTCTTGTGTACTTGGTAGCCGTCTCGTGATTATTTACTTTTCCCCTATCCTCCAACTGTAACTTAATGAATCCTTTTATGCTTCCTGATATTATAAAGCTGTTACAACTCAAAATCAAAATTGGATCTTCACACAAATAAATTGAATCAATCAAGGCAAAATCTTTATTGAAAATATACAAAAGTCTGGAAGAATAGCAAATGCAGACCAAATACTTACCATGTGCAACCATTTTAGTGATTTGGAATGGAAGAGAAATAGAAATTATTTTATTTGGACCGTTGTAAACCTCCAATTGTCCATCATAATTGCTAATGATGTTCTTCCCCTCGAAAATAAGAATGTCAGAGGCTATCGCATTGCATGGATAAACTTGGAAATTCATGGGATTGATAATTTTTGAAATTGTTAATTACTTTGAATAACTGCATTGATTGTTTTAATGAAAAAATCGAATCAATAAAGAAAAGATCCTGGCTCACATTGAAAATGGTAAGTGTTATTAGTTACAATAGATGAAATCAGTTAAATGCCTAAATTAAATCATATCGTTGACTTAGGCTATTTCAATGGAATGCATTCAATTGATCCAACTCTCTTGATGACATGATAATGTATTTTAACACGAGTAGACCATTCTATTGTATTTAAATTCCACTTTACCTTGAGCATGCATGAAATTCGAATATGTTGGTCTATTTCTATTCTATATGAAGCTATTTTAATTCTTTTCACATAGGCTTTCCAGTATACCATTATAAAGGAAAATTATTATATAAATAATAGTTATTAGGAGATTTGAGATTAAGATCATTCAAAAAACCAGAGGCGTACATAAGATCTATCATCCTTGAAAATAAGTTACTAGGAGATTTGAGATTAAGATCATTCAAAAAACCAAATGCCTACATAAGATATATCATCCTTGAAAATCCGCTTAGATTGATTTGAATCTGACAGCCCCAGGTTGACTTCCTACTGACGATATTTTTCCACGTCTACAATCATTCTTTATTATTCAAAAGAAAGGCAAGGCTAGAAAGCATCGATGCCTAGTCATTCTTTTTAATTAACTCATGAAAAATATAAATAAATTGTAAAATTTTATTAAATAAATAATGTGGGTAATAAAAAATTATACGAACATATAACATTGGTATTTATTCCATTTTGGACCAGTGAGACAGACTTGAACATTACATTTCTGTCGGTCCTTGGCAATGCAGTATACATTCTCTCAATGGGAGCATACTAGAATTTAATCGAGATAACGAAGGCGAATATCTGCACAAAATTTTTCAACTCTACGCAATTGTGTAGACAAGTAACATAAGCTCGCATCCTGTATGGAGCCATGAACAGAGATCCTCGTTGAGCTATACCGAGACACATATATTTACAGAGAAGACGCGAGTCACTATAAACAAAATTACTAACGAGAAGCGCTTCTGCCGCTGCAGGAGGAGGTTTTTACCCAACTACTGAGGTTCTTGACAAGTCAACACAGATCCCAAGCCCACTCTTTAAAGCAATATCTTTTTTACATGTGTTTATGTGATGAGAGGTGGATCTGTGGGCGACCTTACGGTCACCCGAGTCCACCTCCATTTTTTTTGCCGTTTTCTTTTTATGAGGGGGCTGGACGTGACGTTCTGATATAAACTGCTATTGGTTTCACATAAACATAAGCATGCTACTTATCCTGGCAACCACGAAAAGATTACAGTTATCTGTTTCACGACAGATTCTGCTCAGCCCGGGAAATATAAACCGATCTTTCTATTTTCTAAAATATTCCAGCTCAAATAGAAGTACTTTACGACCCAACAACAATTATATTGTTTGTGAAGTTAATTCACTGGGATTCTCGATTGCCATTATAACACAGTCCTTCTTAGATGTATTTGATCATATCAGTGGAAATGACTTAAAAATAATAATCGGAAATTTTTTGTTAAAACATTTCCAGAATTCCTTCTCTATGATTTTTAATGTCATAAACTTTTAAATTTAATTTATAAATGAATGATGCATATTATGCAATACTATTATAGCGCGACCCGAATATTCTAAAGGATGGAATAAGTATGAGGTTTGACATGAGATCATATCAATGGATGGGTATCAACGATCATACTGAAGTTTGATAATCTAATGCTTATTATGTTTCTCATCACTTTAAAAAAGAAATTTGTATGTAAATACTTTTGTGCCTAAAAAAAAGTAATTTATTTTCACTATATTTCTATAGCTAGTGAGTGATCGGTGAAAACCTTATTGTCAAACGGGTTGCTAAAAACTCCATTTGTTGGGAGAAAACTTGGCCCAGGCTAAGAAAGATCGGAAATACACTTAACGGATCACTCTAAATTCAGGGCTAAACTCTATCATACCCTGATGTGCTTCGATGACTAGGAGCAACATATATGTTTTATACCCAAAGTGGAATGGCTTTGTGTCCATATACATACACTTTCTTGAACCACCAGCATTTTGAAACCAAAAACTACACAGGAATCCTATGTGTCGTAAACATTACATCTCTACCTCCTACATCAGACATGCTTTACAGACAACTGCAGCCTAATGTATTCCTTATTTTTCAAATTCATAAAAATTTTCGCAAGAGGTTAAGAAAGAGATTGCCAATCTCTTAATGGAAGCACCAATTTTCAGCACTATAAAGTGTTTATTATACAACAAGATGGTATGAAAACACATTCTTTCCTTGCTCTAGTTCAAAGCCATCTCGGACAAGGTACTTTTATGCCTAATTTCAAATAAGCTTCAATTCTCATTAAAAATAGTTTGACCATGCCCCAAATAAATTAGTTTATTCAATATCATTGACACAAGTTTCATTAGATATATAAAAAACAGTATATCGAACAAAAAGTTTCCAATTAAGGCTTGGTTTAACATTTCCAGTTGGGCTTTGGTTACTAGAGGCATATATTCACAGCATAAATTTGATATGTATAAAGACGTATTCACTGACAGAAATTGACATGGCATCGCAAAACCAAAATGTCCTTTCTAAGGACTTTTAACTCATAATTTCAAAGCACAGAGGGGTGTTCTGTGGCTGAGAAATGACTACATCTATACTGATGGGTGTCTGCTCTTGATTTCACGGGGATGTGTGTCGATGTTACTTATCTATTTAAAGATGACAGACTCTAACAAAACCTAGAATGAATGCATCTGGAAATATCTAGAGGCAAAACACAAAGTGTGTTTAACATTCCTTCCCCATGACTATAAAGAGAACTATTCCTGAAACCAAAGATAAAACAAATCGTTTCTAACCAAATACTTTGCTTGGTTGACCTTATGCTTCTATAATAAAAAGAATTGAATCGAAAATATTATTTAATACTTGTTTATATTTTCAACCAGCCAACTAAATCCTTGGAAAATCTGTGAATTGGCAATTGAAGCTGATGGATCTTTCGCAAGTCTCTTTATGTCATCAAGGATCGACAAATTTTGAATATTACAAATATATTCCTTCTTTACACCATCATTCTCTGCAGTCAAAATAAAATCTGATCCCCTGGGAGAAATATGGTAGATCTTTTCTATTTTTTTCCTAGCTTCTTCGATATAACCCGGTCTGAGTTCAGCATCTATTTTATTAAGGAGAATCAAGATTGGGAGTCCGGTGTCAAGCTCCGCAACAATCCCTTTGAAATTTTCATATGACCACAGAAATCTGTCTTCGTCACATATGTCAATCATGAATATCAATCCTTTCATGTCGGAGATGTAGTTTCGCCAGAACTTAAGGAATGCATGTTGTCCACCCAGATCACGCATAGCTATGACTGTGTTATTGAATACAACCTCTTCCGTGTTGAGCCCAATGGTGGGTGTAGTCGTCCCGGTGTCTCCTCTTAGCAGATTTACCATAGTAGACTTTCCGGCACCGTCAAGACCCAGCACAACCAAAGAGCTTCTCTTCCTTCCCTTCAATGTATTAAACAAGTTAGTGAACCTAGACTTGACTCTCGATTGGATTTGCCCCATGCCCCTACCCTTTAAAAATTTTATAAAAGGAAAAATAAAAAACGAAAAGATTATAATCAAAAAACCACAGTCTGTGATCAATAAAGATTCTTGTCTGATAGAAAACATTGCCTTTGTTGCGTTCTTATAATCTAATAAATAAAACTGCTATAAATAATTTATTTAAGCTTAAATAAAACATAATTCCATTTCTTTGTGTTATTTAGTGAGTTTTTCCAACTCTTCTTCCAGCTGAGAAATCTTGAACATTTTATTTTCATCTTCTAGCGTCACTTCTTCTTTTCTCCCAATCTTTTCCCGAATTAAAATTGCTTCTTCCAGTTCTGTTTTAACTATTTTGTAAGTTCTTGACTGCTTCGCTTTTGTTTTCCTTTGAGTTTTCACCATTATTAGTGGAGATCCAGTCAGATGAGGGGGGACATAAACAGAATTCTCTGTCTTTACAAATGTGCTGTCCGGTAATAAAACAACCTCCTCGTCCATCCCATAAACTTCAGCCGAGACCAACGATTGACTTTTAACTTCCTTAAGGAGTTTCCCTTGATAATCATAGAGAAGAACTTTATTGTCTGATTTGAAGTAATTTGTGATTGCAACCATGAAATAAGAGTCATTCTTCTCCCATTGGACTATTGAAGCACCAAGAACTTCAAACTTGGCAGTCGTGGAACCATCTAAGCAAACTTCTATGAATCCGGGTAGATTTCCCAATCCACAATTTATAATCATATTCTCCCGTTTATTGAAAACGATTTTATTTCTAAATGTCTTGGGCTCCTTGCTAAGGAATGTCCCATCTAGCCGGTAAAGATGAAGATTTCCTGGTTGATCTCCAAAACAAACAAAAAAGCTTCTGCTTAAGAATCCAAAATCATGAACTTTCTTCAACTCGGAAAATGATGAAAATTCAAACAGTTCGTTTGTTTTGTGAATAGTGACAGCTTTTCTCTCCCTTTCCAACGTAGTATCAAATCTTAACATATACAAAATAGATTCAGCATAATAGCTTCCTCCGAAATATTCAACTTCTGCTAAGATCAGAGTAAATTCTCGTCTTCGTTTGTTTCAACTTTTATTCTATATCGATTTGGTCTCTGAAGGAGAATATGGACTTGGGATTTGTAATAAATGCATAATTTTTGGTCATTTTCTTTTTGTGTTGAAAAGCAGACAAAATTGTTCTTGCATGAAATTGAATGAATTTTAAAGTTGAGATTGACAGTTTCTTCATTTTTAAAATTATAAATTTTAAGATTTTCTTTAGTGCCAATAGCGAAGAAGGTATTTGAGATATCGTAGCTTTCGACATCTGAAAGCTCTTGGATTTTGATTCCATCCTGAAAAACTACGGCTTTCTTGTTGTAACCCATCACTACGAGCTTAGAACCGTCACGGGACATTTTCATTTCAACAAATCCAGGAATTTCTCCTTTACTGCTCTCTTTCAAAGTGTTCAAATCAAAAAATCTAATCTGAGAGTTTAAAACTGAAGCAAGCTTGTTGTTGCGCGTAATGTAAGCATCACTTTTAAAAGTGAAAGGTGAAGATCCGAAAATATCCAAGACTAACCCGTTTTCGTTAAGTGCAATCACAGGCATTAAAGGGACGAAAAAATCTGCCGAAAAACTTTTAAAAAATCTGCTGATTATAATGAAAATTAAAAAGAAAAGATGAAATGATTTTAGGCAAGGGAAATTGCAGTCATCACCTACAATCTTCATGAGTGAAGCCATAGAATTTATATTAGTTTAATAGGGATACAAAATCCGATTCTTCTATTTTCAAATGTAAAGGAATTGCTTACTGACTGAGGGCAAATGGCATTTTAAGATTCTTTGTCATACTCTCACATAATGATTGTGCTTCCAATACATTAGCACATGTAGGAAAAGATGATTCTCCGTTAATTGAGATATGGCTACATCTATACTTGCACATGCCTATAATATGCATACCCAAATTTTGAGATATGATTACATCTATACTAACAGTCTGCTGTAGTTTTCACAGATACCAGCACGCCACAGCCTCCTCATAAAAAGAAAACCCCGAAAAAAAGATGATGCAGGACCGAAGGCCCACCCATCATCACATGTAAATAGATATTTCTTGAAAGAATGGGCTTAGGATTTGTTTCAAGTACCCTGGAAGGAGATTAAAACTTCCTTTTGTAGAGGCACAGTAAGTTCCAGTTGAATACATTTCATACACATAAGCGTTTTACTCATTCCTGTATAAATGGTAGATCATGCTTGTCTGTCATGAAAAAATAAAACCTTATGCATTAATTTTGCAAATTTATACTGTGATGTTCTTGCCATATAATAATAACATTCAAATGATTAATAATACCCTGAATTAGTAATGAAAATAAATAAAATTTTTACAAATCATTTATTCAATGATATTCAAGCGCTAGCTTGTAACCGTGAGATGGATTCAAATATTCTGTATCTTGCATAGAGTTTATATTCCAAATCATAGGTTGGGATGAACGTATTTGTTTTCAGGGCATTTATAGACCAGGATGAGATTATCTCCGCTTCTTTTGAAGCAAGCCTCTTGATGCTATCCATGTATCTTTCTAGTGGATTGACAATGGCTGGGTTGTCGTAGTAAAACATAAATGCTTTCATTTCATCAATAATGCTGTTTCTTGATAAGATCTCTAAGAGATAAGGTCTCAAAACGTAGTCAGTCTCGGTGATTTTTGAAAGCCTGAAATATTCTGTGTAGCCGTAGAATTGTAACAAACCTCTTCCTTTTGATCCAATGGATGTGTCGTTGACGTTAATCTCTTCAGTAACTTTGAGGGTTGGAATATTGTACACTGCTAGTGAAACGAAGGAATTCACCTGATCAATTGTGGCATTGTTAATAATCGCGGCATCGAATATAGATTCAATTATTTCATTGGTCTTTGGACTGAGTACTGATATGGCGATGTATCCACCGATGTTGAAAATATTGCTTTTAAACTGCTGTTTGGTTAATTTTCCACCAAGTTTTTTAGTTTCCTCAATACTTGACTCATATGCTTTGTCTTCGTCAAATAACTCAACAAACTCTCTAAAGAACATGTATCTTTTAAGAAGGAACCGTTCTAAATCGGTGGTTGGTATAAAGATACCAGTCTGTAGGGCATTGATGGACCATGTTGAAATGACTAGGGATTCTAAAGGTGCAATTCTCTTGAGAGAATCCATATACCTGAATGTTGGGTCTTGGATAAGGGGGTTGTCATAGTATCTGATGAAGACTTTCAATTCATCTGAAATGCTTTGCTTTGAAAAGTCTTCCAAAAGATTAGGATTTGAAAGATAGTTGATGCCGGAGATGGCTTGGAGTTTCCTGTATTCTTCTTCAACATAGAAATGAATCAAGCCACGATCAAATGTTCCAATAGTGTTGGTAGACTTTTTGGGAGTGTTGATTGTGGTAAAGCTTTGAGTATTGTAAGAAGCAACTGCCAAAAAGTCTACTATTTGTGGAACGCTTGCATCGTTTTCCATTGCTGCATCAAATATAAATTTGATAGCATCTAAGGCTTTGAAAGATAACACCAGGTTTTTATTTTCAGAAAGGAAAATCACTGATTCGACAACAGCATCAACAAATTGAGACTTGGAATATTTTCCAGCAAATAGGGGTACTGGAACACTAGGTATTACAGTAGGTTCGCTTGGGATCTCAGTTGGTTCACTTGGGATCTCGCTCGGTTGGTTCACTAGGTATTACAGTTGGTTCACTTGGGATCTCGGTTGGTTCACTAGGTATTACAGTTGGTTCGCTTGGGATCTCGGTTGGTTCACTAGGTATTACAGTTGGTTCACTTGGGATCTCAGTTGGTTCACTAGGTATTACAGTTGGTTCACTAGGTATTACAGTAGGTTCACTAGGTATTACAGTCGGTTCACTAGGTATTACAGTTGGTTCACTAGGTATTACAGTTGGTTCACTAGGTATTACAGTAGGTTCACTAGGTATTACAGTAGGTTCGCTAGGTATTACAGTAGGTTCGCTTGGAATCACAGTAGGTTCACTAGGTATTACAGTAGGTTCGCTTGGAATCACAGTAGGTTCACTAGGTATTACAGTAGGTTCGCTTGGGATCTCGGTTGGTTCACTTAGAATCTCAGTAGGCTCGCTAGGTATTACAGTAGGTTCGCTTGGAATCTCAGTAGGTTCACTTAGAATCTCAGTAGGCTCACTTGGCTCTGAAGGGACATTAACATATTCACCGTTAATCTTCCCATAGAAATATTGGGTTGGCTCTCCAATTGATGTTACAGAAGTGGGTCCTTCTATAGTAGTGCTTACCGCTTTGTGTTTGGAATAAATTGAACCGGTCTTTTCAGTGACAGTACCTAAATTATTCAAGATCTTCACTGGCCCAGTGACACTAGCAATAACCTTGTTGTCTTGTCCTAATACTTGCACAAATCCAGATGTAAATTCAGAAGTACCATCCAAACTAGTTGCTTGAACATCTCCAGAAACTTTTACAACAGTTCCATCAGGTTTCACAAGGGTCAGTTCACCAGAAACGATGCGTTTGTCTCCATTAAGTTGTTCAATCTCTATTTCTGAGCTTAACTCGCTTGAAAATACATTGTCTCTCTTCACAATGACTGTTCCCATGACATTAACACTGCTGGAGTCTGCTGGAGACGTGAAAACTCTTAATCCTGAAGATTCAATTGAGACATTTCCGTCTTCAGACTTTGACATGATAGATCCGGCAGTTGAAGATTTGAAATTTCCAGATGCATCGTAGCTAATGCTTTGTCCACTCAATATTGGCTTAGTTGGGTCGGTAGATGTTACTTTTGCACTAAGAGTTTGCTTAGATCCGTCGATGTTGGTTGTGGTAGATTTTCCAAGCAAGGTGTTTGATTTGCTTCCCTCGATTACGATGACCTCGCCTGCTAAATCTTTCAGAATTCCGCTTGTTAATTGCGATGATGCTCCTCTAACTGTTGTAGTAACACCATTTTCATGGTTGATTTTAATTTCTGCAGGAATTAATCTAGCTCCTTGTCCGAGGGTTATAGATTCACCGCTGGTTCGGTACTGAATTTTGTTCTGATCGTCCTTGACTGTTGTTTCGAATTTGTCAATTACCGTTGAAGCGGTATTCTCAGATCTTCGGTACGCGATGTTTTCAATCTTCTTCTGGATTTGATCTATGAATGACTCACCAATAACAGTAGTTTTCTTAGACTGATTCACTTCATCTTGGCTTATTTTCATTGCACTATGGTGCTCTTTAACTAAACCGAATTCATCAGTCTTCTTGGTTTGGCCGTATATGGAATTGGTCTGTATCAATGAATTATCTGAGTTCAGAATGGACTCTTCAATGAGTCCGATAACTTCGATGGTTTCATTATCTTCGAAAATTGTTGCTTTACCGAAGGTTTTAATATTCTCATCTTGCTTATAAGCGACATTGGACATCAATACTTTGTCGAGATCTGTTAGATCAGTGGTTGTAGTTATGCCCGATCCAATAACTGCGGTTTGGTTATACATTATCCTGACTCCTGTTAAAATTATCTTAGCTATCACTGTTGCACGTTCAGATTCGGTTGGAATTGTACTTTGGCCAAGAGACATGTCTATCTCATCACCATTTGAATCTAAGCTTATAGAAGCAGCAGTGTGAGTGGAGGGAATCACAAAGTGACTCTTAGATTCAATGTCAGTATAACCGAATAGAAGCTTATTTTGAGTGCTCTCAAAGCCGGCGGCCTTGAGCTTGAGATTCTCGTTTTCAATGCTCAGAATGGCATCCTTTTGTTCTTCCCCATTCTCTATTGAGCATGTGGTTTCAATAGTGCTCTTATTGATTGAATCAGAAACTTTGCTGCATCCTTGTATCACCTGAGATTGAGCGTCAACTCCATCTATTGTCTTCAATGCCAAGAATTCCACGATTCTTCCATCTTTATTATCAAGGTAAAGATTGTTGTACGCTGTTGTGAACACATTGTCGTTATTGGAGACTATTTTATGAGTCAAGCTTTTATATTTGCCATCTCTTTCAATGATAACCCTTCCATCATGGATTTCCAGGTTTGTCAAGTCTTTGTTGGAAATGAGCAGTAGTCTCAATCGTGGAGAAGGTCTTGTTGTTTGTGGCCTTTCTTGTGTTGGATACAAAGGTGATTGACTTGTTTTTATCGATTATTTGCTTGTAATCCTGAGTTTTAATGGATTCCCCTAGAATAGGTATAACATTAGTTTTCTCGGTGGGTAATGGCACATGCTTGTTGCTAGTCACAGTTTGGGTTAAGGCAATATCTGTAGCATCAAATTCAGTAATTTCACCAGGAATAAAATCAAAAGACGTCTCTGTAATCTTATATGCATTTCCTTTTATAAACTTCACTGGCTTAGCCGATTGGTTTAATATCAGTCTTGGTGCTTCAAAATATTGTACTTCATCGTCATTTTGCGTTATGTAGATCGGTGCTCTGAACCCAGCTGCAGAATAATATAAATTTCTTCGGTTTCTTGTTCTATAAGAAGGGAATATGAAAATTTCAGTTCCTTCAGGTGTCTTCTCATAGCTTGCTGGAATCAAATAATCGATATCCTCGAGTGAGGGGAATGATCTGACCTCTCCTTTTTCATCAATAACCTGAGTAGTAGGAGGTGTTTCTGTAATGTCTTTAGTTGATAAGTCGATTGTTGTTACCTGGCCTGCATCTATGACGAAAGAACCTTCAGACACCAGAATGATAGCTTTGAATCCGCTATTCAGCTCTGCAACTACGTCCTTTTCAATCCTTACAAATGGACCTGTTCTTATTACAAAAGCCACATCATTGAACTCAAATATGGGTGAACCGAAAAAATAATAGGCCACTGCACCAGATTCATCTCTCAGAATAGCTGGACCTGTGCTTGCAGTTGGTATTTCAGTGCTATCCACGGGTTGGGGGATTCCGGATTTCGTAAAAGAATCCTTAATGATCATTTTTAGGCCCTGTTGCATAAAAATAGTACCCTTCAGTTTGTCTAAGGTAACAATCATTCCTAAATTGAATTCAAGATCTTTGGTTGTATTGTTGTAGATTGCTTCTATTCCTTTGCTATAGACCATAGATTTGTCGTCATTGGTGTATACAATCATTCCTGAGGATATTGTATTTGAAGCAGAAGCAATGGTATCAGTTGGGGATCCGAAGGCTTTCACGATGGGATGGTAGAAGTCACTGATCAAGCCAAGAGCATTTATCTTGAATCTTTCAGTGTTTTCGAATTTTTTAACATTTTCAGTTGTAGTAGAATCCAATCCAAAATCAACAAGTGTTGTCTCGTTTGTATTGAACGTATTGCTCACACCCGTACCCAGATGATGGACACCTGCTGTTTTCCTGATGACAGTCCATCCAGATTTGAATGTGAAGGAGTCTTCAAAGTTAGTGTGGAATGAAAGGCCTGATGAGAATATCTGATTGTTAGTATTCTTAATGAAAGCGATTGCCTTCTCCTGGATGTTTTCAGAGTCCAAAAAAGTGCTAACTAAAATTGGAGCATATCTGGAAATCTCAAATTTTGCATCTCCGATTTGCACTATGGTCACACCCTTAATAAACTGTGCTGTTTTGTTCTGATTTATGATCAAAGTGGAACCATTCTTGATTATCTTCATTGATGTCAAACCTGCTTTGATTTCTACGGTTGCTCCTGTATTATATTCATTTGCATCTTTGGAAAATCCACTGTGCTTAATAACACTTGGGGTTGTTTCGGCAACTGGCTTCTTTGCGACGATCTTGTACTGCTTAACCTGGCTAATCTTGGGTGTGATCCTTCCTTTTGAATCAATTGACGAGCTGAATCCAGTTACGAATTTAGAACCTGCTGCTTTATCGTCAAGGTAACTGTATGAATTGGTGCAAATTGTGGTCTTATTGCTCCCTACCATTACCATTTCGCCGCACTCTAGGATACTTGTGAGGTCATCTTGAATCTTCTCAACTGCACCAAAACTGTATATTGTCTTACCATTTTTTAGTTGGAGGATAAATGGATTAATATTTGACGCAGTGTACGTAGTTGCATCCTTGGTGGGGCTGTAACCCAAGTCGGTTACATCGTTCTGATCTCTCGAATAAGTTTTAGATTCGAATATTTTGACTAAGTTTTGATCCTCAAAATGGCGAACTATAACTCTGTCTCCAAAGGTTGCAATGTGATTGTTTATAATAATTTCAGAAGAAGATGTATTGTTAACATCAATTGTTATATTTGCACCTATTCTGGCAAATATATCTTTTCCATTGTCAACCCTAACAACGTTCCCGGTGTTAATCGCAACAGGGCTTCCGTTCTTAATGACCACTGAAGGCTTCTCAAATTTCAAAAGGGTCGAAGCATCTGAATCTGTCAGGATTTCACTACCACTTGTAATTGTTGTGATGGAACCAACTGGCCCCTCAGTCACGGTTGTGCCGATAGTATATAATCTTCCGGGATAAGTCTCTATATCTCCATCTGGCTTAGTAAATTCGTATGCACCAGTGGTTATTTCGAATGTACTATTAGGTAGAATTACCACTTTGTCACCAAATATCTTTAGCTTTGAATTATCTGGTTCATAGTTGATTGTGATCGAGCCATCTATATACTTAATTTTGTTTATCGTTTGGGGATTCCCTTGTACACCAATGCTCTTATTTTCAGGGGGTTCCTGTGTTGCGTTGTATCCAAGAGACTTTATATGAATTCTACCTGAGTATAAGTTTTCAGCTTCATTAGAATCGTTTGTATTTTTGGCGTCCATTAAGCCATTCTTCAAGTCTTCGGATGGTTTGCTGGGATCAAAGTAAAATTCATGTTGAGCTTTTTCGTGATCTTCCTCAATGAAGGTGGTGGTCAATAAATCCGTGTTCTCGGATTGAAACTGTGATTTTTTATCATATAGCGTGCTAGTTTTAGACACATCTGAGAGTGCCAAATAGCTTTGAAGTAGATAAACAAGCTTCCAGTTCATACCCTGGTTAAAATTTGTGTTTTTATACCTTTTTTAAATTAAATTTAATGAATACACATTTAATGAAAAATAATTAAAAACAATAAAATTTTCAATTTTAATTAAAATGAAAAGAAAACACTGAAAATTTAAATTAAAAAAAAATATTTAAAATCATTAAAATTTGGAATTAAAGAAAAACACTAAAAATTTAAACTATAGAAAAAGATCAAAAAGCATCAAATTTTTGAAATTGAAGGAAAGCACAGAAATTTTTAATTAAAAAAAGGATTCAAATCATTAAAATTTAAATTAAAAAATAAATGCTTGTTTTGATCACAAAGAGGAAATTTTTCAAACTTAAAAACCTTTGGATAAAAAAAAAGATTTAATTTTAATTCAAACAAATGTTGAAAATTAATTATAGTTAAAAGAATATTTAGATTTCAGATTAGACTGTTAAATTATGTAAAAGGTATTATTATTTAATTATATGTTTTCGCTCTAGAGCTTTATACTGTAGAATATGCCAATTACAATATTTGCGTTCTTTTAGTTTGCCAAGATTCCGATTCAATACTTTTTCGGACTTTAAAAATGAAAATCTCAAGAATATTTCATTTCACACAAGATTCTGTCAGGTAATTATTTTTAATTCATTAAATTAGCTTTCGTTTTGAATGTTGTTTTACTCTTGTACTCTCTGGTCAACAAACCAAAAGAAATTTAATATAGTAACATGAATCTAATCAATGCTTGAAATTGAACCGTCTTAATTCTTGAAAGACATTTCTACAATGTTGCTATTTCTATGAAACTGCAGCTTTCAGAGACTCTTAATGTGTGAGAAAAAAGAAGTAAATAAATAAGTGCTTATTACAAATCGGCTACTAAACCTGGTTATCCCAAACCTAGCATGTTCATTCAAGCTTTAGTTAACAAACTAAGTCTATTAGTTTTGAGAAATTTTTAAAGGTTGAAACTTCTTATTGTGTTAATTAAAGAAACGAAAAGTTATCGCTCATCTCGGATGTTTATTTGAAACTAAAGAACCTGGATTTTTGCATTGAAATATTTAGTTGTGAATGATAACGAATCTTTAAGATCAATATTCCTTGATAATGGCACAGTTCATTGGTAGAAATAGACTCTCATGTGACAATACTAGAATGGCTGATGACACAAAATATAAGTTATATTCATAATGCAATCCTCAAATAGGATTGCGAATTAAGAAATCAACTAAAGTGTTTCATTTGTAATATGAATATTTTTTATCATGTCACTCGAAACCTGTCAATGTTTTAATATTAATTTGCAGGTTAACTGTATAATTGACTTAGAAATGCATCACTTCAATCATACAGGGAATATATTAGTTAAAACCGAAACGAAAAAAACTATTTTAAAAAAAATTAAATCCTAAATATGATCAGATCAATATTAATAACAATATTTGGTTTGAGCAGTATCGTTGCAGCTCATGGGTCGAGTCATTGCGGTGATGACTGCCATGGAACTGAGCCTATGTTTGAATCGCCACAACACGACTGCCAGGATGCATGTAACTCAAAAGGATCGAAACATTGTAATTGTGCACATGTATCAAATATGATTCCTTATCCTCAGCAATATCATCACAAATCCTGTGAAAAAACTTGTCATCATAATAATTCTAAGTGCAGGCCTTGTGAGTCTGGAAGTTCTGGGACACACCATTTACAAGAGCATCATCACGTAGAATCTGTAACAGTTGATAAGATTGTTGTATCTACAATGACTGAAACCAGGCGTGAAGTAAGAACAGCTTCTCCAATAACAATTACTGTTAAGCCGGACACAGTTACTTTCACTAAGCAAGCAAAGGCTAGTACACACACTCTTCCCCCTTTGGTTATGCAGATCCCGACAACGCATTACAAGACTTCTAAGCCAGAGACCATAATAAGGACTATGCCTCCTCAGGTCATCTATCAACCACCGAAGACTAAGATTGTCACTCACAAAGTAATGATGCCTGCTGAAACCGTCACCATAACGAGCGTACATCCTCCAATAGTCTTACCACCGGTTACAAAGACCGTCAAAGGGCCAAGGGAGATTCGACATGTGACTTCTCCTCCCGAGAAGTTTACAATTGTTAAATCTTCTGTTAAGGTAGTGACAGCACCCGCTAAAACAAGCACAGTTATGAGCTACATCACTAGCCCACCACAGATTCATACAGTCAAAGAGAGTGTAACAGTGACCAATATGAAATATGTCAAATCTCCACCACTTACAAGTACTGTAACACATAGTTTCACTAAGGTAAAGACGGAGACAGAAATTCATCATGCTCAGGCAGCCTCTTCACAAAGCACCGAAGGATCTCATTGTGAGCAATCACACTGCGCACCTCAACATCATGAAGAGTCACATGCAAGCCATTGTGAGCCAGAACACTGCGCACCCCAACATCACGAAGAATCGCATTCAAGCCATTGTGAGCCAGAACACTGCGCACCCCAACATCACGAAGAATCACATCACACAGAATCGCATTCAAGCCACTGCAAGCCAGAACAATGTTCAACCCCACATCACGAAGAGAAACATGCCAGCCAATCCCATTCCCACCATCAAAAACCAGCGCATTGCTCAGATCATCACGCAACTAGCTGCGAATCTCATGGTTCAGCTGGTGGTGAACACCATCATTCAGGATCTCATCATGGTTCCGGAAGCAAGGGCTCACATGAAAAACATGAAAACGCTGAATCCACAGATCATAGTGCCTCCGAGCAATCCAACTCATCTAATTCTTTTGCAAGTAGTCAATCATCTTCCTCTTCTGCTGAAAGCTCAGGTTCGCAATCAGCATCAGCTTAAACAGAAATTATAAACACCAAAAGGTTAATCAGCAATTCAAATAAATAATGTTTATTTAAAATGAGTACATGTGTGTCATGGATTTCTTGACCATTCTCCTTGGATTAACCATGGAAGCGACACAACTTTTACTATTTCAATCATGCATCAAGGTTCTTTTCTAAGTAAATATATTTTTTTAAATTAATAAAAATAATTAAGGCAATTTCAGCTCAAAAGACACATTTCGCTTTCACTTTCTCAGGTGTTTCAATCATGATTACAAACTGAAGTAATCATTTTTAAATTTCATCATTGATGATGATAGACCTTGGACCCAAAGCATAGAAACAGTAAATACTGTAGCTATAGGAAAAGCCACAATGAAGATTTTAGGTTCAAATGACAAAATTAATAGTAATTTTTAGTAATATTAATTAACAAAACAGGAATTTAATAAAATGTTTAGCAAATAGCTACAGGATTCTGCTCTTTTTGGCCCAAAACATCACAGATGGCTTTAATTACTGCCAATAGCTGTTAGATTTTTCATTAAATGAAAGTGGATGCAAAATAACACAGATCAATTCCTCTTCCATTAACTTTTTCCAGACTAATAAAATTACAAAATTTCAATAACCGTTTATGCAGTCAAGTCCGGAGCAAAATCACGAATCAAGCGATGACGGAATTCCAGAATCATTACAGTTTCTGATGGAGAGATACCACATCCTTTGCAGTATCGGCGATGGAACATTTAGTCGAGTCTACAAAGCTGTTTCACAACGAAATAATTCCCTAGTAGCTCTTAAAGCCGTAACTAGAACAACAGCGCCGAATAGAATTATTGATGAATTAAAAATTTTAAAGACGTTAAACGGTGAGAGCAACTGCATAAAGTTATTGGAAGTTTTAAGAAACAGAGATCAAATTGTTATGGTCTTCCCATTGATGGAGTCGATTGATTTCAAAGACTTTTTGTTGAAATGCACGCATGTCGATGTAAAAGCGTACATGTACAATCTATTGAAAGCAGTGGGACACATGCACGCCAATGGAATAATTCAGAGGGACATCAAGCCTGGCAATTTCCTCTTCAATATGGACACTCGAGAAGGGTGCCTGATTGATTTCGGATTGTCCCAATACGAGCAGTCGTGTAAGTCGAACGAGAATAACCTGGCAAAGCCAATGATATTTTTCAATTCGATCGTGACGCCAAACCAGCCTCCAGGCTATTACGAGAAGGACAACAGACCAGCCCTAAAGGCACCCCGATCAGGAACCAGAGGGTTCAGAGCCCCTGAAATCCTGTTTAAATCGCAAGATCAAACCACAGCCATAGACATGTGGTCAGTTGGAATAATATTTCTATCAATCCTGACCTGTCAATATCCCTTCTTCCTGAGCCTGGACGATATAGATGGTCTAGCAGAGATGGCTGTGCTCTTTGGAGCATCAAAGATGCGTGAAACAGCAAAGTATTACGGGAGAACCTTCCGAACGAACTTGAGTTCAGTCTCTGAAGAGGGATTTTCATTAGGTAATATCAGTCTCCTGCTAGGCAACAAGCCATCCATAGATCAAAATACAGTGGATTTGCTGGAAAAGCTTTTAAATCCCATTGGGGAAAATAGAATAACAGCCGAGGAAGCGTTGAGGCATGAATTTTTCAATATCTGAAAACAGCACAAGACGCAAATACTCATTCCTTATAATTTCATTAAATCCATCAACTTTAATATATTTCTTGTAACCTGAAAGAATCCCGGCCGTGTGACACAATTAAATATTAGTTTGTACAAATTAAAAGCAATTTTAAAGTGATATTTTCCTGTCAAAGTAACATTTTTAATTTTAAAACAACATTGTTGATTTTATCTTAATATTAATTAATATTCTTAAAATTTACCTGAATATTAAATGATAATTTTTGATCTTAAAACAATATTGTTGATCTTACCTGAATATTAAATGATCATTTTTGTGTTAAAACAATATTGTTGAATTTTACCTTAATATTAAAATCATCTTTTACCTTAATATTAAATGATAATTTTTGATTTTAAAACAATATTGTTGATTTCACCTTAATATTAAAATCATCTTTTACCTGAATATTAAATAATATTTTTCATGTTAAAATTTACCTGATTATTAAATTTCTATTTTTTAATTTCCCTTTTTTTTTATTTTTCTTAAACTGCCTTACACATTTTATATTTCTGAAGTCTCTGCCCCAATGGATCCAAACAATGAGTTCATAGGAAGCTTAATCAAGAATGAGAAAGTCCGTCTGCTTAAAATTAGACAAGATTATTTGAAAAAAGAAATCGACATTTTGAAAAATGAATTGTCAAGAGCCAAGGAAGAGATAAATAGAGTGAAGTCAGTTCCTTTGCTGATGGGACAGTTCCTGGAAATGATAGACGAGGAGACTGCTATTGTTTCAAGCACTGCAGGCTCCAACTCGGTCGTTAGGATTCTCAGTACTGTTGATAGGGAGAGACTCGTTCCAAACACAACTGTCGCGTTGCATAGACACTCGTCTGCCATTGTCGATGTTCTTCCCCCAGAGGCTGACTCTTCAATTCCAGTCGTAGGAGAGGAGGAAAGACCAAATGTAACTTATTCAGATATTGGAGGAATGGATGTTCAGAAGCAGGAAATAAAAGAAACAGTGGAATTACCAATTTTACAATTTGAACTTTACAAGGCAATTGGCATAGACTCCCTTCGGGGTGTGCTCCTCTACGGGCCACCGGGAACAGGGAAGACCATGCTGGTAAAGGCTGTAGCCCATCACACAAACTCAACTTTCATTAGAGTGAATGGCTCAGAGTTCATACAAAAGTATTTGGGAGAAGGACCAAGAATGGTGAGAGACGTTTTTAGATTGGCTAGAGAGAAGGCACCTTCAATAATATTCATTGACGAGGTTGATTCAATAGAAACAAAGAGATTTGATGCATCGACATCTGCAGACAGGGAAGTTCAGAGGGTCTTGATTGAACTGCTTAACCAAATGGATGGATTCGACCAAACAACAAATGTGAAAGTTATCATGGCTACAAACAGGGCTGATACGATTGACCCGGCCTTGTTAAGACCGGGAAGACTGGACAGGAAGATTGAGTTTCCCTTACCAGACAGGAGACAAAAGAGACTTGTTTTCTCAGCAGTTACATCCAAGATGAGTCTAGATCCAGACACGAATCTTGAGGTGCTTGTTAATAGGGCAGACAAATTGAGCTGTGCTGATATAAACTCCAATTTGCCAAGAAGCAGGAATGTTAGCGATACGCCACAGCAGATATGTGATTAAGCAAAATGATTTCGAAGAGGCTTATTCTAGAGTTGTAGGAAGAAAAAACAGTGGACTGATGTTATACGCTTAAATAAATGAAGACTTTAAACTAGAAGGTTACATTTCAAAGTTTTATTTACAACAAGAAAGTAAAGGATTTACAACAGAATGGTAAAGGATTTCTATGACGAGGCTTGGTCATGACTGGTGAAGAGCATTTGAATCTCTCTTAGTCATGGCTGGTAAAGAGCATTGGAATCTCTAGAGACATGACTGGTGAAGAGCATTCGAATCTCCCTTAGTCATGGCTGGTGAAGAGCATTGGACTCTCAAAACTTATAGAAACGTTGATTAAATACTTTCAAAGCAATACTCAATGTAAGCGAAGTTTCGTGTTTTGTTTCAGAATAGCATTTAAGAGAGAGAATCATCAAGCGAATGAAATCAGACAGACTTGCAATTTCGTCTACAAGAATGAATCTTAAAATCTTGGATGTAAAACTTAAGGGGGCAGAAAGGGGATTCGCCCTTCTGAAGTGCAAAGGGGATGCTTTACAACTCCAGTTCAAACAATTAGAGCAGCATTTGGTTCAGCAGAAGGAAAGGCTGCAGGAATTGTTCGATCATTCATTTGCTCTGCTGAATGAGGCAAAGTTTCAAGAGTGCAGCATAGAAGCATTGACTTTGTATTGTCAGCATAATCCAGTGGCTATAACCTCACGGAATGAAATCAAGTATGGAATAGAAATACAGAGATACGAAGCAAAGAGGGGACAAATCAATCTCACAGAGATTTACTGGAGAGGAAAAGACAAACTCGCAACAATTAAGAAGTGTTTTGATGAATATTTAGATTTATTAATTGAAGTTGCTGTTAGTCAAAGAATTTACAATGGTTTGAAGAAGAATGTAGAGGAAACAAACAAGAGAAAGAATTCTTTAGAACATTGCTTAATTCCTAAATACAGGGCAACAACTAAGCACATTGAAGATGAAATGGATGAGGCAGAGAGGGAAGAATTTTATAGACTGAAAAAAATACAAACTAAGAAGTTACAATCTGAGAAATGAGAAAGGCATTCAATTAATGCACATTTTAAGACAATTTCCAGATAATTTTTATTATAACAATCAACTTCATTGAAGGAATGAAAATTCAATGTATTAAATTATACTCTGATGCATTCAATGCCATGTAAATAAAATATTTAATGTTAGCCAATGTATTTTAAGATGCTGAGATCTAGGCGAGTTTAGTAGAGACTGTTATGGGCTGATTTGTTTTACTGAGAATATTTATTTTGATCATTGCCTACAAATACCATTAAATATCTTTGTTGTAATAAGTGTTTAGAACTTCATTGGTTTATACAGCTGATTGACTGATAGCTCAATAAATCAATACAAGTCTGTAATTATAAAGCAACCAGTAAGATATAATGATTGATCAAGAGCCAATCTATTCATAATCCTAGATATAAGTACGGAATTTGTTTGATAAAGTAAGTCTTCTATTTCTCAAGAGTTTAAAGTATAATTCGACAAAACTAACGATTTTGATCAATATTTAATAATAATATTGTAGGTTTTAAGAGTTTAAATATTAATAACTAAGATCAGAAGTGTAATACAGAACTCACAACAAAATTTTGCACCAACTGTTGTAATAAGCCTTGATTACACCTTAAAAGACCAATATTTATATCTATTAATCAATGTACTGAGCAAATATTTTTCTATCTCATTAAAATACATTGACAAGGATTTGGTCTCTGAACTAGAAAGTAAATATTAATTGTCAACATTAAAAAAAACTCTAATACTGAAGGTACAAATCTCCTCCGTTGGATGGTTACTAGATCGCCTTTTACACTTAAGCCCACTATCCTAAATTCTGGGGATGAAAGGAACAATGCATGCTTGGGCTGAGGTTTTACAATCTGCTTTTCAAACTTTTCTATTCAATGTATTCTACAACCCCATTTTGCATCCTCGCAGTCTATTTAACCTAAGACACAGTCCTCTCCAATGACTTTTATCGGCCAGCAATTTTGTAGTTAAGTTGTAGCTGTTCTACTCATATTGGATACGCTTTATATGCTTTTTACGAGTAGATCCAAATTATTTCACTCAATGGGATTCGAACCCGAACCTCAAGTTTTTCGTTATTTTCCGAAGTTAACTTCGCATCACTGCACTACGGAGATTAACTTTTAAATTTAATTTATTTGTGTTAGGCCAGGTTTAAGCCTTTGACAATGGCGTTTTTCTATTTAACTGAATATTAAAAGGAATTTTTCAAGAAGTATTATTTTTATCGTTTAATAGTATAAATAGAAAATTGTGATACTAGAAGAGCAATATTGCAGAATCTCACAGACCAATGTGTGTCTTGATTGCTGTGCGTAATTTTAAAGGAGATGGATTGAGTTAGATACACTTCGTTTTTTCTCTCATCTATCATTCCAATTTGAATGAAAATATCAGGTAAAAGCTTAACACTATAGCATCAGGCGAAAAGCTTAGTATGAATCCGAAGCTTCCTGGAATCAATGCAACAGGATTATCCTATAGGATGCATCAGAGCAGTTATTGGTGAGCAAAGTCTCACATTATCTATAAAGAATTGATATGAGTTATATCTTCATATTGGTGACTTTTGAAGATTCTTTTTCATTAGACCAAATATGAGATAAAAATTTTGATTTAATAAATAACTATTAAAATTAGAAGCATACATCCAGTATAATACAAATGATTTATTTAATGGGTAAAGCTAATAGTTACTCTTTGATTGATTCTCTTATCTATGCCCGCTGATATAAGCACTAACTGCTCAAGACTCACATGGTTGTCCGCCTCTTCGATGCCCCGTCGTCTTTCAAATGAAACAGACTCCAGACTCTTCTTGAGTACAATAGACTTAATGTATGCTTCGAATTTTGACTCAATTCCTATCTCTTTACTATGTTTGTTGTGGTATTTCTACATCCAGTATAATATATATCTTACTTTAGAAAAAATTATCGGCATTTTAATTAAAAAAAATGAAACAACTAGAAGCGCCTGTGCCTCTATGGGAGGAAATTTTAAACCTCCTACTAAGGTCCTGGACACTTAGAACAAATCCTAAGCCCACTCTTTCGAGCAAGCCCTTTTTTATCCGGCCCCACCTCCCTTTTTTTCGGGGTTTTCTTTTTGTGAGGAGGCTGTGACGTTCTGATATAAACTGTTATTAGTTTCACACGGATGAGTATGTTACTTATGCGGGCAACCACGAAAAGGCTACAGTCATCCATCTCACGACAGATTCTGCCCAGGGCCTGAGATATGATTGTAGTAAAAATGAAACCACCCTTGCATAAATAGATGAATATTTACAGATGCAACTTGAAGTGTTTAGAATTTTAATGCGTCAAAGATAAGGCATAAACCTGCCCGAATTAACACTTATCCATCTACATACATTATAGGAAGCATTCAACTCTGGGCAGAAGATTTCTAACTCAATTCATTAACCTTTCAATTCATTCTTAAATTTCGTCTCAAATCGTCAATGTTAGGCCAATAGTTATTGTTTTAAGAGTTACTTTTACAATTATTTTGTTGCGTGGTCAAGTTAATACTGAAGAAGGTTAATTGTTGATTCAGCAACCTGAAACTGGTTCAAATATATTAAGTAAGTTCTTTTTGAAAATATCCCAAATTATTGTATTTAATGCAATTTATAGTTAGATTTAAGCCAAGAATTGAAGAGCTTTAAAGTTATCGGCATGGCCAATTGATGATTGGTTATAATACGTTGTAAATTTGATACCTGTCACTAAAGTAATTAGACAAGAATTTAACATTTATCAGTCTATTGAATTATCATATTATGATATCGAAGTATAAAAGAAGATCGAAAGTCTCATCCCAACAATAAATTGATTAAATCGTCAAAATTAAAAATTTTACAAGCAATGAATAAAAATTTTAATGATATTTATTTAATTAATAAAATTTGAGGGAACAATAAGACTATTAGTGGAGTAAAAGAAATCACACTGTATATTCTTGCATTGGATTGTGCAGTAGGGTAAATTAAGAAAACAGGATACGAATGTCTAATTTATCATTCAAGTATTGGATCGAGCAGTGAGAAATATTCTTCTTCGAGAGCGTTATCCGCTGTTATACGCTTTAGGGGATTAATCTGTAGCATCCCTTCTACAAAAGACTCAAGTAATTCGTCTTCGAAGATGCCCTCAAATCCCTTTCTTGGCAGGTTTTTGGGTGTAACTCTGTAGTTAGGAAGATTCTCGATTCCATTGCTATCCCTATTGGTAGGAGTACCTAATATATTAAATATTCTGTGCAATTGATCAATTTCAGAATCACCCGTGAATAAAGGGAATAAGGTGTGGATTTCTGCCATGATACATCCTAGAGACCATATATCAACTGAAGCGTCGTAATTGTGGTCACCCAACAAAAGCTCTGGTGGACGATACCAAAGAGTTATAATTTGAGAAGTATAACTTCGTAATGGAATTGAGGTGGCTCTACCCAGTCCAAAATCAGCCAATTTGATATTGAACTCGCAATCAACCAGAATATTCTGAGGTTTCAAATCTCTGTGAAAAATTCCTCTGGCATGGCAAAATGCTACGGCTGTGCACAACTGAAATGACATCTTTTTTTGTACGAACTCATCGAACTTGGAATTCTTTCTAATATAATCTTCCATCAGCCTCTTTAAGTCTGTTTCAATAAATTCAAAGACAAGAAACATGTTATCTTCATTGTGTATGACTTCTTCCAATTTTATTATTGTAGAATGCTGCAAGTGTCTAAGCAATAGTATCTCCCGAATAGTTGTGGCTGGGATCCCCTCATTCTCGTTTTCTGGCCTGATCTTCTTCAAAGCAACTAGCTTCCCTGTTCTTTTCTCCCTAGCTTTGTAGACTACCCCATAAGTTCCTTCTTCAATCTTTTCTAGCTTTTGAAACGAACTGACAGCCATAAAGGATCACTTTTTTCGAATTTTGCAAACTTGCATAAAACTGGTATGAAAAAAAGTAATAAAATTTTAGCCCATTAAAAATGGATCTCTTAGAAAACAGCTTTATTGTTTCAATCTCTAAAAACTAGATTTATTTATGCATTCAGATATCTGGTTTAAGTATTTTAAGAATATTCTTTAAAATCAAAGTGATGGATTTATTAAATAAGAAAAGGCATGCAATGTAATTATCTTAACATTAGACAGATGATAGATCTAAATAATGATTCATTTAATTTTTTAGCTTAAATTAAAAATGAAATGGCTATTTTCATGTGAAAGTCAGTTTAATAAATAATTTATTTATAAAATCATGTTTTATTCCTTTGATTTAAACACTCTCATTGCAAATTAACTGAAGTTTTAATTTCCTCTAAATTCCAGTAAATAAATTACAGCTATAAATTTTTTTAAAAAATTTCTCCCCAATGCTAAGAAAAAACTTGTCCATCAAAGACAGATACAACTTAAGAGGAATTAAGTTTGATGATGAATTGAATTTTAAGACAAAGAAGACTCTCAGAGATATTTTACAGATTAAGACTGAAAAATCACCATTCGGCATTATCAAGTACGGTTTAAAAAATGAGTCATCAGCCAAGACAATGGAGAAAGACAACACTCTTATTTTCATCTGTGATGTGACAGCAACCAAGCCATTGATTAAGAAGGCAATCGAGACGATATATGGAAGCAAAGTCATGAAAGTTAACACGCTCAACATGTTCAAAAAGCATGCTAAGAAGGCTTTTATTAGATTTCACAAGGAAGGAGAGGCTGTTGAAGTAGCAACCAAGGCTGGAATTCTATAAATTCTTTATTTTATTACCTTTTTTAACATTGAAAGCAAATGATTCTTATTTCTTATGTGTTTTTATGCATTGCATGAAATTGTAGAATTTTAAATAGCTTTGATTTATTTTTAATAAGCTGTTTGTACTAAGATTTGGCAATGCTGTTGGCATCTAACAAATGAAGAATAAGTAGAAAACTTGTCTAAGAAGCCCTTTACTTATTATGGTATGTATTGGCTTTAGGAGGGTGGTTTGAGATATAACCCATCGTAACGATGTTTGTTCTCATCAATCCTGTGGAATAATTGTGGTTAAAAATGCCTAGATTGCTAATTTTAATAAAATTTAAGGACCAGGAATAAAAATAGGCCTTTTAAATTATAGTCTTATACTGACCACAATTAAATGCATACCATATATTTGCCCATCCTAAACAACAAGCAATAGTTTTATGTGTTTAGATTATTACTGCTATCTTCGTGCATACATAAGCTCGATTTCTTAAATCTAAGGAACCATTATAAGTTATTTTTAATAGCCTTTGATTGTAGGAATCAAGGGTAACTTTAAATGATTATATCATCTTCTTAAAATAATTTGAAATCATTCAATTTATTTTCATTAGACTCTATGCCTAATGAGGCAAGGAAAGCATTTAACGGACCACTCCAAATTCGGGACAAACCCCATCATATCCTGGTATGTTAGATAATTAGGAGCACCATATATGTTTTATACTCAACGTGGAATAGCTTTGTATACATCTAAAACCAATTTGGATGAGCATCCGCTATACATAACTCCTATGTGTCGTAAATACTCGAGCATTACATCTCTAGAACAAAAACCTGGTCTTTTCATTAAGACTCTGATTAACTCTTTTTCAATTCCTTGAAAATGTTTATAATTTTTAAAATAAGCGAGATAGAGATGTAACGCTGGTGCTTCAAGATTGTGACTGCACATAGTCGTTGGGATGTGGTTTTAAAATAGAGAGTATTTACAGTTTACAACATGGCTTCATTTTTGGTTTAAACTTATGCTTCCTCACAGTTATCGAAGAACCACATGGTATTATTGTATTAGACTGGCTAGTAAAACACGCTTTGTTCGAATTTGGAGTGATCCATTGAGTGTTTTCCCGATTTTACCTTAACTGGATCAGATTTTCTCCGTTTCGGTTTTTATAGCAACCCGTTATAATAAGAAATCTATTGATAAGCCATTTGCTATAAAAATATTGGTGATATAATAATACCTGGGAATTATTGAGAACGGTTAGTAGCACAATATCCAAAGATTCTTTTGAAAAAGTAAGAAATGAAATTTTAAAAAGAATCAAGAATTTGTGTGAAAGCAAGCTGAGAACGCAAAGAATTTATTCAAAGCGATAAACGAACATGCTGTGTCTGTGATTAACTACCATGTAGGAGTACTAAAGCTTGAGCCAGAAGAATATGTCAAATTCGGTGAATCCATTAGGAAAGTACTAATGGAATACAAAGTCTACTTGCAGCCAGCAAACAAAGAAAGGCTGTATTTGCCAAGAGCCATGATGGAAAGAGGAATGTCCAATATTGAACATAAGAATGAGAGTATGCTCCTTCAATTAAAGAATTGCCTCGAAAAATCAAGAAATGTGTATTTAAGGCGTAATGCGATAATTAAGGTTGAAGATGACAATAAGACACATCTCTCCACTATTGACAAACATCCAAAACTGAAGTACAATACAGAAGGCGAGATTACCAATGAATCTCTTTATGAATCACAAATTAAATCACTAATGATGACCAACATCAAAAGCAAACAACTTCACGACTGAGCAGAATCTGTCGTAAGATGGATGACTGTAGCCTTTCGTGGTTGCCTGGATAAGTAATACACTCATATGTGTGAAACTAATAGCAGTTTATATCAGAACGTCACGTCACGTCACAGCCAGCCGACTCATAAAAAGAAAAACCTTAAAAAAGGGGAGGTGTGGCGGATGGTTTACATGCGTGTGCGGCATGGATAAAAAAGGGCTTGCATGAAGCTCGAAAGAGTGGGCTTAGGATTTGTTCTAAGTGCCCAGGACCTCAGTAGGAGGTTTAAAATTTCCTCCTATAGAGGCACACGCGCTTATAGTTGTTTCGTTTTTTTATAAAATGTGAAAATAGAGATAATTTTTGTAACTAAATAGACAAGATATTTTGTCCAACTTTCCCTAAATTAATTATCACATTTAAGACAATAAGAGAATCCAATAGCTTCATTGTTTATATTAAGATAAACTGTTTGGTTCTGTGTAGAAACGTTTAACTTATAATTAATTTGTTTAAAACGTATTCGATTAGATCTTTAGACTGTAGTAACAATGTGATTCACCAATTAATCATTCTCGATCAATATTAATGATTAGCTGATACTACGGAAGTTGTATTAAGAACTAGTCTTTCAAGATTTAACAACAGAAATAATTGGGAAAATTGGTCTGTCTGGAATTGTTGCTTATTTTAACATGAATACTCAGCTGATATTATCAAGCTTATTAAGATGATTATTTCCGAAAAAAACCTACTAATTTATGTTGTGAAGACTGGTTCAGTATTTCATTTATTTATACAGGTAATTGATTAATAGCTTAATAAAGCAATGTAAAATCTAGAATTAAGGAAGTCACAAATAAAACACACAATTGATTAAGATCCAATCATATTTATAGTCGTATATTTTAATATGAAACAATAAAGCATATTTTCTAATCGTCTAGAGTTGAATGAAAATTTCATCAAAACAACAATTTATATTTATTAACGAACGAGAACACAAGACATATCTTAAATATTATTCTATTTTGATTTAGTTAGAATTCTGCTACTCAATTCTATAGATTGGCATCTTCAATAAAAAATCAATTTTTTTCAATCAACTGTTATAAACCTCGTTGAATCAATTTTTTTATTTTGAAAATATTTTTCTTCACGATCCATGGATTTGAAAATTCAACATTCCACGGTCGAGGGGTTTATTGGGTCATCTTCTTTATTTACACCTACCGAAGTAGCCACTACGATCATTTCTGACCCTTTCGATTCTCAAATTAAAGAAAACTGTTTATTTGCTTTGAATTTTGAGATCAAAATCAGACATGCATTGAAGCTTAGGCCGTTTGAATCGTTCGTCTCTGGACTCATCTTGAAAATCTTAGACAAATGCATTATCAAAGATGCAGACAAGTTTAGATCCTTTTCCATTTCTGTTTACACGAATTCAAAGAGTCTCTCTTTAATTTGTAATTCAGTTTTATGGCTACCAATAGATGCTGGGATTCCAATGAATGGCATATTTACATGTGTGGGTGATTCTGATTTATTTGTTTGCCACGATGAAAAGGTGATTCTCAGACACTTGAACGACGGCAGTTCATCAATAAGTGAAACAGAAATCTTTTCTCTGTCAAAATATATAGAAGAGTGTATTAAATACGCTTTCAAAGATTTTTTCGAATTCAAATAGGAAATTTGAAAAATGGCTAGCTTTTTATATGCTGTTGTATAGGTTAACAATGGATGAGTCAGGCCTATGTTTAAAGACCTTATTGACAAAACATAGGATTTAGAATGTATGACAAGAATAAATCAGTATATATGTAGTAAATAATATTTATTGAATCATTTTTTAACCTTAATTTTACAATGATATTTTAAATTTATTCTGAAATTATAAAGGGTTCCAAAACGAATTGATATAGTTAGTCGACACAATCTAATACTCATTCATTTGTTGTTGAAAAACACATGTATCATTAAATGATCATTTAAAATTTCAATGGTATTCATTTTAGCTTACATTAAATCCTCATTACTGATGTCTGAATTTACTGTATAATTGATTATGATTCTGTGAGTTTAGTCAAAAAGCTTTAATAATAAATTCCAATGTGATCTGGAAATTTACATTCAATTATTTCTGATTAGAAATATTTGAGGTATTAATATGTGATATAAAAATTCTTTAAGGTGAATAAATCTACTTCTGCCTATCTCTGTCATGGCTATTCGCATGGATCGAACCAAAGGATATCAAATAGTAGCCAGATTTCATGATAATCCATAAGGCGTTTCTCAAAATCGATTTAAATATAAGTTAGCAATTATTACGTCTCTTATCTACCATCTGTCTTCGAAATCCTCAGATATCAAATCAGATTTTATGAACCTAAATAACATGACCCGCTATCTCGTCTTAAAAGTCCACTCATTCTGATGTTTTTGAGGTTCAATGAATCGAGATTTAGATAATCAATTACACTTCGATGATATTTAAAAAACAAGTAAATATTCGACAAAATACTTAATATTATACCTTACTGAAACTTGATTTCTTTATAAACCACACTTTTGAACATGGCCGTCTTTTATAATGAGGAATAGGCCTTTAGTAAGATACACACCATGATTTTAATAGGTTTTCTTTTAAATTTACTATCATCATTGGATAATCCATATGATATTGTGAGTTTTGTATAAATTTATCTAATCTTCTCAATTCTGGTATTTGCATTATTGCCTGAGGATCAATTATGCATTTATCTTTCAATACCATGACATTATTCCACACTGTTTATAATGATATGTAGGATAACCTTTTTGTAATGGAAACTTACCATAATATACATACGAATTTCAATTTAGACATCTCGACAGAGAGATACTTATAGAATTATAATTTAATGAATTTAAATGAAGAATTGTATAGGATCAACGAGATTGTGAATATTACTTGAGATCAATCGATCATTGATACCTTCGTGGTCTAGTTCTTATATTATTGATAAAATTTTGATAATTCGCCTTTTAAAGCCATTAATATTGCATAAGATGAATCAATTTCAATATAATTTCTTCAATATCTGCTATAAAGCAATACGACGTATGAAACATAAGCAGAGATTGAATCTTATTGCCCTAATTATTCAAGAATAAGCTCATTATCATATTGATTGGGCTGATTTCAATATTACTTATTAGCTTAAATAAATGCTTGTTATTCCATTCCTTTTATTATATTATTTTGATCATTGATTCATTAAAATATTATTAATTTCTTAATGTGTTTTTTAATTAAATCATCTTTTTTTAATTATCAGGTTTTGATCACAGAATGTAATATTTTAGCCTTTAGCTCTTCTAATCATAAATTTATTCAAGGTTGAAATTTTCTTAATTTTGTCAGGTGATCTCTGTTTTCTATTTTTTATTTTTGAAACCCATGCAATTTTTTATCATTTTTAAGAAGACCGGTGCTGTTGAGTTCGAAGAAGGAGTCCGTCCAATTTTTTTCAATACACTTATTAAATCATTGAATTTTAATCAGGCGTCTGGTGAAAAACGTATACAAGATGATTATATGGAATATCAAACAGATGGGCATGAAATATTTTTAAGTATTGGAGTAAAAGGAGCTTTGGATAAATTCATCAAGAGTCAGCAGAAGGTAGAAGAGAGACAAGAGCCAGTTTTGAAGGATGATCTAGATTTTGGCGAGAAGATTTCTAAAACAGCTTCCTTAGTTGAATCCATCAAGAAGGTGGATTTGAAAAGGACATTCGGTTTATTCAAAGGACAAATCAGTCTAGATCAGCTCAAGCTTAGATTCATTGAACATTTGGTGAACAAGAACGTTGATCCTTCCTTTTGTCAGACAGTAACTGCTGATGTAATGGCAGAGTTAAAAAATGAGAAGATTGAAATGATTTCAGAGCACATTTCAATGAAAAGATTAAAAAGACGCTTTCCAAAGTGCTTCCAAAATTCAACCATGAAAAGTTCATTGAAAATATAAAAAGCAGTGCAGGCGTGTACAGCATAGCCTTTGTTGGTGTGAATGGGGTTGGGAAGAGCACATCCTTGGCCAAGATTGCCTGCTGGCTGATTCAGAAGGGATTGCGAGTCTTCATAGCTGCATGTGATACCTTCAGGGCTGGCGCTATCGAGCAGCTCAAGGTACATGTAGACAGGTTCAAGAAAAGTGGCAATGAGGTAGGTTTTTTTGAGAGTGGCTATGCCAAAGGCGACTCAGCTGTGGCTAAGCATGCTATTCTGAGAGCTCAAAAGGAGAATTACGACGTAATTTTGATCGACACAGCCGGAAGAATGCACAACAAGGAGAACCTGATGCTGAGTCTGACCAAGCTTATCAAGAACAACAACCCAGATCACATAGTGTTTGTGGGAGAGGCACTTGTTGGTGGAGACAGCCTTAACCATATCAAGGAATTTAATAGAAGAATCAGCGATGCCAATACAGGAAGAAAGATTGACAGCATTATTTTGACCAAGGTGGACACGGTCGACGACAAGATAGGCCAAGTCCTGAATTTTACGTTTACATCCAACTCCCCGATCATGTTTCTAGGAACTGGTCAATCCAATATAGATTTAAAGCCTCTAGATGCTGAGCTTGTAGCAGACGTACTAACATCTTAGCCAAAATGGAACAAAGCTTATTGATAGAGTACAATTTAATTAATATCTTCCTATTCGGTTTAATTCTTTAGAGAACCCATCCGTAATAAATATTCTTTTCTAATTATTTTTTTCCATCTTTAATATCTCTTTAATTAATTTAATTATGAATCTCCAAGAGTTAATAAGTTAATTTGTTTCAATCGTCTATGTTTAGGATTCAGAACATTGTATTTGTAGCTGTATTCAATATCCTATTGTTCTTTTTTATTTGCAGTTATTATTCTTTCTCATTGCTGTTATCCTCTTTGATACCTCCCTTTTCTGTTATTATTCCCGTTTACTGCTTTCCTCTTTGCTTTATTCTTCGTCTATCCATTGATTTTAATTAAATTTATTTTATTGCATATTGTGATCGTATCTATCTGAATATCCCATGTATCCATGTCCGCCAGTTTTAGAGGCATTTATTGATTCTTTGTACACGTCAAACACCTTCTTGGTGTATTCGCTATAATAAGGCATATCCAGGTCTTCCATGGCTCTAATAAGGTCATCCCCCGTTATCGTCTTCCTCGCCTCAGCATCGCATATTTCTTTTGCTCGGCACGTTATGATTGCTATAAATTCTGACGAACACTTCTGCATCAACTCCTTGGAGTCCTTGCTGAGCTTAGCCATTGACGGTACCGGTTTTTTCATAATTTTTGAAACAACTGCCAACGGGAGTTGTCTGTCAGTAGCTCTTAAAAATGAGACATCCGGCTGGGTATTGGAACTTTGTGTAAAATTACTGTATTTTGGATCGAAAGAATCAGTGTATGTGCTTGAGAAATCATTGTTGAAGGAGCTTTTAAAATCATTTGATAATCCGCTATTCTCCATGATGGATCTCCTTTGAAAATATTTATTGAGCAATGAAACACTTACGAAACATAAAAAAATGATTGGACATTAAAGCAGCGAAGCTAGGAATCAGAGCAGGTCGGATTTTCAATTCAATTAGATAAATGCAGGCGGATTTTAATATCACAGGTGTAGTAATAATATTGACAGTTTAATTAAAATTTTAAAAATATGAAATTGAGACTGATATATCTATAAATGAACTGGATGATTCTCCTAGAGGCGTGATCTTATACACAGTACCTTAGGGTTATCTGCCAGTTAAGATGAAATTTTTATTTCTTCATTTATCTAAGTTTTAATAATCTTTTGATTGAACATTTTTATTTAATTACACACTTAAAACTCCTATAGGATTGTACATGTTCTGAAAGTTCTTGGAATTGTTTAACTTAAACACACATACAAGCTTTGGCTACTAAATCCATAATTGCTTAAGACAAAGTGAAGGAAAATTATTACTTTAAAAAAAAACTACAGTAGCATTAAATAAAATCATCGATCAATATTTACATTAAAGAAATTCCTCGTTAGAATTCATACACTGAAAGTTTTATGGTCCATCTAAGAGATAGAATTTTCAAGGGCATCAATCTAAATATACTTCAAATTAAATATAGACATTGTTGGATGGAACTAATTCAATACTTAACTTCACATCCATGTTTCTGATATATCTTAATAATTCGATTAAAAAAGCTGCAAATTATATTAAGTTTCCTTTTAGTATGAATCCAGACAAACTAAAGCCAGATGGATTTTAATGAATTCTGATGTATCACTTTTAGTGATATAGATTGTTGAAAATTAACTAGAAAAATTAAAGTTATTGTAAATACATTTACTAATTCTTAATAATTTTATCTTTGTTGATATCACTCGATGGCTTTATTTTTGTAAGAATTTGACATCCTAAGCCTTTAATTTTTCATTTAATATGTAAATTAGTATTAACCTAGAATTTCAAATCGATAAACCTCGATTTATAGATTCATTAACATTCGAGTGGTAACAAATATTGTCGTTTGCCAAGTCTGTATTTAAAGAATACATGTTTGTTGAATGGTTTTTCGCATTTAGACCTTAATTAACTAATTATTTACTTATTAGTTTAATAAAAGAGAACTATCGAATAGTTCTAATATATGTTAGACAATTGTAAAGGTGATGATAAAGTAATTGTTTATTTATCATAAATCATTTTACGACGAATATGATTGGTCTCCTATTGAGTCAGATCAACTCGGCTATATATAGGTTTTGCCTAATATATTTGCATATTCACGCTATATTTTGAGACCGACGATTTTCATTCTATAAATAGTTTTTAATAAGTTCATCTAGATATATTTAGATAACCGTTATGAAAACCCATATTCACTTTACCTATATTTTTATAGCTAGGGACTGAACGATGAAAATCTTAATTTCACATATGCTAAAGAAAGTTTATTCCAGAAAAGATCGGTGATCAGTCCCAATTCAGGAAAGGCACGTTATTCTGTGGATTCGATAACTAGGAGCATCATATATGTTTTATATTAAGAGTAAAATGGCCATGCGCCTATATACAAACATTTGGAAACCAAGCATTACACAGGACGACTATGTGCTGTAAATAATAGAGCATTGCACCTCTCCACCTAACATAGACTAGTGTTACAGACAACTGGAAACCTGCTGTCTTCCTTCTAACCTGAACAGAATCTGTCGTGAGACGGATGACTGTAGCCTTTTCGTGGTTGCCTGAATAAGTAACATACTCATGTGTGTGAAACTAATAACAGTTTATATCAGAACGTCACAGTCTCCTCACAAAAATAAAAACCCGAAAAAAGGGGAGGTTGCGTGTGTGCGGGAGCGGCATGGATAAAAAATGGATTGCCCGAAGCTCGAAAGAGTGGGCTTAGGATTCGTTCCAAGTGCCCAGGACCTCAGTAGGAGGTTTAAAATTTCTTCCTATAGAGGTACAGGCGCTTCTAGTTGCTTCGTTTTTCTTTCTTTCTAACTTATAAAATCTTTCAAGAAGTTAAAAAGTGAATATTATAATTCAAGATTTGATAAATGTGTTTTTCTTTCTTGCTCTAGTCAAATGTCATCTCAGACCAAATAAATTCAATGTAATTAAATAATATTAAGATGTGATTCGTAGTATATCTATGCTATCAAGAACAGAGCTATGTAAACTTAGATATATACAATAATATATCAGCCAATATTATCCAATTGACATTTAAGTTTAATTTTTCAGGAGTATAGTAAATCCATGGTTTAACTGTTTATTTTGGGATGATATTATTTAGGATGTTCGAGATGACTTTAAACTAGAGCAAGAAAGAACTCATCTTCATACTGTCTTGCGGAACAATAAACACTTTATAGTGCTGAAACTTGGTGCTTCCATTAAGAGATTGGCAATCTTTTTCTTAACTCCTTGTGAAAATTTTTATGAATTTTAAAGAATAAGGAAGACTGCAGGCTGCAATTATCTGTAAAACAAGTCTGCATCTTCTACTTAGGAGGTTGAGGTGTAAAGCTCGAGAATTGACGACACATAGGTATCCTGTGTAGCGTTTGGTCTTAAAATGCCGGATGGTTTAAGAATGTGTTTATATGTGGACACAAAACACATATGTTGCTCCTAGTTATCGAAGCCCTCCAGGGTATGATAGGGCTTAGCCTTGAATTTAGAGTGATCCGTTGAGTGTTTTTCCGATCTTTCCTTGGCCTGGTCCGAGTTTTCTCCATCCCTTGAGAATTTTTAGCAACCCGTTTGACAATAAGGTTTTCACCAATTACTCACTAGCTATAGCAATATAGTGAAAATGAGTTGACTTTTTTTTGATATTATTTAGGGATAAACTAATACTTAAGTAGAATGATAATTTTCGTTGATAGTAAATACAGGAGTCTGTTCGATACGATTAAAGTAACGGCAGTAAACCATTGCTCTTCACACATTAGGCAAATAGATTTCGTATTATTTTCACAAACTACTATAACTAAGAAGATAAAATCATGAAAATTGATTATATAGGAGCAATCAAAACGAACTCAATCGGATCTAGATGCTGAAAGCCAAATCAAGGTATAAATAAGAAGTCTAATCTTGAGAGCGAACATGGCAGTTTTGTACAATAAGGCATTCATAAGAATCTTAAATAATCAAAGATCTAATATTCACGTGTTATGAAGTAAGTCACGAAAATATATCGTTATCCCACCAAGGCAGCTTTACCGCTTACAATGTAACTGGTAAATACCCCACTTATTAATAAATACAACCAGTTTTATCTTTATGTATCCAAGCCGAAATACAAATCTCTTAACTCCTAGTAATCTTCCTGGTTCAGTTGATTGTATCAACACGTATTTAAGTTCAATTCCTGTTAAGTGAATAATTTAGGTATATTTATAAAGAAATCAAAACTTTCTCAATAAAATAGAATTGCTACTCGCTTTTAAAGATAATTGAAGATTGAAAGAAATACCTAGAGAATTTAATATGTTAACTAAATAGATTGCCAAGATTTATTACAATGCAGAAGGAATTAGCATACAAATTTTTGAACTATGAGATAGTTTTTCAATTTAAGCTTAGAATGTTGATCTTGTTTTTAATATTCAAAAACTGCCGGTCACCTTATAGATTTATCATCTGATGAGGGAAAATACAAACATATTAGTTGTCTTCCAACATCTGAGAATGTGAAGAACGATTTATATAAGGATATATTCAATAAAGAGTAATCAAGAACCTGACAAACAATTATTAAATATTTAATAAGATATTTCCAGACACAAGAAATTAAGATCAATAACCTAAAAAACAATAATAATTTTAATTGGCTAAATTTAAGAAATGAAAACCTAAATATTTAATCATGGATGAGATTGTTTTGATTTGCTTTCAATAATACCGTCGACTCTAAGTAATTGCATCACTGATTCAAATGCGCTTTTTACACACTGTAGCTTAACTATCAATGGTTCCATAACCAATTTTCTCACATCTACTATCTCTCCAGTTACACCATTTACGCCAAAGTAACAGGATTCTCTTTGCTTAGCCTCCAACCTTGCTAATATTTCTAAAGCATTGTCAGTTCCACTGTTAGAAGCTAAAATCGAAGGAATGATTTTGAAGGATTCGCTTGCAGCAAGAAAAACAGCACGTTCATGCTGGTCCATAGACTTTGCCATGTCTTTCAGCATCACAGAGCATGCCATTTCGACGGCTCCTGCACCTGGTGTCACACTAGAGTTGATAAAAATGTTTCTAGCCACTTTTACAGCATCGTAGAAATTTCTCTCTAATTCTGTCATAATATCCCTGGTTGGCCCTCTGATGACGACTGTCACTACTCCAGGATCCTTACACTCTCCAATCTTAAAGTAATAAAACTCTCCAATTTTAATATATTCAAACATTCCACCTTGTCCGAGATGCTTTTTCGAGACATCTTCCACTCTGTTGACAATCGTAGCACGAGTAGCCTTGGCTATTCTGATACAATCAAACTTCTTGACTCTTCTGATTGCTGTTATATTATTTTCAAATAATATGCTTAAGGCTAAATCAGAAATACCCTTCTCTGTGACAACTATCTCAGCACCCGTATCAATTATAGATTTACACATGGCTTGAATCTGCTTTTCTTCTAATTCCAAGGCCTTTGTAAAATCTTGTGCGTCAGTGAGTTCTATGTTTGTAACACCCTCTCCCTTTTTATATTCTAAAGGGGAGTCTAAAACAAGAATCTTAGGATTTTCAATTGATCTTCTCATCTGAGAATGAACTAAATCCTTTTCCAATAAAACACCTTCAATTATTTCCGTCTCTTCAAGCGACCCTGGAATCTTCAAAATTTTAATATCATTTTTAATATTTATCTTAACAACCTCGTTCTCGATGTTCTTAATGCAATTCACGGCATTTAATGCCAATTCTGGTATTGGTATTTTTAAAATACAGCACAATTTTGTGGCAACACTTGCTTTTATTATATCAAGAATTTCTTCTTCTTCAGGTTTAAATGAAATTTCTGTAATTCTTTCTAAGCAAAGATTTTTAATTTTTGTTAAAATTTTGCACAATTTAATTGGATGATTTTCTTTTAGCAATTTAACCGTTTTGTTTAATAATTCAGAAGCAAGAATCAAAACAGAAGTGGTTCCATCCCCACACTCTTCATCTTGAGTTCTAGACAACTCAATCAAGCATCTCGCCGAGGGGTGACTAACATCTATTTCTCGTAGGATAGAATTTCCATCATTGGTTAACTCGGTTGAATTTATCTTTGTCAAAACCATTTTCTGCATAGCTCTTGGACCAAGACAAGTTTTAACCAGTGAGCTCAATGTCTTTGCTGTATGAGCTGAGATTTTTTGTATCACATTTGGATCATTGGAGACAAGAATGTAAGTTGTTGCAATCGGTTTTTGCATGGGCTAAACAAAATGACACGAATAAAAAGTGATTATAGAAGTTCAAAGCGCTTTTACTGTTAAAGACAATAAAAGTAATCTAAAGAAAAGTCAGAAGGTTTGGAATTTGTGAAATGCAGTCAAACTATTTGAATGTGAAAGTGATATTTTGTAATTTCAGTAATAGAGGATTTAGAAAGGGAAATAACTTTCTGATTTCAACATTATATGCATGTAATCTTTTTTTGATCGGATGATTATGTTTATATATATTATTTCATCATTTTAATGCATTTGTAGTGTAGTGGTTATCACACTCCCTTCACATGGGAGAGGTCTCGGGTTCAATCCCCGACAAATGCATTTTTCTGCAAGATTTTTATAAACCCTTACACTCCTTTAAAAATAGAACGCTTTTATAAATTGAAAGAATTTATTTAATAGGTAATCTAATAGTTATTATTTGATTGATTCTCTCATCTAAGCACTAAATTTATATTTGAAACAACTATTTATTTGTAACATAATCAAATTCCTTTATTCCTGTCTTTACAATTATTGTTCCATCTGCCCTTCTAATTTCTTTAATCCCGTTTTCAAATGTTCTTTCTATTTGTCCATTTTCAAACATGTAAGTAACTATCTTTGTTTTTGAATCATATAAATATCTGTATTGTCTTCCCTTCACGACGTAAACAGTCCCATCCTTGAGAAAATACCTACTCTTTGAATCCCTGTCTTCTCTGCCTACTACCAGTTTGTCTTCTGCATTCTTCTTTATTTCATCAACCTGTAACTTGAGTCCGTTTAGTTCCTCTTTTAAAATAGAAATGATTGAAACTTGTTCATTGTTTTCTCATTTGGTTAATAATGAATCAATGTAATCTATTTTAGTTTGTACAATGCTTGAGCATCCATCCATTTTGGGTTATTTTTGATGAATTCAAAAATCAAGAACATTACTGGTTTTATTTAATAAATTTCATTCTTATCATATTAATTGTAAATAGTTGTCTATCACGACATATTTGATGTTGTTTAAATATTTTTGTTTACTAGAGTTGAAATTTAATAGATATTTATTTAATATACACATATTGTTAGTAATAACATTGTATTAGAACTACTTTGGCTACGATATTCTTACATTATCAACGTGGCTTAATATTTTTTAAAATAAAATCAAAAAATTTTAATTAAATTACTCAAGATTCAAAACAGGTAAATGGAGCCTTATAAAAGTCATCACCAAACCTGACTAAACAGATGGCTCCGTCTTCACCCCCAGAAATATAGCAAGTTCCCATTGGGTGTATGTCTAAAGAATTGATAGTTCCGAAATGGGTAGTGTAACAGCCCACCTTCTGCTGGGTAACTATATCAAATATGTTGGTGTCAAAAGAGCTCTTACCTTTGGTTGTAGTCACATCTCTAGCATTTATTCCTCCTGCACAGATGACTTTATCGTTTGTATTGAATATTACAGCTGAATTAATAGGTTCTTCCATATCAAAAGATTTTTTCACTGTAAGGCTGTTGGAATCAATGATTTTTGATGACGAATCGGAGGAAGATGTGATGAAAAAGGATCCACAGGAAGATGGCTTGATGGAATTTATTCTATCTTGATGTGGCTTTATTTCAGCTATTACAGTGTTATTTCTTATATCGTATTTCAGGATCTTCCCGTTGGTTGTTGAAATAATAAAAGTGTCAGCGACTTTGAATAATTTTGTTGCTGGATCATTTAAGTTGCTTAAAACTGTTATCCTGTTGCTTCTTGTATCAAAAACACCCACACATGGAGTCGCGTTCATAGAATTATCTGTACAAAAATACGCTTGATCATCATAAGCTAGGCCTCTTACAATAAAATCAGTGTTGATCGAAGACAAGTTCCGTCCAGTGAATATATCCCAATACTTGAGTGAAAAATCCAATCCAGAAGTTATTAGATTGACTCCACTATTGTCGAGCGTTGCTATGGCACCGGCATGCCCATCGAATGTTCCCAAAACTGTCCCCTCCAGGTTTGACATACTCGCCGAGAAATCTTTTGAGGCTGCAAAAAAAATATCCCCATCCTTGTGGAACTTTAATTCAGTTATGGGCTTCTCATGAATATAAATCGATTGCTTAACGGATTCCATTGGGTTTCACTCTGAAAAAAATTTTGTTGAAAATTTTTAAGACGAAACATAAAATCAAAAGGATTTATTTAATATGCAATCTAATGGGTACTCTTTAATTCCGTGTCAAGTCTCTTGTCTACACCAGATGATCTGTGCACTAACCGCTCAAGACTCAATTGGTTGTCTGCCACTTCGATGCCCCGTAAACATAAAATCAATAAGATCATCTAACGGAATTATTTATTCGTTATTTTATATAACAAGGTTTCAAAGGCTAAAAGTATGATAGGATAGGAAATCTACATCTTCAAACGTGATAAAGTTATTTATAAACAGATCTATTAATTAAACGATTTCAATGAGATGAATCAGAGCAATTTATCATATATTTAGGTGCATTTTCATAGTGGAACATTAAATTCTTATGGAAATATGTCGGAATGATCAATATATAACTGCTAATTAATTATGAAACATTTAACGCAGTATCATATTCAGGTGAAACGTTAATACAGTTGTGTTTTAGTAACGAATAATATTTTCAATTCAAGAGAAATGAAAATTAGAGGATGAAAACCCAGAATTTAATTGTTAAATTTCTTTAAAAATTGCAATGATATTTGTCGTAGACGAAGTCAGTATTTAAAGAAGACATCTTTATTAAATGGTTTTCGTATTTATATCTTAATTAGCCTATCATATACTTATTGGTCCTATAAAGGAGATATGTTGAATAACTCTAATATGTACTGGACAATTGTAAAGGAGATGATAAACTAATTGGTTATTTATCATTAACCCCTTTACAACAATATTAGTTAAAAACCCTCAAAATAGATTCAAAAACATGCCTTTACACCATATTTTCATAGATGAGAAGCCATGAACTTACCTACTCTTCTCAAACGTATTTTCCTTCGGTTTAATAATAATCATCAACAGAAACATATTTATATAATATGATTGTTAATGTCTTAATCTTCATAATTATTGTCTTTTAATCTAGGTTTTTACTTTGTTGTATCGCTCTTAAGGCAAATGTATTTTCATATTCTATTTTTTCAAGTTATCCATCGTAACACAGGCAATCAACCAAATTGCTTAAGTCATTTATGCTTAGTTCAACTTCTGAAATCCCACTGTTTACTATAAAATCTCTTAAATTAGATATTTTAACCAGATTATCAATCTTATTTAGAAAGTATGGTTCCTCAGGTCTGTAAACATATTTGTAGATTATGTCCATTAGCTTATTGACAAATATAATGTCTACATCACTCTGACTAAACCAAACACCCCCGGAAATATCATCTGCAGGTTTCACATCATATAAAACATATGTTTTTCGGTTATTTTTAACAGATTTGATACTTTTTATTTGACAGGAATCTTCTAGGTTTTTTAATATCTTTAAAACCATGTTATGGGGAATGTTTGTCTTGCTTTTGATGTCTTTAAGCCAAAGTCCAGTTGATTCGCTGTTTTTTACCAAATTAATAATTAAATTTACGTAATCTGCAGTTTTATTATGAACAGATTTATAATAGATACTTGTGCCATCCTTAAAGATTTCTATTAAATTTTCATGAAGAAGATTATTCAAGATGTTAGCTAGCTCAATCTTTTTCATCGAGGGGAACTTAAAGCAAAGCAAATCTTCTGTGACACCGTTCTCTGAAGTTTTTATGTGCTCAAGAACTTGATTCATGGCTGCTAGAAATGCAAAATTTTAAAAATTCTCAATTTCAAATTTCTTTAACAGTAAATTAATAAAATGATTCATTAAGAAAGAAAAAATGAAGCTGAAAAGCTTTTTTAAAGGCAATAATGTCGTATTGTATAATATTATTCTGAATTGTCCCTGAATGACGGAAATCAATTTAGATTCAATAAATAATTATTCATAACTCAATATACAAATGTTATACGATTCTCCTCTAAAGATTATTTATTTGATTTAATAGTTATTCATAATGGTAAAATAATACTTCGAACCTCAATCTATTACAGAACGATACATTTCATTTATTCGATTTCAATGTAAAATCTATTTAATAAATGATTTTGAATTCAAAATTTGTAATATTCATGACTTAGAATTTATTTAATGGATACTCTTTGATTGATTCCTGTCAATTCTCTTATCTATGCTGGCTGATCTAAGCAACATCTGTTCAAGACTCACATAGTTGTCCTCCTCTTGGATGCCCGTCGTCTTACAAATGAAACAGACACCAGTGTCTTCTTGAGCACAATATACTGAATGTATGCTTCGACTTTTGGCTCAATTCCTATCTCTTTACGTAATAGCCGCGATAAAAGTATTTCTTAAAAATATTTAATAAAAAAAAGCAATTGATAAATGAATATTAATTAAATTACCATGTAAATTTTATAAAGTATTATATGTTCGAGCTTGATTTATTTACTAGATTTTATGTCAATTTTGATCATTTTTAATGTCTTAATTTAATATTCTTCAAATAATCATCAGTAAATTCATTTAGTAAAGTAAAAGTACATGTTAATTCGTGATGGGATCTAATTACAGCAAGAAAGAAGATGATTTTTATACTTTCTTGCAATCATGTGGACTTATAGCTCTGAAACGTATTCTTTCAGATTCTGCATATCTATTTTTAATCAAAAATAAGGATGTCTCAGCCATTACCTAGAAGATAAATGTACAATACCACTGTTCTATTGTTCACAACCGATCATCATTCATACTGCTGTAGCTTTTGGTTGACAAATTCTAGTAAAGGTTTATTAATGAAATCAACTGAATCGATTCCATTACGGATATAAAACACATATATCAAAGTCCGTCACGGTATGATTGGTATTCACTCAGATCTAGAGCAACCGTTGAGTATTTTTCAGATATTCACTGGCTAGAACACACCATCCAGTGCTTAGTTTTTAAAAATCGCTTTGCCAATAAAATTTTCACGAATAAAAAATCATTTCCTATAGAAATGCAGATATTTATTTAAGTAATTTTTAATTTAATACCTGAAATATGTGAGAGTTATATCAAAGAATATAGAGAGTAAACGTCTCTAAAAAGAATTCTATTTTTAAATCAAAGGGATTGTATTAAATCTTATATTCCATTATCTCTGTTTTAGAATCATGAAACCTCCATCAGAATAAAATTTGAATGAAAATATTCGTTAAATAAAATTAATGATTCTAATTAGATCAATGAGTCTTAAGCAGTTAGTCCTTAGATCATCTGGCATAGATAAGAGAATCGACATGGAATCAATCAAAGAATAAATATGAGATTTACCCATTAAATAAATTCTTATTAATTAGATCAAGAAATGAAAATTTCTTAAAAAATATATTTCAATTTACAAACATTTAAATTCAGGTTTCTTTTGTCTCTAACTGAATCTTTCTTAATTCCTTTTTAAATTATGAAGAAAAATGATTTCCATTGAAAAATTTTCTCCTTTGAAAAAATTCTTTCTAAAGATTTAAAAAATAAAATAAGAAATTAAAATGAATGAAGGTTGAGTTTTTAATGTATATTTAATTCTCTTTCAATTTCTCTTTGCTTTTTAAATCACGAATCTGATGAATTTTATTGATTAAAAAACCAAAGTAAAATTTTTTATTTTAATCACTAGCTGTCAATTATTATTTGAAATTTTTATATTAAAAATTTTACTAGTAAACCCCAATGCTTGATGATCTTTATATAGTGTTGGAAGGACTTATCTTAAACCGAGTATCTAAATTGACTGATATTTTTTTCGCAAGTGATCAAGAAGATAGAACATCAGAAATTGATACCATCTCTGAACACGTTTCAAGTGAAATAGCACCCGAAAATAGTACAGAAGAGAAACCAATCGAAGAAGTTAGTGTATCTACCTCAATAGCTATTAGTGTAGATCAACAACTTTATTCGGCAAAGACAATATTAGAGAAAGATATAAGAGATTTAAAAGTACAATTAGAGAACCTAGAGAAAGAATTAAAAGTATTGAATTTGATAGATAAATCAGTTAAGGATAAAGAACGAGAGAAGAGAAATGAAATTTTATTGGCTAAGGGTGGGATTAGAGTTCTCTGTAGGATTAAGCCTAGCAGTGTTACAGAAAATATAAAACATGATGATAGTGAAATCATAGTAGATAATAAGAAGTTTTCATTAAACAGGGTATTTGGAATGGAAAGCGATCAAACTGATATTTTTGACGAACTAAAGATAGAAATCCAAAGTATTTTAGATGGATTCAATATCTGTATATTTGCATATGGGCAAACCGGCAGTGGTAAGACTTATACAATGCAAGGAACTATGGAGAACAAAGGTGTAATTTACAGGTCTCTGGATTTATTGTCTTCTCTTACAAGTAAGCTCAAAGAAGAAGGGTTCAGTGTCAAATTTGAAGTCAAATACTTAGAGATCTATTTAGAAAGTGTCAGGGACTTATTAAGTGGTAATATTGTAACTATTGTTCATGATAATAATTCCATCAAGCTAAGGAATTGTACTCAAGCTATTGTCGATGATATTGCAGGATGTTATGACCTAGTAAGTAGGGCAGGTGCAAAAAGATCTGTTGCCTCTACAGAATGTAATGCTTTGTCGAGTAGATCGCATTCTGCTTTCTTGCTCAAAGTATTTACTGAGAGAGATGGAGAAATGTGTGAAGGATCTCTATGTTTAATTGATCTTGCTGGGTCTGAGAGACTTAGCAAGACTAAGACCGAAAGTGAACGATTAAAGGAAACTCAATTCATAAACAAAAGCTTAAGCTCATTGGGAAATGTCATAACGGCAATTAAGAAGAAGGAGAAGCATATACCATTCAGGGATTCGAAACTAACACATTTAATGCAAGAATTTTTGGGTGGTAAGTCTAGAACTTCCATGATCGTCAATATTAATCCGGAAAGCATTGATGAAACTATAAGCTCTTTACGATTCGCATCAAAAGTAAGTGAGTGCGTTTTGGGAGTAGCTAAGCGTAATACATCAAACTAGAAAGGTCTGCTAATTAAATTTATTAAAAATTTATTGTTTTGTCATATATTGTATCGAATTGTTGATATTAATATTCTACTAGGTATAACTCTTTGTAGAATAAACTATAATACAAATCAAATATGTTAGGTAACAATGAAATTCATCTTGTTAGATTTAATTAAAAGGTATTTTCACTATTCTAAATGCTGAATACCACTACATGAACACCATCATACCTTGACATATACTTTTCAAACCTTTCTATTCAATACATTCTACAACCACATTTCGTAACCTCGCAGCATAGTTAACCTAAAACACAGTCCTCACAAGGACTTTTCGGCCAGCAATTTTGTAGTTGAGTTGTAGCTGTTCTACCATTATTGGGTACGATTTTATATGTGTTTTACGAATAGACCCAAATATTTCACTTGGCGGGATTCGAACCCGTGTCTCAAGTTTTTCCTTATTATCCGAAGTCAACTTCACACTACTACGCTAAGGAGGCTTAAACAAAAATAATAAAAAAAGGGGGATGGATTGGAAGGTGGTCGAAGGACCGATATGCAGATGTAAAAAACCCCTTGTCCTAAGCTCTAAAGAATGGGCTGAAGATTTGTGGTTAGCACTCAAGACAACAGTGGGGAGGTTTAATATTTCCTCCTGTAGAGACACAAGCACTCCTAGTTAATAAATCTCGTTTTTTTCTTCAATGAATCTATTGAAGCGAAAATATTCTATAAGCATAGACAATCTCGAAGTGATAATTGCTTATGAGGAATTAGGAATTCAAGGATGCATCATGATTCTAGTTAAGCATTCATGCTTGATTCTTCAAAGAGCTGAAAACAGTTTAAAGGGCATACAATTCAGCAATATAATTAATAAGGCACTTAAATACAGGAATTTTATTCAGTTTTTGAGAAAATCAGCATCAATTGAATTATTTACATTCAACCTAAACACAAATACTTGTACAGTTGCTAAATTTATGTGATATCTAAAGATAGCTAAGGAGCTCCTGCCATCAACTTTTAATCCTACTATGAATGTGAATTGGATTTTTTTAGAATAACCTTTCAAATTTCGCCTAATACAATTCAAAATAGCTTCATTATTAGTTGCATTATCTTATACATTATTATAAAAATGAAATAAAATCCCAGTTCAGCATCATTCTAAGCAAATTGAAAGCAACTGATCAGTCTGGACCATTCATACAGGTGATGTCATCCTTTTCAGGAACTCAGAAATATTTCCTAAGACAATTATATTGATGAAAATGCCGTTATACAGCATGAAGCTTCAGAAATGCTATAAAATGTTTGGGTGGAAAGCAATTGAAATAATTATTTGTAAGATTATTCAATCTGCATGTATTTCTTTGTATATGCTTGAAGGATGGCTTCATTTATTATATCTTTGTCCTAAATAAAGTCTTCACCTTGGGTTTGAATTTAGAAACCTTTATAGATAATCTACAGTTCACAACTACGATCTACTGTGCAGCAAAATTCAATGGTGTTACTTTATTCCAATTCACTAAATAGCTAAAGGTTTTCACAAGCCTATTTGTTTCCTTTTAAGGTACAGAATGGATCCAACCCCATGTCCAATTGAAGTTATTAATCAGTTAGATGTGGAAAACATGATTTGATATATGTCATTTTTAGAGCTAAGGAAATAAATTCAACTCTTATTTTATGCATTGCCATATTTAAATAATTATTTTTATGCATCGTTATGGATTTAAATTATGCACAAACCATTAGCAACTTCATCAAAACTAAGGTTGGATTGGAATATTTTCTATTACATGAAAACGAAAATGAGATTATCACATCATTTAGAAATTGCTTTCTTAAGTTTCATTTGCCTACATCTATTTTGATTGTAAATATAAAATTAAACCTGATTAATATCTATGATTTATTTTCAGAATGTTCTTTAGATCAACTACAAGACTTAACTAGAAGTAATCTATTAGACTTGTTCCATTCCCTATTGCAGAAGAATGATGTCAAATATCACAGTATTGCTTTGGTTGATACTCTTGTACATATCAGATACATTATAACATCTTTACCGTTGATAAATGAAAATACTATTAAAATCAAAGAAACTTATGCTTATAAAATTGATGGATATCAAAATCTGCAAAGAATAATGAAAAGAACAAAGAAATTAACTGTGATTACTGCGTGTATATTAAATAAAAGGTCAAAAATAAATAGCTCGATAATTTCTTCTAAAATATGCAATAATCCAAAATGTATTAAAAAGGAGATTTCATTGACTGGGCCACACTTCAACTTAAAGATTGAAATCAGTATAAGAAATATAATGAAACTGAACTTGGAACAGTCTAACAAAAACTGTTTATCTTGTGGATCCAATCTTACCAAGATGTTTGATGAACTGAATGTTGAATACGTGTTTTTACTGACCTTTAATAACTCGTATATTACCTTAAAGGTGAATAGAGAGTTATACGAGTTCATAATGCAGTCCAACACCGACAATATCACTGCTGTTGGATATTTAGAAAGAGATCAAAAAGGAAAGGTTTATTTAAATGGAATGAATATTTATAAAACGTCAAGACTTTCATTGATTGATCAATTCTTATTGGAAAGGCTAGTGACAAAGACAGAAAATATTGAAATTAAATTGAAAAACTGTGCAGAAGCACTTTTACCATTCAAAAAATCTGTTGAAAACATGGACATCCTTATAATGATTCTAGGTAATATATTTAATATTAATCAAAAGGATAATTCATTCGGAAGAAATTTAAAAGGATGCACAAATTACAATCAATTAAACGATGATTATATCTACACTGACAAGCTAAATACAACTTATTCTGAGAAGGAAGAAGGTGAAAAAATAGCTTTTGATTCAAACTCCGAACTAAAATCAGCGATTGGAGGAGTAAATCTCAACGTCGAACATATTGAATCAGGTAAAAGCAATGCTTTGAAAATGTTGATTTATACAAACGATATAAATTATGTAAAAAGAATCCTGAAAATTGTGACAAAAACTAAAATTCTGTATTCTGCCAAGCATTTAAAAGACACAACATTGGGGGATTGCATCATACTTGTGGACTCGATTAATAAAAACTTTGAAGAAGCCAAAAATCAAGTTGATTGTGTATTTTATTTGAAAATAGATGAAGATTGCTTTCACGATTATGCTTATGAAAGAATACCACTGGCAAAGTTACAGAGAAAGGAAATAAAATTGAGTTCAAAAAATATCACAGAGATTAAATGTCTTTTTATTGAAGAACGGAAGCTCATAGGTGATGAAATAGCTCCGATCAAGCTACTCAAGGAAATAGAGCTTCTATACAGATCCATTCTTTATTTTGGAGTTGATAAAGATATCAAGAAATATATTAAGATGAACTTTTTTAATTCCAAAATGATATAACTTTCATCTTAACCTGATTAGTATTGTAACTGTAATATTAAATATTATTAATTTACATATAAATGTTGGATTTAGAACATCAGTGACTGGTATATTACTTACTTTTTAATTATATAAAGATATGTAAGCATAATACCTCTTTTAAATGACTTATTATGTACATTATTCAACCCTTTCTTATGTATAAGATCTAACTGTTTTGAAAACATCTAATTGACTGTAATGAATTTGATATATTAAGATCAGTAAGAAATTTATTTAAATAAAGAAGGTAAATTCAAACGTATATTCTGAACAGAAGCTAAGTAATCTCCATGGGGGATTTCAATGATCTAATTATATAGAATTTCCTATATCTAAAAAATTAATATGTCTTATGCCTTATTTAATTATAAAATACATATATATTCACGACACCAATCTTGTTTATTTCATGCTACTAAACCAACTAGGCCCAATGATCAAAATCCAGTGGATCATCTTGATTGCTGGAGTCAGAAGAAGAATTTGTTCTAAACTGAATACTAATCTTATTTTTCATGCTAACTCCACACCATTCCATTTAAACTAAAGCTCAGACCTTTATAATGATTTTTCTGTTAGAATAGTATTAATTCTATTGCTGAGTTATCGCAAGCTTATATTCTTGATACTTTTTGTGAATCGTATTGGAATCCAATTTAAATTCAAAAGTTAATTTACTAAATTCAATTTATTAAATAAGCAAAAATGTAAATGCCCCTATTTCTATTACATTAAAAAATAATTGTACTTCTAGGAGGGGAGTTTATAGATATTGCAAAGTCTCATAGCTGTTGAAATGTATTAACTGACATGTATGCTATAGAACCGCCTCGTTTCTCGCACGCATCATTCCACTCGAAACAAGATATTAGCACTAAAATACTAGGCGAAAAGCTTGGTAGGAATCGCAAGTCTTCCTGGAAACAAGTCCACAGGTGTATGGTGTATTTATCAGTGCTGTAGACAATGAGAAGAGTTTTTAGAGAGTTGAATTTTTACAATATTCCATGATGAATTGATATGAAGTCTTCCTTCATACGGATGTCTTTTGATGATTCTCTCTTCTTGGGCGCAAAAAAATACAATTAACAAAATTCTGCTTTTTAACCTTTATTGTTCTTTGATAAAGTTGCATGAATAATGCCAAGCTACTATAATAATTAGACAAATGACTGTAATACATGAATCATTATCGCTTTTAGATACTAGCACTATTTTGTTTGAAAAAACAACTATATTTATTTATGGATGTTCTGGACAGAGTCTGTCGTGAGAAAGATAACTGTAATCTCTTCATAATTGCCTGGATAAGTAACAAGCTTATGTGTGTGAAACCAATAACAGCATCCTTACAAAAAGAAAAACCCGAAAAAATGAGATTGAACCTGTCACCATACGAACGCACACATCCGTAAAAAGGACTTGCCCGAAGCTCGAAAGAATGAACTTAAGATTTATTCCAAGTGTTCTAGCAGGAATTTAAAACTGCCACAGCGCTTCCAGTTGTTTCGTTATCTTTATTTAAGGATGTTACTAACACTGGTGTGTTGTATATCCATGATAATAGTCATGACAAGCTGCTCCCATACAGGGAATTGATCGACATCATATGTATCTGGGTTGTAAATGAACATCTTGTTTGTAATGTCAATCTCATTATGAATAAAGAATTTATTTGATCGGTAATCTAACAGTTACTCTTTGGTTGATTCCGTGTCAAGTCTCTTGTCTACACCTGATGATCTAAGTACTAACTGCTCAAGACTCACATGGTTGTCTGCCTCTTCGATACTTCGTCGTCTTTCAAATGAAATAGACTCCAGTGCCTTCTTGAGTACAATAGACTGAATGTATGCTTCGACTTTAAGCACAATTCCTATCTCTTTACTATACCTGTTGTGGTATTTCTTTGCCAGATCATTACGTATGGAATTATATTTACTTTTAACTTGTAAATTAATGATAACTCATTTGCCATTAAATCGTATTTTCTAGTTTTTTCATTTTCAACTTGAGTTAATAGGTCAAGGATTGCTGATTCCAACCTCGATCAGAGTTATTTCATTTTTATCATGTAAGAAGATATCTGGTCTGTCATTATGAAAGGAAATATTTATTAATAAAATTTTCCTATTTATACTTTCTGTAACTCTACGATAGAATGTATAAGAACGGCTTTGCATTATCTCTAGTTTTGCTTTTTTGATGCATCTGGATCTATGTTTGTAAGAAGCCATAGAAAATTTCTAGAGATTAAGATTCTCTCAATGCATTCAGTCTTGTCTTTAAGAAAACAATCACCATCTTTAGTGCATTATCTAGCAATCTATAACCTGAATTACATAGAGAATTGTACTTCATAATCTCCCGGCTCTTTCTTAGTGGTTACATTAAGAATCTTGGAATTTCCTATATTCACAACAGTAGAGTAGGCTATTCTATTTCTAAAGTGCTTCATTTTTGAAGAAACAATAAGTAAATGAGGAGGGATTTCCATGTTGAGCCAGTCGCCGTATGCCACATCCGATTTAGAAAACGTTGGAACCAATGATCTTTGAAATATAAGATGGGTACTCAATCTTTGCATCTTATCATGACTGGACAAAAGATCTTTTGAGGTTGAAAAGTCTTTAAACATCTCTTCGTAGCTAAGATCCAAAACCGGATCAAAATTTGAAATCACAACAAAATTATTCTCTATTTCCAAGAAGGCTGGATTTGGCAGTGAAATAATATTTGGATTTGACAATTTCATGGCTGGTTGAGGGAAAATAGAAATAGAAGAGCTATCCTCACAAGAAGGAACAAGCATGACTTTTAAGTCTGGGTTGGCCATCATCTTTTTTTGAATTCTGTTACACAGATCGTCTAATGTGAACTCTTCGCTTTCAGAAATACTCACAAATGGGCCTAGTAATATCCAAATACCAGTGTTATTGTCAAAAATTGATTCAAATCCATCATGAAATGGCCCTTTGGCTACCGAAATTTCCAGAGGAAGACTGGAGTGTTTGGAGTAATTCAAACTGTAAAGGGAATAGATCTTTTCCACAACTATCTCTGCACCAGTTAGATTAATTCCTTTTACCACTGCAATTTGCTGGTTGAATATTGAATATCCGTCGCATTTGGACAAGTTTAATTTCACTGGTATGTTGCTCTTGTCTATTGTATTGAATAAATAGCATTCCTTGTCTATTTCCTCCCCGTTCATTGATGAAATAAAGCCGAATCGTAATTCTGATTTGGGTGACGGTTGATTTATTGCTAAAAAATCAGCTTTTTCAAATGCTTCTAAAAACTCCTCTTTTAAGAATGTCAATCTACTTGTCAGATATAATAATTTATCATTTGGGTTTGCATGGAAATAAACAGGCTGTTTCCTTTCAATCATTTTGATTTCTTTTTTCGTTTTTTTCGTTATATTTTTCATTAGAATATCTTCAATGCTCATTAGGGATGCATTTTGTGATGAAAAAATATATTTGTATTTAACAAGTCATAGTCAAGAAAACATTATTTAAATAATAAAGATCAATATAATATTCATAACCCTATGTATGAAAAACAGACACATTTATTAAATAATAAAGGAACCCCGTTGAATATTCATAATATCTATTTAATAATTGTAAAAGGATTATAAGCTTGATTGTAACTAAACAAGTAGTTATATTCAGGCTATGAACAGTTACTTGTCGTTTACGAATCATTTCTTATTGGTAAAACCTACAACGGATTGTTTTATTTAAGACATAAGTACTAAATTGCTCTTAATTAATTATGTCTTTGGAAAATACTGCTTCTTGTCTTGATAAATATAATTGATCCTGCCATGATAATCATTATGTTTAGATGAGTATCATTTGACTTTATTTAATAGAAATTTATATTGGCTTAGCATTATATACTTTTCAAGGTTCATATACTTCAAAATAGATTAATGCATCAATATGAGATCAATAACTACTTCTATGCAGATGACCTAATTCTAGAATCCCGGGTTTAATTGCTTCTAGGATAGTCAAACTCTTCAATAATTGATAGAACAAAGCAGGTAAGGTATTATTTTAAAAATGAATAATGTTTAAAATGACAATTGTAATTCGCATCACAATAGAATTTCCTTATTACATTAGGAAACATATGTCTTAAAGCCCTTTCAATTGGGTTAAACACCAATATTAAATATAACCTATCTCATTCATCGGAAGGTTGAGCTGTTTTTTACACGTAAACTCACAATTTGAAATTCATATCATACCCTAGTAGGCTTTGAGTACTTGAGACAAGTGAAATACTATATGCTTTTCAAACCTTTCTATTCAAAAGATTTAATAATACATTTCGCAGTCAATTCAACCTGAAACACAATCCTCTCCAAGGACTCCTTTCCGGCAGCAATTTTGAAGGTAAATGTTCTATTCTTTTTGGTACGTTTTATTTGTATTTACAGGTAGACAAAATTAATCCACTCAACAGGATTCGAACCCGTATCTCAAAATTTTCATTATTTTATGACGTTAACTTTAAACCACTGTGCTAAGGACCTCTACCGACGAATTTAAATTTTAGTTCGGGTCACTAAAATTTGTATCAGTCATTTAAAAATAAGTTTTTCGCCGATTTTTCATTAGCTATAGCATTATTATAAAAATAAATCCCATTTTTTTATATTAAATTTTACAATAAAAGTAAAACAGATCCTGAATAATGAAAAAGCTTCAAATTTATTCAAACAAAGGAATATTCGTAAACGTCTTCAGGCATGGGAGTCTCTGGCTCCAATTTGCCTTCAACTTTAATAGAATCAGGCTTGAATGACTTTGAATCCGAAATAGTAGAGTTGTCAACGGAAATAGAGCCATGTCCGCTTTTGATCAACGATTCCCAACTGGAATGAGCAGTCTCAATAACCTTCATAGCAAATGAACTATCCAGAAATGCTCCATTGAATGCAAAGTTGTTAGGCCCCTTTCCAGTTGGAATTTTGTAGTCCCTGAACCAGCCAAAAGCATTAATCATCAGGTTTGGAAAATGTTTCTCAACAAGTTCAAGACTGTCAATCTTCTCTGAAAGTGGGTCGTTTTTGTCAATGACCAAAATTTTCCAATCAGTTTCATTGTCGTCGAGTAAAGCCAAACACCCTAACACTTTTGCCAAATAAACTTCTCCAGTCTCCTTCCTCTTAGAACCTATTTCAATAACATCAATGGGATCGTTATCTCCAACTTCATTGCATTCTGGGTCTTTTTTAGTTGGATCCTCCCATGTTTGAGGAATAGCACCGTAATTGAATGGATAGCCACAAGCTGGAAATATATTGTTTATGAATCTCATCTTCCCCTTTTTCACGTCTTGCTTGATTGGATTGAATGAGTCTTCCTTTGAGATTTCAAACTTAGCATGTTCAAACCTTGAAATTTCATTTACACAATACACATAATCCCCAAACTTCATTGGGATGTCATGGAACGGGGATATTACCTTCCCATCTTTAGTTACGTAGGTTTTAAACGATCCAGAGTATTTTGATCCCACTTTTAGGGTTGAGTATTTAGCAATATCGTTTTCAGCTGCCATGGGGGATTTCATTTTAAAATTAAAATCCGTTTTTTGAAACTGCATTTACAAATAGAAAATCAAACAAGTATTTATTTGTTGTAATTTGATTGATTGAAATAATTAATTAAAAATAACAGTAACGTTGTCTGCCTGTCAATCACGACAATTTAAAGACTTATCAATGTATAAGTCAATAACTTAGATTCAAATCTTTTAAAAGATGCAATACAAACCAAATAAGACTATAATTGGTTTGAAAGACTCACTAATAGATGTAAAAGATTGCTAACCTATAAATTAAGGATTATCTTGTTTCCATCACCTGAAAGGATCTTTAAAGAATGACATGTCACAGTTTTACGAATTGAAATTCAGATTCTCGATATCCATTTCATACTGATCTATAGAAACTGTATTTACTGAATTCTAGTATTCATTGTATTGAACGCTCATGATGATGTGACTTCCTTTTGAGATAGACAAATTGATTTATATGTCATCTTTGGCTTATGATTAAACTTCAGGTAATATATTAATGAAATCGAAAATAAATATGGTTTAGAACAATTAAGGTTCACAACCAATTGATACAAAGCATATGTGATTCAGCTTGTTACACAGATATATATGTTATTAAAGACTAGTGTAGTGTGAAAATAATCTACATTGATTAACCTCATCTTTAAGTAAATGCTAAATTAAGTTAGCTGTTGAGGTTTTTTTCTACACCAATCAAACACAGGATAATGTCGGGAGTTACTGCTGAAGACTGCCTTCCATTCCAAGAGAGTTTTTTTATCAATATATATTAAGTATAGCTCTATTTAATATATGGTTTTGATATTAAAAAAGTCAGTTGAATAAATATTTCTAAAAAGACTGGATTGACAAAATAACCGTATTCCTTTGAGATCAGTTCTAATAGGAAGATCTCTTCTTATAAAATTCAAAGCTGTTTCCAAACAAAAGACTTAAATGAATAATTTCCAATTCCACTTATTTATTTGTGCATTTAGAATCAATTTTTTACAAAGCAATGCCTTCCTTTTCCGAATTTACAGAGACATTTAAGATTAGCAAACTTTTAAAGGACAAAGCAGCGACAACGAAGGAATCAAAGAAACTTCTCAATGAAATGTCTTCCTGTTTCAGCATGTACGTTATTACTGTATTAAGTGAAACATGCAAGGACAGGGAGCCCATAGAAGAGGATATCATCAAGATTGTTGACACACTAAGAAAAGAGTAGATGAGAGGCTCTATGAGACAGACTGTGTTTTAAATTATAATTAAATATTTGAAAGGATATTTATTTTCACAAGATTCAGGCGTTGATACATGACGGTGATTAAAAGCGTCAGATGACAGTATCAAGCCTTTCCATTAGCAATACAACAATAAATTGCTCAATAATGTAAATTTCAATAATGTAAAATACAATACAATACAATACAATACAATTCAATACAATACAATACAATACAATACAATACAATACAATTCAATACAATACAATACAATACAATACAATACAATACAATACAATACAATACAATACAATACAATACAATACAATACAATACAATATTATACAATACAATATTATACAATACAATATTCTACAGTGAAATATTATACAGTGAAATATATTAAAATCGTATTACAATACAAGAAAATGAAGTATTATAAAATCGAATCAGATCGACTTTGAAACCTACCTATGATCCACTCTGCACTAATTGAATTAAAACAATATAATTGGTTGATTTATATTTATTCATCCTATCAATTTTCATCACCCTAATTTAACAGAATGTAATTAAATCCTCAGTCTTTTACTAAAAGACAACTCCCCTTTATTTTTTTTTCTGAAACTTTTTGATCAAATTTCAATTCTTTTGAAACTTTTCTTAAAATAATTAATTTTAAAATAAAAAAATAATTTGTAAGCATGGACAAGAAAATTTCAGAGTTGGAGCTGGTTTTCAATAGAATTCTAAACATCTGTACAAACAAGTCGCCGAGTAGCGTAGCATACCCAGTCGGGAACAAGTCCCCAAAACCAGTACAGAAGGAGAACAAAATTCCGAAAGGAGACATATCAGCTTATGAAGGAAAATGCCAAGAGCTTCTGAACGAAAACTCGGTTTTGTTGAATTCAATAAAGGAATTCAAAAATTTAGTTTTAAACATGGAATCGAAAATAGCTGATTACGAAGCACAGGTTAAGGTACTGCATGAAATTAATTATGAATTGAAGATGAATGAAAAAACCCTGAGGGAGGAAATTCTAAAAGCAAAGGGTGCCATACGGGTCATCTGTAGGATTAAACCCTGTGAATTTGATCAGAATATTAAGTATGATGATAGTGAGATCATAGTTGATAACAAAAAGTTTTCATTAAATAAGGTACTGGATATGAAACAAACTCAATCTGACATTTTCAACGAGGTCAAGATGGAGATCCAGAGTGTTTTAGACGGATACAATATCTGTATGTTTGCGTATGGCCAGACTGGGAGTGGGAAGACTTATACAATGCAAGGAAGTGTAGACAACAAGGGTGTTATTTATAGATCCTTGGATTTGCTTTCTTCCTTGACTGACAAGCTTAAATCAGAAGGCTGCACTGTCAGATTTGAGCTTAAATATCTGGAAATCTATTTAGAAAATATAAAAGATTTATTAAGCGGAAACGCAGTGACAATAAGCCATGATAACAATTCAATAAAACTTAAGAATTGTACAGAAGTTCTTGTCGAGGATGTTGCTGGATGCTATGGTGTAATGCAGCAAGCAGCTTCAAAAAGATCTGTCGCATCTACGGAATGCAATTCTGAATCAAGCAGATCCCATTCTGTTTTCATGCTGAAAGTATGCATAAAAAGGGAAAGCGAGGAATCAGAAGGATCACTTTGCTTGATTGATCTCGCTGGCTCAGAACGACTCGACAAGAGCAAGGCACAGAACGAGAGATTAAAGGAAGCACAATTTATAAATAAAAGCCTAAGCGCATTGGGGAATGTAATAACAGCCATTAAGAGAAAAGAGAAGCACATTCCCTTTAGAGATTCTAAATTAACGCATTTGATGCAGGAATATTTATGCGAAAAATCAAGAACATCCATGATTGTTAATATCAACCCTGAAAACACAGACGAAACAATTTGCTCTTTAAGATTCGCTTCAAAGGTAAGCGAGTGCAGTTTAGGCGAAGCACAACGAAGGATTTCAAAACATGCATAATTGTTTTGATAAATTTAAAGTCTAAACACAGAGGAATGAGTTTTTATTGGTTCCTTTATGAAATGTATCATGTTGCTACATTCTGCTTGACTAGATAGAATAGATTCACTTAAACGAGAAATTCCCAAGGATGAATACGGATTGTTCATTCTCACTAACAGAAGATAAATAAAAAACAATTTTAAAAATATTTTAGTTAAAAATCTTGATTGCTTTTGGAAACTTGGAGCAATAAATTTTATAGAGTGATAGAACACAAAGATGTTTGTCTTTAAGATTCATTTTCAGTGTGACAAGCTTTAGATGGCAGTCTTTGTGTGTTAGTATTGTAAAGCTAAAGTTCTGGCTTTATTATATTTATTTGATTCATTAATCATGAATTTTCGTGTATGAGGAAGGCTTTTTTTAAATTCACAAGTATTACATGAGCTTAAAGCTAAAACCTACTGTGAGATGATACAGATTCTCCTTATTGAACAACAATCATTTTTTATTTACGAAGCTTAATTCGTTTGGTAAATATAATTTCTTAATATAAAATTATATTATTGCAATGCCCATGAATTTCATATGTAATGAGTTGGGAAAGGCTGGTAACGAAATACCACAACAAGTATAGTAAAGAGATGGGAATAGGGCCTAAAGCCAAAGTGTACATCCAGCCTATTGTACTCAAGAAGACTCTGGTATCTGTTTCGCTTGAAAGACGATGGACATCTAAGAGGCGGACAACCATGTGAGTCTTAAGCAGTTATTGCTCAGATAATCGTCTGTACATAAGTGACTTGACACGGAATCAATCAAAGAGTAACTATTGGATTACCCATTAAATGCAAACTAAATATTATTATCCTGTAAGCAAAGAATTCGGATAAGATGAATTATGACATATTCAAAATGTTTTGGCTCTATAAACTAGTATAAAAAGTATCCTGGTTGATCGTCAATTGCATTTATCCAAGAATATCAGCACAATATTCTATTCTGGCATTTTTAAAGAATAGCACAGCTATATAAGTGTTCTAGTTAAAGCCAGTTCTTATTACATCCTAGTTTAATAGAATTTTCAATATTAGCTTCTATTGCAGAGTAAATATACTTGTTGTAAAGTGAATTGTTAAATACTTTATCACTATGAATTCGACAAGATGCAACCATAATCGGTGATATTCGATAGCTAGGAGCATCATATATGTTTTATATCCAAAGTGGAATGGTTTTGTGTCTATATAGAAGCACTTTCTTGAACTACACAGTACAAGACGACTAAGTGTGGCAAACACTCAAGTATTACCCCTTTACATTTTAACAAACAGAAGAGCAGTGTCTCGGCAGGCCGAAATTTCAAACCTCCTACTGAAGTCTTGAGCACTCAACACAAATCCTAAGCCCACTTTTTCTGTCTCATCTCCCCTTTTTTTCGGGGTTTTCTTCTTATGTGAAGGCGGTGACGTTCTGATATAAACTGTTATTAGTTTCACACATATAAGCATGTTACTTATCCGGGCAATCACGAAAAGGTTACAGTCATCTATCTCACGACAGACTAGTTCAGTTGTCGTCTTCCTTGTTTTTATAACTCATAAAAATTTTCAAGGAATTAAGAAACAGATAGCCAATCTCTTAATAGAAGCACCAAGTTTCTGTACTATAAAGTGTTTATTATATCGCAAGACAGTATGAAGATGCATTCCTTTCTTGCTCTAGTTTAGTTTTATGTAACAGAAATTAAATATGCAATGAAATAGAAGCTATTCAAACAGAACTAAGCCAAATAGTGACTTAAGATCTTCTTTAATTATTGCAAAAGCTAAGAAACCTTAATAGAATAATTAGATATTAAAGATAAAGGAATAAATATTTACTTAAAAATTTTAATAGTCATTTCCTTTGGTCATGATTGTTTTACTGCTTTCTGTAAGATAAACAGTATGCTCGAATTGTGCAACTTGGGAGTTAGGAATTTCATACAAGGGAGGATATGCATCAATGCAATTTCGGGCCGACAAAAGCTTGATGCTGGAAAAGGAGTCCTTTAGATAGAAATCAGTATGCCTGGGGCTAAAGGGCAGGGTTCCAAACTCTTTCTTTATAACTTCAAAAACTTGTTTATTCTTGGCGTTATAAATTTTGGGTGATACGGTTTCTGGATGATACATGAAATGTGAGGATTCTCCCCTGTCAATAATCTCCCCCTTTCCTGTCGTAGCAAACGTTTCAATTGCACAAAATCCTGCGGTGACTCTGGATCTATCTTTATTATTATACGGTGGAATAGAAATTTTGCCGTGTACCTTAAATTGCTCTATCGAGTGTCCATTCAAATTAAATACTGGTTTGATTTGTTTTGTGACATTATTAAGAGTGATTTCAAATGAATCGAACACTTCCTTTATCTCTCTTCCAATTTCACAGACCATTGAATCAATCCCAATCACCTCCAATCCCCTTTTGGTAGCCTCTTGAGAGGCTTTTAAAAGCTGTTAAAAAGTCGGGTCAAAGCAAACTGTAAAGGCTGAATCCATGATCCTTCCATTTACATGGACTCCATAATCAATTTTCAGCAAATCTGTTTCTTTTAGAAATATATCTTGATCTCCTGGATTTAAAGAAAAATGAGCTGCACACTCATTCAGATTGACTCCACAAGGAAATCCTATTCCATTGTTCTTTTCTCCCTTGAGAAGAATTCTAGTGCTGGTTTCTACCATTTCAATTATCTCAAACAGCCCAACTCCTGGTTTAAGTATTTGCTGAAGATTAGATCTAATTCTCCTATGAGCTTCTGCAGCCCTCAGTGCATCATTCAAAACTGGATCATCTGAACTTTGGAAATCTTTGGGATCCAAATATTCTATTGTCTGCTTTTCTACTTCGTTTAACTAAACAAACATTTAGCGCTAAAATTTTTAAGAAATTTTCAAAGTTTTCTGAAATTGAAATAATTTTTGTTATTTGAGAATTGAATTTACTCGGCTTACTCCAAGTTTTATTGATTTGATCCTAATTTATTAATATAAATTTTCTAGAATATTACCTATTGATTGTTCATGGTTTAATTGTGATTGTCAAGGCGTTTTTTAAATGAATATGCAATAATGTTTAGACAGCATCCTATAAGGGACATTGAAATTCAAAGCTCTAACAATCATTTATACAGCTATCTAATGTAATTCAATTCTCATTGATCCAGTAATGAATATTTTCTCAATATAACATTGGGGTTCTAATTCGAATCAAGTTTAGTGTAATTATTTTAGTGCACTCGTAATGAATGCAAAGAGAAAAATATTTATTATAATCACAAATTAAGATCATTTGAGAAGAATAATGTCTTATATTAACCTCAGTGAATAAATCATCAGCTCAGCAAAGTAAAGCATAATATTCTCAGAATGCTTCTTAACATTTATGAAAGCGAGTTTTGGTGGAGTAATAACCTTTCAATGAGCTAAATTGGTATTTTCAATATTAATAAAGAAGAATTTATTTAATGGTTAATCTAATAGTTACTCTTTGATTGATTCCGTATCAAGTCTCTTGTCTACACCCGATGATCTGTGCACTAACTGCTCAGGATTCACATGCTTGTCCGCCTCTTCTTGAGTACAATGGACTGTATGTACGCTTCTACTTTAAGCTCAATCCCAATATCTTTACTATACTTGTTGCGGTATTTCGTTACCAGATCATTACGTATGGAATTATATTCACTTTACACTTGTAAATCAATGATAACTCAGTTTTCAATAATAATAATATAATGCATGCTTACATAATGTTTCACAAGTTAAAAAACGAAATTTATTCGACGAGAAAATCCTGTAACTTTCAAGTAAATACTTTTTATATACGCATATTGGCTTTGAAGCCACCTTGAAATTGCTTAGATTTTTGAACAAGAAATTTAAAATCTTACTATATAAATCAATCATTGGTTATGAAATGGCAAGGATCTTATTATAGTATCTGTCCATCACTCTTTGTTAAGGTGTCTTACTCACTGCCACTTTCTCAAAAAACTTGTCATTTGATTCTTTGCTATGGTGCTCAGAAAACGAAAAAGCGAAGTGTTTCACAAGCTAAATTTATTAAAGGATTTTCTATCTGCGAATTTTACTTGACAAAAGAGGATCGAAATGTTAATTCTTATCGATCTGCTAGATAGTAAAAATTTTAATACTGAAGATGTCAGTGTCATTCTTCGTATGGTTAAGCTGCTTTTTACACGTAAACACCCCATCCTGCATTCATATCATACCCTGGTAGGCTTTGATTACTGGAGACAAGAGGAACAATGCATGCTTTCCAAACTTTTCTACTTAATACATTTTACAGTCTATTTAGGTAAGGATTTTTTATGCCACAATTGTTTAATAAAATAATAGCTGTTCTACTTAATTGAATACATCTTTTAAGAGTTAGACCAAATTAGTTCATCTACCAGGATTCGAACCAGATCAAAAAATTTTCGTGGTTAACAATATTAATTTCCCACCACTGCGCCAAGGAGACTGAATTTCTAAAAGAAAGTAAAGGTCAAAGATTGATGAATGATGGGTACAATAGTCATAGAATGTTAATTAAATAATTTATATCTAAAAGTTGTATGATTCTGATTTAATGATAAACTATATTCAGCGGGTATAATCCATTTGAATAGCAGGAATGATATCTGTCATACCCATGAATCAAGGTATATTCTCTGTTGTTGGGTTTGTAGCTCATGAAGACAACGGTTTCAATTACATTTCGCAATAAGATTATTAAATCTGAATAAAATTTGACATAATTAATATTTATTTAACGTTGAACCTAGAACAGGAAATAACTCTAAAATTAAAAAAATACTATCAAAAAACAAGTAGTTTCAATAAATGGATGCAATTCACAATTCAATGCAAAAATTTACCGTATTGCCTGTTGTTTATTATTGAAACAATCAATTTCTCCTTTTCCTTGTCATCCATGATTTTAGAAATCTTCGCATTTTCGAATTTGGGTGCTTGTTTAATGTCACTGACTACTTTTAAGCTTAGTCTGACTGGAATTTGAGTTGTATTTTTGTTAAGAACCTTTCCGTTTTCAAGAAACAAGGCAGTCCCGTCTGTGTAAACTGCTTTGTGTTCATTATTATCTATATGCTTAATCAAAATGTCAGAAGTAAAAAACTTTTCATAGCAGATGTAGCACTGTAAGTTCTTAAAATAAAAAGACTGTTCATCTGAAATTCCATGCACTCGGTGATGGAGAAGTGTGTCTTCTTCCGAGCAGAACATGCATGCTTTGACTTTTGCAGGAGTTTCTGAAATTTTCTGAATACCATAATTTTTCATGGCAGTTTTTAAATTGATGCTCAGACTTAGATCTTCAGTCCTTGTTTCTGAGTCAAATTCTTCAATTGGGGAATATCCTTGAAACTTCCTCATCACATTGGTGCTATGGAATTGAGTTTTATAATGGGCCAAGTCAGTTGTTATTATTTCACAAGCTGTACAAAACATTGAGGATAAAAATTAAAAGTTTTAAAAATCTGGAACGGAAATTAAAAGTTTTAAAAATTTTGAAAGGAAATCAAAGATTAGAAAATTTTTGCAGTTCTTCTTTGTAAAGATTAATTGTCAATACAAATTAGAAAAGTAAAATTTTTATAGTCTTGATTCATTAGATAAACTGTTTTGATCGGGAAAGATGATTTTTGGACAATCTAATATTAAAATGCCATTTTTAATTTTCTAAATGTTTTGGACTCTCTAATTTTTTCTCATTATTGATTTTAATTAAAAAAAAATCTCGAATACAAATTTTTATTGTTTATTTTTTGCAGCACATTGCAAAGATATTACAACATCCACAAAAATCCTTAGGTGAAGATGTTTCTGGCCCGTAATAAATCTGTGCAGCAGCAGCCTGGAATACTTCGTCAACATTAACCCTCTTTAATGCAGAGCACTCGAAAAACTTCTCAGCCTTGATCTTTTTAGCCAAACTTATTCCCTCAGCTTCGGAAACAAGCATGGAGTCATCCTGTCCTTCCTCGCCTCTTAAATCGCATTTCAAAGCTACCAAGAAATATTTTGCAGTTGCGCAATAATTTTTTATCTCCATCAACCACTTTTTCTCTATGTTATCTAGGTTCTTTTTTCCATCAATTGCGTAACAAATTAAAACTAAATCGGTGTCCCTGTAAGAGAGTGGTCTTATTGTATCATAATCGTCTTGTCCAGCCGTATCCCACAGTGCAAGCTTTGCAACCTTATCTACGTCATCTTCAAAAGAAACGACTTTAATGAAATTATCAACTACCGTTGGGACGTACTCTTCTGGGAAGCGATCACACTTAAATACTTCCAGTAGGCATGTTTTTCCACAAGCTCCATCTCCAATTAGCACGACCTTTCCAGATCTTAGATTCCCTTCCATTTAATCACCCTTTTTTATTAAAAAAATAGGTTCGAAAAGGAGATCTTTGGGAAATAAAATACATTTAAAAATTTGATTGGTCACTTGAAAATTCAATAAAAATGATTAATAAAATGATAAAAATGGAGTTAAAGGATCAAACGATGGAATGCATTACCCCTGACGGGATGGAATAAATAAGTGGATAGAAATGATTGCATATAGAATCTGTGTAATAGATAATAAATGCTGGAGGCTATCTTAAAGTAAGATGGGATGGATATTTAGTTAAAAACCTAAGTTCAATTGATCTTATTAAATAATTGTTCACTTGACCAATCAGGAGCAACATCCTTCTTTGTATTAAATATTTGCCTTTTTTGAAACATTTTGTCATTGATTCCTTTAAAAAAATCTGATCAAAATACCCGATGGGAAAATTTGCACAAGATTTCCTGGTTACCAGCTTTTCAAAACAAGTTTCTTCGAACCACAGAACAATACTGGTTCTAATAGGGAATGGGACTAAAGATAAGATTCCTATACTACATGACAGACTAGGAAGAATATCAGATCTCAGCAATATCGTTTGGTGCTTTAAAAACAGAGAAACGGCCGTTGACACGATTGAAAAAAAAATTAAAATTTCTGATGAAGATTCTGAATTAAAAAAATGGATTAAAACTTTTAATCCTGAATATATTGCATACAAAGAAATTAATAGAATCCTTGGAAAGACTTGCGACATGCTAATTCTTGAAGATTTCGCAGCAATAACGCCTAATACAATCTGTTCATGTCTTGAAACCGTAAAGGGTGGGGGTTTGATTATTCTACTGTTCAACACAGAGTCATCCCTTAATTCATTAATTAATACTAAACCTGATTTAATAGAAACTCCAAGTGATATTAATTTTAATCCCATATTTAATAAAAGGCTGTTCAAATCTTTAATATCTCTAGATTGCACGATATTTTTAGATTCCAAGCTAAGGGTAATGGATATCACAAATGAAAATGGATTCAAAGGGGTTAAAGAAGAAAAGAAAAGAGAGAATTTTGAGAACGACGAGCATCCATTAATAAAATTGTGCAAAACGGAAGATCAAAGAAATGTATTGCGTCATTGTATTACTAGTGTTACTGATGCTCAAGACTTGGTAACTATAGTGACAGCCTCTAGAGGAAGGGGTAAATCAGTTTCAATGGGACTAGCAATAGTCGAAGCTATTGAAAAAAATTACAGTCTCATTTGTCTCTCCGCCTTGTTTTTGGAGAACATTCAGAAAATTTTTGAATTTGTAATTTTCGGGCTCAGAAAACTCAACTATAAAAAAGGCGTGGATTTTAAAGTCACTTACAGTTTTGAAAAGAAAAAAGAATGATTTCAAAAGTAGAAATGTCAAAGGGAACTAAAAGAACAGTTGAATTTATTCACCCCTTTGAACCTATAAAATATTATCCATATATGCTTGTTGTCGACGAGGCTGCTTCAATCCCTTTGGCTCATCTGAAACCTCTTTTGGATGTGAAATTTATATTTCTTTCAACTACGGTAAACGGTTATGAAGGAACAGGAAGAACCTTTAGAACCAAATTAGCCAATCATATCACAGATAAAAAGTATAATCACACCTTTTTAGAGATGAATGATCCAATAAGATACTCCAAGAACGATCCGGTTGAGGAATGGCTTAATAGAATCTTAATATTGAATCCAAATATAAATACGGTAAATAAAATATTTTTACCTGAAAATTGTACCTTATTCCATGTCAACAAAGAGATGTTGTTCAGTGGTACACCGCAAACTGAATGTATTCTTGAAGAGATCTTCTCCTTGTTTATAGCATCCCACTACAGAAATAGTCCCAATGATTTACAAATATTGGCTGATTCTCCAAATCACGAAATATTTACGCTTCTAAGCAACTCTAAGCGTGTTGTCTGTTCAATTCAAATAGCTTTCGAAGGGAAATGCTGTAAAAACGCCCTTGTTAAGAAAGGCGATCTTGTTCCCTGGGTCATTTACGACAACTTTTTTAATGAAGAGGTGCTGGCCAGTTTGGGAATTAGGATCGTGCGTATTGCAGTGCATCCAAGCTTGTTGTCCATGGGATATGGGTCTCACTGTCTTGGCCTACTCGAGAAAGCCATTTTATCTCAACCGAATCAAGGTTCTACTCTTATTTTTCCACGGGCTGCTTTATTTTCGAATATCGAGAAGGTTCAATTTCCCAAAGTCGACTGGATTGGTGTCTCTTTCGGTTTGACAGAGAAGCTGCTTGAGTTCTGGAAGAAGCTTGATTTTGCGCCTGTATGTCTCAAACAAACCCCTTCAAAAGCTACCGGTGAATATTCCAGCGTGGTTATTAAAAATTTGAACGGGTTCATGGAAAATGAATTTTTAAGGATGAAACAATGCTTTTCAAATAGATTTGTATCTACAATTTCATATTCTTTCTCTGCTTTGCAGCCAAGCTTGATCCTTTCTTTGATCTACAATCACGATCATCCCTGTGCAAGAATGGTTGTTCTCGTTTTAGATGAGGTGGATAGATTGAAAAGATTCTCTATGGGTATTCTAGGTCTTAAAAATATCATAGATGTTCTTCCTGATCTTTGCAGGATTTCATTTCTTAATAAACTCCTGAGGAACATCCCTGTCTTGGAACAGTGTATTTTGGTCATGATAGCTCTTCAGAAGAAAACTGTTGACTCTGTTGCCACTTCTTTCCAAATAGAACCTTTCCGAGTTGTGAACATGCTTATTAAAACGGTTAAAAGAATTATTGAAATGACTGAATTTGAATCTTTTGTTATTGTTAATGACTTGTGAATCAAATTGGTTTAAAATAAATTGTCCCTGGCATTAAAGTGGATATGGAATTTATTACATCTTGTGATTTCAGTCATGAATTTTCTTGCTATCTCACAGACAGAAATATAATTATTTATTGAGTGCTGTATGAAACCATGAATTGAATATTTAATAAATGGTTAGTTCTTATATTTAATACTTTCATAGACTGGAGAACATGAGTGTGCACGGTAAGTGTCATTCAGGAATCTCTTAATTATGTATGGATCTATTAAGAATGTTTATTTTTGATTGTTGTGGACTACTACTGATTATGTTTTGGAAACAGGCAATCTCCGATACCATGTTCTTCCTTCTAACTGGTCTTGTGTGTTTTAATTTTTTTTTTGCCTTTATCATCACTTAACCTTACTATGTCCTTTGATTGTTCATCCTTTTCCTTAATCTTCCTCCAATTTAGAATGCAGGATTGTTCTAGGATGTTTGGGAATGCTTTGTGTATTCAATTTGTTTAATGGTACAATAGCAGCTCTAATTTCCTTTTTGTGAATGTATAGTTTTAGTTCTCCTGTCACAGATCCAATCCTAGGATCAATTTTCTAAATCAGTCAGGACTATGAATTCATTATTTCTAACAGTAGTGCTCAATGTCTTTCATTGCTTTATTTAATTAAATTGCGCTGTAAATCACTAAAGTCTTTTAAGTCAAAAAATGTATTTAATGGGTAATCTAATAGTTACTCTTTGATTGATTCCGTATCAAGTCTCTTGTCTACACCCGATGATATGTGCACTAACTTCTCAAGACTTACATGCTTGTTCGCCTCTTCAATGCTCTAGAGTTTTCTTGAGTACAATAGACTGGATGTACAGTTCGACTTTAGGCTCAATTCCTATCTCTTTACTATACTTGTTGTGGTATTTCGTTACCAAATCATTACGTATGGAATTATATTCACTTTTCACTTGTAAATCAATGATAACTCATTTGCTATTAAATCATATTTTCTAGTTTTTTCATTTTCAACCTGAGTTAATAGGTCAAGATTGGTAATTCCAACCTCAATCAAAGTTATTTCATTTTTCTTTTTATCATGTAAAAATATATCTGGTCATCCATGTTGTAATTCTTGTATCTACTCGAATCTCGACATTTTTATTTGCTACAACTTCTTGAACGGAATGAGATTTCAGTTTTCTTGTCTTCTTAATTCCAAATTTCCTACACTATGATAAATGTATGCACCTTAACACTTCATTATGCCTTCTCATGTAATCATGACCTAGCATACGGTCGCATTTGATAGTAAGATGATCTACTGTTTTTGGCACAGCTTTGCAATGTGCGCATCTGACTTTTTCTCCAAAGAATATATTTCTATCCTGAAGGAAGCAATAGGCTCCTTCATCTCTTGACTTCATATTTCCTTTAGTAAGCCATACTGAAGAATCTTTAATGGAGGCAAGTTCATGATCACAGACCCTAAACAACCTTTCGTGGAGTTGTTTGCTTTTAATGTTGGTCATTAGGGATTTAATCTGGGATTCATAAAGAGATTCCTTGGTAATCTCGCCTTCTGTATTGTACTTCAGCTTTATGTATTTGTCAATAGTGGAGAGATGTTTCTTATTGTCTTCTTCAACCTTAATTATGGCATTTCGCCTTAAGGATATACTTTTCGATCTCTCCAGGCAATTCTTTAATTGAAGGATCATACTCTCATTCTTATGTTCAATATTGGACATTCCTCTTCCCATCATTTCTCTTGGAAAATACAGCCTTTCTTTGTTTGCTGGCTGCAAGTGGACTTTGTATTCCATTAGTACTTTCCTGATGGATTCATCGAGTTTGACATATTCTTCTGGCTCAAGCTTTAATACACCTACATGGTAGTTAATCACAGACACAGCATGCTCGTTTATCGCTTTGAATAAATTCTTTGCATTCAGCTTGCTTTTACACAAATTCTCGATTCTTTTTAAAATTTCATTTCTTACTTTTTCAAAGGAATCTTTGGATATTGTGCTACTAGCTGTCTCAATAATTCCCAGATACTTGTGACTCTCTTTACCTTCTAAAAGCGTAGCATCTGATTCACAAACTTTGCTATTGGTTGCGGATTTGGTCTTATTCATTTCCAAACAAATGGCTTTAAAGAATGACTTTGTCTCATTCATCATTCTTTCAAGTTCTTCATCAGATTCAGCAAGCAATTTCAAATTATCAATAAATAAAAGGTGATTTGTAATATACATATCAGATTCGGTTTTGACACCGACTTTCTGATATTTGGCACTTAGCTTACGGCTTAGTGGATCCATGCATAAGACAAATATGAGTGGGGACAGGCTGTCTCCCTGTAAGATACCTCTCTCCAACCTTTTCTCTAGGATCGATTCTCCGTTTAATCTGACATCAACTTTTCACATTGAAACAGTGTCTTTAAGGAAGCTTGTAATCCACTGAGGGAAGTTCAGGCTCTCTATACATTTTATAAGGTATTCGTGATCAACCGAATCAAACGCCTTCTTGACATCTATCCAAGCAGTTTTTAAAGAGTTGGAATTATTTTTGTTGATAGCCAGATTTAATAGTGCTAGCTCTTTCGCTCCTTGAACCATTCTTACACTTCCGAGTTGGTTTTCACCCAAGAGACCTCAAACTCAACAATATTTTGTATTATTTGCGTAACACATTTAATTGTAAGTTTATACAAATTTGACATACAGGTTATAGGCCTGAAGTCTCCTCCTTTTTGTGGTTCTCCTTTGGGAATAAGGTATGTGATATTTTTGTAAAACCAATCATCTTCACTTTTAGAATTCACACAAATGCCTTTGATTATCTTATATAGATTTTCATGAAGAGGTGTTAATTTCTTAATAAAGAAATTATACAATCCGTCTGGACCAGCAGCCTTCCAATTTGGAAGAAAGCTGATGATTTTCTGGAACTCTTCAAAGGAGGGGCTAAGGTCTTTTAATATTATTCATTTCTATTGATTTTCTTAGCTTCTGAATGCACAAAAATTATAATCGACCATTTAATGTTGAATTGTATTTAACCTGAATTACATATCAGATCCTATCTACATAAATAAATGAGAATGAAAATTAAAAAAAAAAACGAAACAACTAGAAGCGCCTGCGCCTCTATAGGAGGAAAATTTAAACCTCCTACTGAGATCCTGGGCACTTGGAACAAATCCTAAGCCCACTCTTTCGAGCTTCGGGCAAACCCTTTTTTATCCATGCCGCTCTCACATGTTCGGACAACCACGAAAAGGCTACAGTCATCCGTCTTACGACAGATTCTGCCCAGGAATGGAAATTTTAAGGTACTAACTTTTCAATAGTCTAATAATTCCTTGATATTTAAAAAACACATATTTGATGGAATAATCTGTTTATTTAATTAAAACATTTATTGGAATTGATTTTGGCTTTGGAAGTATTTTCGTTAGTGCTGTTTCCTTCTGCTTGTACTATATTTCCGGTATATTTATCTTTAATAATATTCAATGGTTCAAAGAAGGATCTTTTAAACAGCAATCAATTTCTATAGCTGCCAAACTATCGAATTCTTCAAATTCCATCGATAACTCTTTTTCTTTTGGGAAGAATGACATTTTATTGTGTTTGATACAAAAAGTGATCGAATTTGCTGTTTTTGTTGGTTTATTATAAGAATTCAATTGGCATTACTTTTAAGATTTGGAACATGATCTTCGATGAAACTATAGGCCTACGGAATAATTTTTGATTTTTATAAAGCATTGGTGGTTTTGATCTTTGGTTCACTATTTTCCTGAATTACATTTTTAAGATGAATTCTAATAAATTAGTTGTTTGTATTGATGATATGTCAATAGATATTGCTTTTATTTAATTTCATTGATCTTCTCAATTTAGATTCACTTAAAAACAGTTCTTTTATTTATTTGATATGATAATTATAAAAACTTCTTATTCTTTTATTTACTAAATTGATATAACATCTGTATCAAAATTTTGCACGTCAAATCTTCAATCACTTATTAAATAATCCACTGTTTTGGCTTTTTAGATGTATTTCTCAATATCTAAAATTTATGTGGATATTGAATGAACTTATTTGTTTCTGATCTTGGAATATTAAAATATTTAACATTTTTAATTGATTTGGATCTACTTGTCATAAAATGCCATGATCTAGAAAATAAACTTGCAGATAGGTGCTTTGAATCGACTGTAAATCCTTAAATAATCGATCCAGTGTATTTATTCTTGAATTTTCCAGATTGAAAGACTTAAATCTAACACTTAGAATTTGATCAGTATTATTTATCATTGATTTAATGATTAAAATTTTTGATTTTTATTAACTGATTTAATAAATATCATACAGATCCATCAATCATTTTTTTAATCATCATATTAAATAAAAGGTATAAATAAGAAATTTTTAGCCCAAGATATGAATCTAAAGCTTACACTACTACTCAAAACCGTGGTTCTAGCCTATCTCACTAAGGATAAGGCGGCTTCAGATCTCAGCTCCAGAAGCTCTAATTCATCAGCATCAGTCTCTGAGAAGGAAAACCTGAAAAATGCTTTTCAATTTGAGAAAAACTTCCTATTTGGCAGAGAGTCGACTCCAAAGAAATATGATAGCATTTTCAAATTGGCCTCAGGTCCAACTAAGAAAGGAAAAGTTGAACCTGCTGTGTATAGATCAATGATCGATAGAAGCAGTAGAATAAGAATTTTATCTACGTTTGCCTATGTATTGCCAACGATTCAAATTTTACCTGACGCAACAGCGCCTACATCTGTCGTTTATACAGATGCTCAAATTACCACAACTGGCTCGACCGAATTTACATCATTGATTGAATACGGTGATGTCCTTACAGTACTGCCAAGTAATGCAGTCGAAATCGTCACTGGAAAGTATCTAAAGACCTATGCAGACGGAACAACTGAAGAATTCACTGGTGTAACATCTACCCTCGATTCAAATGTGGTCACAACAGTTGATATGGGAACGATTACAACGACTTCACCCGATGCCACAGTCGAGGTTGTGAATGCAAGGAATGTTTTAAACTTCACAGATGTCATTTACACTGATTTGGCTGATGGCAGTATGTCTTATTACACAGGTACCATTAGGATAATCAACAATGATGGATCTATCAACTACAGAACTGGTGCTCTTTTTACCTTTACTATTGATACCACTGATTTAACCACAAGCGGTTCAACTACTTTTGAGGGACGAAAATTGGTTAACATTAAGAAAAATGGAACAGTTGACATTCAAAATGGGAAGACTTATGAAATTCTCGAGTCTGAAACTATAGCCACAGATATTACTGATGAAAGCGAAGAAATTGATGAGACAATTCAAACATCATCGACAGGCGCTTTCTCTCATATAAATGCCGACCAATCAATGATTTATGGTTCAGGTGCAACAACCATAACTACAAGTGACGGATCAGTTATTTTCAAGGCAGGTGCAAGTCTTACTTTGAATCCCGATTCAAGTGCTATTTTAAGGACAGACGCAATTACTACAGCAACCAATGGCGGTGTAACAGTATTTGATTACGGATTTAGAAGCACCGTTACATCCTCAGGCATCATATCCTCAAACCCAAATCGTTTCGTGACCCAGGTGGCCCAAAACGGAACCATCACTTCTATAGCTACGGGTGATGAGGATGTAAAGCATTTTGAAGCTAGTGTAAAAATTGATCAAGGTGCTGGGAGTACTGAATACAATGCCGGTGCAATCAGAACCATTTTGCCGAATGTAAGTGTAACATTCCAAAGCGGTGCCAAGTTTACCTTAACCAGCGACACCATGAAAATTAATAGCGGAAATATCTTTGTCGTTAATAACGATGGAACATTCACAATAACAAAAGCTACTGAAACTACAATAAGTGCTAGTTCTATTGTCCTGCCAAAATTTGGAGATCCCACTGTAAATTCAAATATTGGAAATATAATGATGGAGCAATGGCAAATTCAAATATTGATGAATCATATATCTACAATTCTGGTGCTTTTGTTTTGTCTAACACAGGTCTAACATCTAGTGTTCAGACTGGAATTGTAACCACAATCTACCCTGATGGACAAACTATTTTCAGTACTGGCGCATCAACTCTATTCACAACCGATACTAATTCTACTCTGAAGAGTGATGTATCATTTTCAATTAGCCCTACTGGAGACAGAAGTGATTTGATTGGATCCTCTAAATACTATGGTGGATCATTAACAACAGATTCAATTGCTAATTCTACTACTTACAATTCAGGTACTATCATATATGATTATGTATCTTTTAAGCTGTTTAAAAACGGAACAACATTTGAAATTCAGCTTACTGACGATATTGTCTTTACATCTGGATCAACGACTATGATGAGCCCAGCCGGAATGATCAAAAATTCAAGAGGCAATCAAACAATCTTGCATCCTGATGGAACTATTCAAGAGAGTGTCGACATAATTGGGATTGATCAGCCAGTCGCAAATACAGGAGCACTCTCCATAAAAGTTGATGCCGAAGGTGCTGTTTCTCACTATCTAGGTGTAACATCAAGTTCAAGTACCAACGGATCTGTTCAGTTGAATTCAGGCCCCTTTGTGGAAATTATAGGAAACGGATTGGTTCACTTACACACAGGACAAATTGCAACAATCAATCAAAGCGGTTCGACTATTTTCGAGACTGGCGCTACAACAGTTATCGGATCCTCTGGCTTAATTGTGCCAGACACGGGATACATCGTTACAACCGGAGTCGATGGTACTTCAACAACTGTAGCAGTAGGAGATAGTGTGACTTATTATCCAGGATCTATGATAACGAGTGATATTTCAACCCAATTCAATACAGGTACCAGGAAAATTGTCAATTCAGATAATTCTGTTGTTTTTGTTGCAGGCGCTACTGTCACAGCCAATAACGATGGTACAGTCAAATTTGTCAACGGATCAACGACTACAATAGGTGTTAATGGAGAAATATCAATCGTTGCTGGAGAATCTACACTCCTTAGTTCAACTGGAATTCATTTACCAATACCTGTTGATGAATTCATGCCAACACCATTGCCTGAGAAAATCATTGTTGTTTCTGACAATGTCACTACAACTACCCAAGGTTTATCACTTTCTGTTGACGACAAAAAATCGATCGAGATTTTTTCTAGCACCGTCACAAACTGTTACACAAGCGGTATCAAAGTAGTGAACCTAGGGCCTTCTATGGTAATGAATCTAGACGAATCTACAGTTATCAAATCTGGTTCCATGATTAAGACGCTTGCAGATGGAACACAAATGATCAACACAAACCCTTATGTCACTATCACCGAGGATTTAGTTGCCACTAGAACTGGCCAATTAATTCAGATCAAGTATTCTGATAGAACGATCTCCACGAGCCTAGATCAAATCACAATTCAAAATGAAGATGGATCAACAACTGTTATTGATGGAGAAACGACTACAATTTATGATGATGGCACAAAAATGATAACTCGTGGGCTAACAACCACAACGTATGATTCCGGAAAGACAATAACAACATCTAGCACCTCAATAACAACCAATCCTGATAATTCATCAGTGGAAGTTAATGGTCTGAAAATAGTTAGCATACCTGATGTATCAGAAACAACTACAATTGGCGAAACCATTTCGAAGGATCCCTCGGGACGTAAGATAACCGTAATCGGTAAAGAGACCAAGAACGATATTGAAACCGGAATTATTACTGAAACAGTAGGCAAAACAACATCCGAAAACGAGGATCTCACAACTACTAAGACTTCATCTTCCAAGCAAACAACTAATCCCGACGGCTCAAGCACAAAAGTTACAGGTGAAACTGAAATTGTAGATGAAAATGGTGAAACGATTTATAAGTATGTAGGTGAAAAGATTATCACGGATGCAGATGGTGAAATCACCACAACCTTGGGAATCTCGGCAATAAGCACTTCCGATTATGAAATGAATGCAACTGCATCTAAGATTACAAATGCCGTTGACGGTTCAATTACTACGACCTTAGGAGAATTCAATATTGATCGAAACGATGGCACGAGTATTTCTATTGTTGGTGAAAAAACAGTCGTTCAGAGCGATGGAACATCTAACTCTGTTATAGGACAGACAACAATTATCGATTCTGACGGAGCCAAGACAGAAATTCTCGGAGAACAAGTATCAGTTGACCAAGATGGAACAATTACGACAATATCCGGAACCCTAACTCTAACCAATGCTGAAAACACAGTTACGACAAAGTTAACAGGACCAACCAAGACAGTTGAACCAACACCATCGCTTGTGATTTTATCAATCCCTGTAACTGTAGGAGGTGAAACAACAACATTAGTTACTGGATCGATTCTTACTACTAGAGCTGATGGTTCTAGCATTCTAATAATTGGTGAAACTACCATAATTGATGCGGATGGAAACTCGACTGTGATTTCAAGTGAATCAATTAACGTCAATGCTGATGGTTCTTCCGAAATTGTAACAGGTTCTACAACCATAAGCAATATTGATGGAACAAAGAAAGTTATTACAGGTACCATTGTAACCAAGGACGCTGCTGGATTGATATTATCAACGATAACAGGTCCAACAACAACCTATGAATTAGAAGATTTGATTATTGAAGAAACAGGCTCAATTGTAATAAATAATCCTGATGGAACACAATTAATAATAACAGGCCCAATTACCAAAATTAAGAATGGTGTCATCATTGAAGTAATTCCAGGATCAATCGTTCCAGAACCCGAGACCGATACGACAAGCTCAGATACAAGCTCAACAGAGTGTGAAATCGAGGGCAGAATTTCGAAGAACGAATTCACGTCTGATGTTTTGAAGACTATAAGATTTATGACTCAGATGCCAGATCTTACCCTATCACCTCAAGCTCTAAGTGTTATACATTCCATATTCCATTCTGCCATTAAAAACCACGCCAGCATTTCTCAGGTAGCAAACTTTACATCGCAAGCCTTGCATAATATGTACAACTTTACATTCTTCACGATACCAGTCGATTCAGACAAGACCATTGGCACAGTTTCAAGAGGACTCCTTCAGTCCCTTTCTCTAGCTGCTTATGAAAATCTAAACTCAGTTTCTGCCATTAATTACATTCAGTCTCCGAACATTTTAGATCATTTTACCCGTCATTCCATTAATGACGAGTTCAAAACCTTTATCAGATTCTATGAAGATAAAGACATCCACAGCAGATTTGAAAGGTTCTTTGATTCTATAAAAAGGTTAAACCCTGAAGAAGCAAGCTTGGTCACACCATGGTCTATAAATGCTCTTATGTCTGGAACTTATGTTCCTTACACTGTGTTTGAACAAAGATTATTCAACAGATACCAAACCTATGCCAAGCTTGATCAGGAAATGTTTGATGGATGTCATCCACACCCACACCGACATCCACATCCACACCCACACCCACACCCACATCCACATCCACACCCACACCCCATTGAACCTAAAATTGAAGGCAAAATTTCCAGAGGTTATTTCTTACAAATGGTTATAAAAACCATCAAACAAGTTACTGGAAATGAAGATATAGTGCTCCCAGATCAGACATATCAAGTGATAAACTCTATTTTCAATGCTTCCATTAAAACTCACATGTCTATTGTTCAGACTATCATTTTCACGGCCACAAGCATGCATAACATGTATCTGTTTGAATTTTTCACCCAACCTGATGAACAAGATAACTCAATAGGACAACTCTCAAGAGGCTTGTTGCAATTCTTGACTTTCCCAGAATACGTGAAGTTACAAAACATGTCAACGACAGATTACATTTCTCAGCCATATCTTTTGGATTTCTTCACTAATGAAAGTATCTTAGATGAGGTTAAAACGTATAAGCGCTATTACGATGACTCCTCTAAAACGAACAATGTAGATAGGTTCTTTGAAACTATCCAAAGATTGGCACCTGAGGAAGCGTCCTTGATTTCACCCTGGAGCATTGAAGCTTTAGTTCTAGGTACATTTGTCCCAAGCACTTTGTCTGAAAGAAAATTGTATAATAGATACCGTGTCTTTGAAAGATTATCTCAGAACCTTGAGCCAATCTTGTAATCATTCAAATAAATGATTTTGTAAACGTTTTTTATTTAAAGTGATTTGCATTTAGTTATTTAAAAGACATAGAAACTTGAATTAGTAGCTATTTCTTGCAACATGTCTTAGGAATTTTAGTGATTAGATGCTCCTATCCTCGTTTTCATAATTAAAAATTGTTGTAATTCATGTAATGGCTTCTTATTTGTCTACTTGTCTAGATGAAATTGAAGAATGTGAGAGATGATTGCAGAAAAGGTATTCCACCATTCAGATCACCAGGTTAGAATCTGAAAAAAAAACAATAATTATAGGAGAAGAACCTTCAATTGATAGAATCAGAGCAAAAATCAATATCTATCAGAAATTATCTGAAGTGTCTAAAAAAGACAGCTGAATGTTAGTCAAATTTTCAAATTAGCCATAACTATGGCATCCTTATCCAATCTGAACATGATTTAAAAACCATTTTTGTACATTTATAGAGCCTTGTGCAAGAAAGATAGAAAATTTAATTTTAAATCATTCAAGATTATTTATTTCTTAGGTTTTGTTTAATAAAAGAAGCCAGACTATGATACAACTGGTGATTATGTTGCAAGACAAGAATTTAGTCGATATTTCATCGTCTTTGTAGAATAATTCTGGTTTTTATCAAAAATGCTTCAAAATAAAATTCGGAACCGACTTTCATGTTAGGTACAATAAAATTTAACCACAGATTCTTCTAGGAGAACCGGATTTTCTTTCCACCTTGTGTTTGTTTGAATGTGAAGATTGATTTTTTTGACAAAACAAAGTCTTTAACTAAAGCAAACATAGTCGTAGTTGGTTCAAAATTTATTAAATTCTAATTCATGATTTCGAATCTCTTTCTTCGTTTTCTGAGTAAACAAAGGCAGAAACCCCCGTCTTTTTTAAATCCAAGAAGATTCTATTATACCGATACTGAGTCCATCAAGCAAAAATTCAAAATTACAGCATTCTCCTTGACTTCTTGAGCACAGTTAAATAATGGTTGATCTACAAGACCAGGATACATTCATCTCTTAAGTTTATGTTGAAACATCTTGATTCACTATTTTAATTGATTTGGAAAAGGAATTCTGATGGTTTAATTAATTCTTTTATTGGCTCATCTTCATCAATTACTAGTTCAATGATCTTATTTGGCATCACTTTAAAAAATATACAGACAATTTATAAATCGAATAAGCGTTTGCTAAACTTTTAAATTTAAAGTAGTTTCAACGAATTCCAAGTCATGAAAATTGACCAATTAATATTGTTGTAATAAGTATTTGTAACTTCATTGGTTTATATAGCACGATGAACCAATGTAAAGCCTATGATTATGAAAGCTACTAATGAGATGTAATGATTGATCAAGAAATAATCGTATTTATAATCGTAGATATAAATACGGAATTCTTTAAATAAATTATGTCTTCTAATTCTCAAGATTCAAATGTACAACTCGACAAAACCAATAAATATATTTCTACATTTTCAAAATCATCTCGATAATTTAATTAAAATTTCCAATCTACAACCCAAATTTAATTTAATTTCCTATTTTCTAATTTAAAAGTTAATGGGCTTTGTCATCTATTTCTAACTACTTCTTAAGTGTTTAATTCATTGAAATTTGTAAGGAGTAAAATTTCAAGCTATTCTTGGTCCTTCTTTTTCATTTATAGGAGAATTTCAATTAAATTTTCATTAATTAAAAAATTTGTTTTTTTTTTAATTTTTAATCTATTTCGACTAATTTTTAATCTAATTTTAATTTAAAAAAAGTATAAAAATGCAAAAAAAGTCCACACCATGAACTTAAGATTTGCGATATTGGTGCAGACTCTTCTAGGATCAGCCATTCACAAGATGCTTCCTTTGGAATCAAATAGCTTAAAATCAAATCCAGATAGTGAAGAAATGATTCAGAACGCAATCAGCATGGCAGTTACAGAATCGGATTCGGAATCTTCAATGCTGTATTTCAGTGATACGGACAAATCAAATTTTCAAGACAATAGTCTGGTAACATCAGAACACACAGGTGAGATCAAAGCACAAACAACTACTCCTCAAGGTGATCCAACCATTGTGGCAACCGCATTTCTCCTTTCCAACACACAAGAGAAGGATGTCACAATAGTCAATAGTGACATTGAGGTGGAGTTCGATAGTGGCTCTATATATTATAAAATGTATATATATGGAGACAAAATTACACTGAACGAAGATGCAAAATTCGAAATTGAAATTGGAGGCTATAAATTCTCTAAAACCCCCACAGAATATGAAATATATCCATCAAGGAAATATACCTACGAATCAGGCACTGGTACATTTGAACCCATCGGGTTAATTGATGATTCACAGTGGCAAGTAGATACTAACTCAACGAATGACTTGTTGACATTCACAGATCCGAAAATTGAAGTAACAAGCGACAGAATATTGATTTACACAGGAAATATGATACGAAAAAATGATGCAGGCGATGTTATTTTCATTAAAAAAGGTATTAATGTTGATATTACGGCAACTTATGATACGAACGGATATATTTTTCATAGTGACCCTAATTTGAAAGTGTCAATAGACAATGGGGCTCTGATACAATTCTTCAATTCACAACCAACAGATTCCTTTAAGATTTACGAATACCATGCATACGACTGCGATAATAATGTATTTGTCAAAAGAACAAAATCGGAACCTTTGCCAGCCAATTCCTATAACAAAACAATCATAGAGCCCTTTGGGTTCCAAATGAAAAATCAGGCTGTGGTTTTTAGTTTTGGTGCTGCTCAAAGAATTAACAGTGATCTGTCTTCAACTCTAAGGTACAATGAAATGGTACTGGTAAGCCCAACATACACGGATGATGTGGTGATAATGTCTGGAGTAGAACACTATTCTGAAAATGGTGTTCCTAAAAAATTTAGAGTTGGTGTCACTAAATCAATATCTCAGACTTCGGTTGTTACTCCAATAATTTCCACTGCCCAAGAGTATCAGATAGTAAATAATGTAATATCTGAAGGTACAGCGATACCTAATAGCACTTATTCCAATCCAAAGTATACTGCGACTGGTATACTTTCTTTAGGCTCGTCGATAGAACCCAAGGTTATTGGTAATGAGACTATAGTAACATATAGAAATTCCTCAATATTAGATGCAAGTAGTGTCCTTTTAACCAAATTACAAAAGGGAACAATTTTCACTTGGAATAAGGTAACCAATGAAATTGAAAATTTAGAAAAACCCATCACTAATACCGACTCGATAATAACGTATGTGAATCCCAAGAATTTATCAAGTGAACAAATACGCTTTGTAAACAAGACTGATAATAAAGAAATCTACAGTACTGGATTTCAGGTACAATAATAGCCAAAACATTGACAGACAAATTCATTGGAACTGGAATTAGCACAACCTTTAACTATGACCACACAATCGAATTTGGATCTGTGCTATACAGTAAAATTAATGATTTAGATCCTTCTTATAAAAAGATTGAGGGAATCAAATTATCAAATACAGGTACAAAAGTAGCTGATTACATTCCAAATAAGATTGATGGCACAGCACCAAAATACGAGTCTCTTTCTGGCATTGAAACTTATCGATCTGGGTTGCTTAAAACCTTTAATTTGGGTTCATTTGATATGTTGAACAAAGAAATCATTCTCATCTTTAGTGTGTCAACCGATTTAATAACACTTGTTGATGCTAGGATGGGACTTAAATATGAAGATTCTGCTTATATTCCAAATTTTACAGCCGGGAAAACTATTATAAGTTCAACCATCTCCTTGTTTCCTACTCCGACTCAATTTTCTTCAGCTCTTGAAGCTCCTTTTAGTAATACAGGTAAGGCTATTTTGCGGGATGCAGCTAATAATGTAGATCACTACTTTTTTGGATCTCCAGTCTATGAATACGTAACTGACGCATATAAAATTAATACTGGTCCATTTGCACGAATTGTAAAAGATGTTCAAGCAGAATTATTCAGTGGTATTAGAATAACCTTTAACTACATAAATGGATCTTATATTGTTAATTCTGGAGCCAAAACACTTATTGATTTAAACACAAAAATTGTCACACACATTCCTGAAGTAGAAAAATCAATTGATGCCAATGGAATAGTCACAGATTCACAACCTGATAATTCAATTATAACCCACAAGAATGGAACATTCATAGAACTAGAAACTGAAACAATTTATTACTTTTCTTCAAGAGAGAAATACCTTAACTCCTCTGAAATGAAATATTTTACATGTCCAATTCTCAGACTAGGCAAATCTACAAGATCAACCGTGTTTATAAATTCCACTCAATTGCGATTTTCGAGCATATCTTGTTTGTCTACAGCCGGTGAAATTGCACTGTTTGACTCTAATGATGTCTATTCTGCGCCAAGCAATGTAAATCTCATTCCGGTAGTTATTCCACCAGCAACTGCATCAGACAGTGATTTCGAAACCGAACGAACTTCCGATCTTTATAAACACATAGTACAAGACAACTCAGTTACCTTAGTCATTGGCCACGAACAGATTACATCGGATATCTGGCAGTTTAGAAAGGAATTCGTAGGTCCTTCTCTTAGAATTGGAACAGATGGATCTTTGATAGCACAAATGAGCAATTTCTTGACAACAGATATGACTGGAACCAAGAAAACTTTCAATATGCCTAGCCTCTTGTTTGACACAGGTTTGAATTCTTTCTCAATGACTCAAGAAGGAATCAAGTTTGAAAACTCAAAGTTCAAAACTGATTACAAATTTATCACTTATAACGAAGAAAATAACGTAAAGACAACAATCCTCGATCAACTTAACATTGAAGATGTTGACAGCGGCAAAAAGCTCACCTTTTCCAGAGAAGAGATCAAAACTGAAGCTGCCAAGACAACTACCAAATATGCAAACACCTCGTTTGAAGATTCAGAGAGGACTATTAATCTGAAAATGAGTAGTGGTAGTAAGGTAGAGTCACAAAATAGCATTCAAGAAACGAGCGGATTAATAGACTTGCAAAATGATTTTTGTGATATTCAGGTAACTGCCATAGAAGGAATTCTTGGCAATGAGAGCGAGCAAATTCTTGGAAAGGTTGATGCGGATTTGATGGAACGAGATGTCAAAATGAAGTTTATTTCACAGAAAATCAAGGTAAATTCCGATGGAACTGAAATTGAAAATATCATTGGAGATATCCCGATTGAAGAACTCGATGAGAAATTGAAAGTCACGGGTGCAAAATCATCAAGAACAATGGATGCTAACGAAATTGTTTCGAGCAGTTCTTTGGATATTGGTGTCACAGAGTTTTTCGATAACGCAAACAAGCTAATCATGAAGAACATAGCTTTGACAGAAGATAACCTATCAAAGGCCATTGGACAAACTTCAATTATTGAAGACGACCAAATTGTGGACATAAGTTCTATTAAGACACTGTCCACACCAGATTCCTTAATCCAAACAACAATCCTGAACGGTTTGACTGAAGTCAGAGATACCGATGACAAGACGCTTGCCAGCTTTTTTGCAAGTAGAATTAGCAAAGATAGTTCAGACTCAATCACTGAAAAGGACATTGCACATACTTTTGTAGATCAAACCGATTTCAAGACAAATACAACCGTTTACAGCGAGAACGAAACAACAAAGACAACAACTATCTCTGATCATTCAATTACAGATGCTAACAACAAGATTCTTACAAATATAATTGGTGAAGTAATAATAAGTGGTGCCCAAAATACCAAGACAATCATAAAGGGAGAAATATTCACAAGTGGAAATGATAGCAGCACCAACGTCGTTAGAGGATATATCTTAGATAAAAAGGTAGATTTAACAACTTCAGTCAACGGAGAAACCAAGACTACCAAAGATGGTGTGAGTCAAGTTATGAGTGGAGAAACTACTCATCTGAAACCAGATGGATCTTATCAAATCATTTCTGGAAAGGCCATTATCAATAATGCAGATGATTCTATTACAATCGTTAACGGAAAGGAAACAAATTTCAATGCTGACGAAGAGTTAACATCAACCATCCAACCATCAATAATCACAACAACTGGAACAGGATTCAAGAAAGCAAGTATTTTCGTTGCGCAATCCTTAGAAGATGATCATTTTTCAGAAAAAATAGTCGGTAGCATTTTAGTTGAAAGGAACGATGGAATAAGCGTTGATATGAATTCTGAAGTTGAAAGATCGTTACAAAGTGGAGAATTTTCAACCATCGCAGGCAAATTTATCGAAACTAGAACAGACGGAAGTCTTTTAAAAATTACTGGCCTAACTAACACTACCAACGTTGATCAATCAAAAGAAATTTCCTTTGGTTTGGTTGAATTGGTAAAGGATGGACAACCCATTTCATCAGTTGCTGGCCCAATTCATACAATTGAGGCTGATCAATCAGAGACCTTCAAAACTGGTTCTTTAATTGTTCCAGGCGAAAACTCTAGCATTGTTAGAATCGATGGACCTTCTCTCTAAAGGCCAAAATGAAAAAAAAACAGTTAAATTGCTGTAATGTAAAACAAATCATTTATTTAAAGGACCATTCAGTTGAATTTCGATATTCGTTTCTCTTAATTTGTAATTACGACTTAATAGTTTGAATTTGCCATTTAAATAAATGATTTTGTAAATAATATTAATATTTAATCCTGCAAGACCAAACTCGACAGAATTTTATAAAACCAATCACTATTTATTTATTCAGTTATGAGGCGTATGGATATCATCTAGCTGCGACTAATTAATCTCGTAAGTAGCCAGCCGAACCATTTTCACTAAATAAAAACCTGATATTTATGTTTTAATATTACAGAAAACACTAATACTGAAGATACCAATCTCCTCCGTTGGATGGTTACTAAACCGCTTTTTATACGTAAACCCACCATCTTAAATTCTGGGACCACGCCGAGCATACCCCGGCAGGCTTCTATTACTGGAGACAGGAGGAACAATACATGCTTGGGCTGAGGCTTTACTTTTTGCTCTTCAAACATTTCTATTCAATACATTCTACAACCTCGCAGTCTATTTAACCTAAGACACAGTCCTCTTCAAGGACTTTGTTTGGCCAGCAATTTTGTAGTTAAGTAGTAGCTGTTCTATTTTTATTGGGTACGCTTTATGTTTTTCACGAGTAGATCCAAATTATTTCACTCAACGGTATTAAAACTCGAACATCAAGTTTTTTCATTATTATCCGAAGTCAACTTCGCACCACAGCACTATGGAGGCTTTAATATTTCAGAGAGTCCAAATAATGATCTCGAAAAAAGCCGAGACTCCCAATAAATATAGCCTGATTAGATATGAAAGCAATCTATCCTGAGGTTTTCATTATGCTTACAGATGTCGGTTGAATACAAATTAGGACATTCCCGACAGGTAAATAAATTGTGTCAAAAAGGTTCTGGACTCATGCTCCAAAAATTGCTGGCCAATCTGTTATTAAGAAACCTAGAGCCCCTTTTCTTCTGTAGCCCTGCATGGGAAAGACTTGGCACCAAATATTCATTTCATTTTCCTCATCTGGAAAGACATAATGAAATCGAAACTGGACAGAGTCTGTCACCTTTACATGGGTGCCTCCATAAGTAATACCGGCTCGCATCCCCCATGAAACCAAGAACAGACACGCTCGTGAACCTAGAATGAGCCACATGTATTTACTGAGAAGACAGTCCGTTGATATAGGTGTAGCCATAACTCAACGACACAAGGATTTTCTCTTCATGCGTTTGTAAAAGTACTGGAAGCACAATATCTGTACCTAGAGATCAAGAATTAGAAGTCCTTAGAGGGGACATGCCAGCTTTCGACAGAAAGCCTTACAATGTCATGTCAGTTAGCATTGTGCTTATACATATTAAATGTATACAGTGAATAAATGCCTCTATAAACCAAAGCTCAACTGGATATGGTAGATGTGATACACCAGAGTTTAATAGTGAGATGAGAGGTTTTTTGAAGAGCAATCTGATTTTTGAATTTTGTCGACCTTGTGTCATATTAATATGAATCAACTATTGTTTCTTCTCGCAAGAGTCACACCAAACCAATAAAAATATTGGACCAAAATGTTACTACGAATTGAAAGTGTTCCTTGAGTCAATCTGCAGGGGCATGGCTTACTTATCAGAGTCGTAGTCAATAAGAAGTGATTTTGTGAGTAAAAGTCCCACAATGTCCATATAGAATGAATATTAGATATTCCTTCATATGGGTGTCTTTTGAAGATTCTCTCCCTGGGGCATAAAAAACAAAAAAAATTTACCAGAAGTAAATATTTATGTGAAAGAGATTTTAGAAAAGCAATTTGATTTTTAAATTTCGTCAATCTTTTCTCAGATTGATATGAACAAACCAACTATGTTTTTGTCTTTAAGAATACCAATCTCTCGTCTTGAAAATCCATATAATAAAATTTGTTCAATTTTCAATCTAGAATTAGATATAATCAATGATTGATTTAATAGATAGTCTTCGTATTCAGTACATGTCTATTTCAAAGATATTTGGTAAAGTCTCTCAGATTTACGTGATTTCTCGCATATGTAACACCAACTAGACCCCTGTGAAATCAACAACAGACACAATCGTTAACCTAGCACACACCACATGCATCTTTTGAAAGACATTCTTCAGCCACAGAAGGATTTTCTCTTTATACATCTGTAAATTTACTGAAGACACCTCTCTGTGCCTAGAGACTAAGAATTAGAAGTCCTTAGAGAGGATTTGTTAGAGTTACGATGCTTCCCAAGTGTTGAAAGTGAACACATTTTTTTACATATAAAGTGTATACAATGAATCCAATGACTCATGTAGCCAAAGCTCAACTGGATATTATAGAAATGATAACTACAATTTAAAAGGAAGGGTGAGAGCTTTTTATAGGAAATTTAATTGCATGTCCATTGAACCATGTCATAGCAATAGAACAAGTCATTTTTTAGGAAGTTTTGTAATTTATTTTGCATGATCACAGATTTGCAGTTGAATGTCAAATTGATTAAATAATTCAAATAAAAAGCCGATAAATTTTAATGAAACAATCTGAACAGGGCTGAAAAGTTCAGCTGCTAAAAGGCATTGAAAACAATCCGATTTATTCATCTTCTATGCATGCTTGCGCAATTCTTCTTGATTTTATCATATGTAAAATCTTCTGGATCTTGAATCTTAATCAGTATTCCAACATTTATTTGATTCATTATGTCATCAACGTTAGTGGCCATGATTACCCTCTTTTTTATTTCAGTATTGTCGGAAATATAATAGATAAGAACAACCACTTCTCTGTAATTATTAGATTCATTATATAATCCAAAATCATAAACGATAAAGTATGAGGTATTTAAGTCTAGCTTCTCCTTGCACGACTCAAAAATAGATGTTAAATCTTCAGGTGATGTAACAGCCCTGACATCCATGCTTCTATCCAAGCCTCCTGAATTTAATATTTTGAATCCCACCGGGTTTGTCGAAGAAACTTCAAAGATTGTATAATTCATTTTATGTCCTTTAATTTTAATTACTTCCTCTTTTATTTCATCCAACCCTCCAATGGTCTTTAAATTTGAATCTGACATTTGGGGTTGTCATTCTGCTTGGTTTACAAATTTGAAATGAAAAAAAAAAGTTTCACTATGAAACCCGGAATTACAATTAAAATTTTTATTATCAAAAGATCAAATTAATAACATAAAATAGCAATTGAAATGTACTGAAAACTGAAAGAGAAGAAGTTGTATCAACAACTTCTATCAAGACATGGTAGGATGAGATTGCTTGGGAATACATTGATAGTCCCGGGGATTCAATATTGATTAATATGCCAGTGACACACGTAATCAGAATCAGGTAAGTACATGCTTGATTCATTCAGTAAATTAAAACATTCATCATATTATTTCACGGGTGTGATTTTTTATATTATTTAGATTTCAATCAATCTTACAATTTTAAAGGATAGAAGACTTTAAATGCCCACATGAGAACAATAATTAAGGCTCATAGTCTTTGGTTTGTAGCCATGGGTTCATAGAGAACTTTCCTTATTTCTTAGACAATTATTTGTATTAGTTTTTGAAGAATCAATTAAATACAAATAGTCAAAGACTCCATGTGACATCATTGAGCTCATCTTGACAATTATTATTTAATAAGAAATACGTTGCATTTAAATTCATTTGGTAGATAAAATTCGAACATTCTATTTAAAAGATTATAAAATGGAAACTCCATTATTTGTCTCAGACTCGAGACTTGTTTATTTGTGATATGTTTATTAAATACTTTCTTGTTTATTCTTTAACAAATAATAGTTGATTGAGATGGTGTGGCACTAACTAATCCTGTTAAATAAAATTAAAAGTCTAGCCTGATATTTTTATAGAGTGTAAGAATAAGGATGTTCAATTATTGTCCATAATTGTTTTTTAATTTCAATCAGGTTATGATTTAAAACAGTCAATTACATTCAGTCTAAATTATATTCCTGATATTATAAGTCTAGCCTGATATTTTTATAGAGTGCAAGAATAAGGATGTTCAATCATTGTCCATAAAGATCGAATTTTGTACCGTATCGATCACATTTTTTTAATTTCAATCAGGTTATGATCTAAATCAGTCAATTACATTCAGTATAAATTATATTCCTGATATTAGGTTCAATAAAAATAATTATATGGCTATTATTGGTTTGGAGGAATCCGAATTTTTGATGCTTTCTTCAATGGATAATTCGAAATCATTGCTCATACCCTGAAAAAGGAGTAGTATATAAAAAGCGGAATTATCTAATCTTATTTTATCCCGATAAGTAATTGTTGCTAGAACGAAGATTAAATCTAAAGCTTATTCGTCTTAAACCAGGTTTAAAAATCTATAGTAAATGTAATTTTGATTACTATTCGTTCCATAACAGTATTAAATCGCACCATTTGAAACTTTGCCTATGCATTAATAATTATTATCTTCAAAAATTCATCCGATTGCTTAGTTTATACACTCTATGAATTATAAACAATCTTCTTTTCATAGGAATATCATTTTACGTTATCCAATTGAAAATCATTGATACAAAATCAAGAAATTAATTCACAAACAGTATTTAATACATAGCGATCCAATAATCCCCTTAATGGTTTCATTCCTACCATGATATTTTGAATTTAGTGCCCAATGAATTGGATAAGACTCTAAAAAGGGTAAGTGGTACCATAACAGTAGAAAAAAGCAATTATTTCGAATACAATTGTATATTAATATGTTATCGGTAAAGCTTCACGGTTAAAAGGGTTCCTAAATGTCTTGCCAGGCAAGTTCGGAAAAGCACACAACAAATAGCTCTAGATTCTGCTAAAGTCCTATCAATACCTTAGTATATTTAGATAACTAAGAGAATGCATATGTTTTATATCTAAATTGGAATAGCTTTGTGCCCATTGCAAATATGAAAATTGAAACCAAGCGCTATACAAGAAGACTATACGTCGTGAATACTTCTTCATTGCATCTCTATCTCCTAATGGTAGACTTGTTTGATAGACAACTGCAGCCTGCTGTCTTCTTTTTATACCTAACTCATCAAAAATTTCAAGGAGTTAAGAAAGAGATAGTAATCTCTTAAAAGATGCACCAAATTTTTGCACTATGAAGTTCATATTATATCAGAGATATTATAAAAGTTGTTTTCTTTTCTTGTTATAGTTTAATGTCATCTAGGACATGGTGCAATAAGAGTAGATTAAAATCAAATCACCACCGAATTTTAGTCATGGCTAGAATCATGATAATAACATGGATTCAGGTAGCTTTTATTTAAAAATTAGCCAATAAACCAAATGATATTGTAATTTATTCATACTGAAATAAGAATTGTTGGTTTGTCGAGTCGTACATTGAATTCTTGAGAATTAGAAAACATAGATTGCATATTTATATCTACGATTATGAATATAATTGGTTCTTGAATAATCATCATATCTTATTTGTTACTTTGTAATTCTAGCTTTACATTGGTTTATTAAGCAATTAGTTATATAAACCAATGAAGTTCTGCATACTAATTACGACAAAAATGTCAAAGAAGGCCCATAATATTCATTCATTAATTGAACCTTATTCACTGGGATCTATCCAATATCAATTTGAACCAAATGAATTAAACCATTTTTAAATTAGCGACACTTAATGGTAGACAACGGAAATCGAGACAACCTTTTCTAATAATTCACAATTCTAACTCGTAAAAGTCATTTATGAGATATATATGCTAAACTTATCAGCAGTATAGTCTTAAGTATGTGAAGTATTTGTATGAGGATGAAAAAGTCAATAAAGATCTATTCATGGATCAATGCAAATAATTCACAAAAATTGAACTTCGTTTTGGATATAGTTAAGTGTAGTTAATAAATGATATTGTGGGTATTAGAAGTTAAAGCACGAAACCAAAATATTTTAGTCAAAAATGATAGAAGAAATTATTGAATCATTGGGTTGTGTCTAAAATTTCCCGAGAGAAACGTTATCAACACTTATAAATTAATAATCCAATCATATGTATATTTATTCAATTATAAACTGTTATTTCAATCGGAGAATAATATTTAATTAAATCCGTTACATTAAAAGAAGATATTTATTACATGCTTACTTATTGAGTAGCCACATTTATTTAAATATGGAGAATATTTCATGATTAGTCAAAGAAATGGCGATCAGATGGTCAGAAGCTTTCACCCCTACAATATTATTTCATAAAAGATATCAATTTAAACGACACAATTTCAATTATATTTATTAAAATATTGAGAGCATGATAGTTCGATCCAAAGCCAATCTTTAAAATGTGATTTCTAATGTTTTGGCTTGTATGCTTTAGATGAATTTATGTGGTTTGTTATTTCCGAGTACTTTTCCGTTACAAGAGCATGATGCTCATAATTTTTAAAGGGATTCACATCCAATTTCCTGCCTAACGAATTTTCTAATTTCTGAAAATTTTCAACATCAAATTGTGTGACAAAAGTTGTTGCTTGACCGCTCATGCCTGCTCTTCCTGTTCTACCTATTCTGTGTGTATATATCTTGGAGCTATCAGGTATGTCATAATTAATTACAACTCCGACATGGGGTATGTCCAATCCCCTACTGACAACATCTGTTGCTATCAATATGTTGAACTCTCCATCCCTGAAACCTTTTATTATTTCTTCTCTCTTAGCTTGTGCCATTTTCCCACCATAAATAAAATCACAAGACAGGTTTAGATTAGAAAATGAACTACCTATTTTTTGAGCATCTAAGCATAGCCCTACAAAGACAATACAAGTTGTATTCAAGCTCTTCAAATATGCATACAGAGTCGCTAGCTTGTACTTTTCAGGTACAAAAATCATACTCTCTTTTATATCCAGACCAGTTTCTTGGTTTTCTTGGTTCCCAAACAATTTAGGATGTTTCATAAACAACCCTGCTAACTTCTCAGTTTTTTTGTAAGCGTAGCTGTAAACATCAAAGTTTGATTCAACTTTTTAAGTCCTTTTTAATTAAATCTAAATCATTAATAAAATCCAATTCAAAAAATCTATCTGCTTCGTCAAAGACTAGTTTCCTGATTAGATCCAAATAGAAGTTTTTGTTTTTATTAATGTGCATAACAATTCTTCCAGGTGTTCCTACAACAATATGCGGTTTTTTGTTAATTGAATTAACCTGAGGAGAAAACGGTTCACCGCCGAGGAGGGTTGAATACCTTAAGTTTAATGACTCAAACAGATGCAATGTATCTGATATTTGCAAGACAAGCTCCCTAGTGGGAGCTATGATCAAGCAATGAAAGGGTTTGTCTGAAATGAGTACTTGCTGTAAAATGGGAAGCAAGAAGGCCAGGGTCTTTCCGCTACCAGTCTTAGAGATACCAATTATATCATGACCGTTGGATGCAGCCGGGAAAGTTTTTTGCTGTATTTCTGTTGGCTCAAAAATATTGCTTTTGTTCAGAATGCTTATCAAAGACTGGTTAAGTTTCAAATCATTGAACGTCATTGTGGTCGATTAAAAAGAAGAATAAAAATATCCAAAAAAATTTTGCTATAATCAATTGTTCTAATCAAAGAAGATTTGGCTTTAAAATTTCAAACTACTTGCATTGATAGTAATCGTATCATTTTATGAGCAATGTATTTAATAAATTAAACATCCATTTCATACTGTTTAGTTATTACTTTAAAAATCCTAACTTATAATTGAAATATTTATAGTACATAATTTTCAAAAATTATCGAAGTTTGCAAAATCAATTAGAAAATTTGCTTAGAAATATTTGTAAATCAAATTTCAGCCTGATAAATCAATTGAATCGGGCTTTTTTTAAAAAAGACGAATATTCAAGGAACTAAGCCCCATCTTTTGAGGTTACTAATCCACGCTTGCATATAATCATATGATATTGGCTTTTTATTGTCAAATGCAAGATGAACACTGCATGCTTGAACCGAAGATTTTGATACTGCTTCAAAATTTTCAGGTCCAAAATTATTTTCTAATCCTAGAATTTATTTAACCCGTGTCATATTGTACCTTAATTTTATATTTTAATAGTGGCTGACCTAGGTTGTTGAAGACCCTTTGTGCTTTGAAACGACCGTTTTAAGTATTTTCTTTAACGGGATTTGAACCATGATCTAACTTTTAAGTGGAAGAAGCTTGACCGCGAAACAGAGAACTCTTAAAATAATACAAAATATTAAATTTATAAGGCCAACGAAAGAAAATAAGGTAAGAATTAAATTTGAAAACCTTCCATTTGGATTTCTTTGGCGAGCTCAAACGATTTTATAAACCAAGGTGTGAAGAATCTGTTAAGCAAGACGAAATCTTGTTTTAATCAACCACTTTTTTGAAATGATAAAACCCTGAAATGTTTCCCAAAGGATGTTGTTTTAATGAAATTAAATACTTGGATTCGCATTCTAATAGATAATTTGAAAAATATAAGGAATATTTAATATTAAATTCATGCATATCATGTGTCCCGTTAAGGTTAGCGGTTGACATGCTATGAAGAAATGCATCTTATTGAGCTATAAATGGATGACACAGACTACAAGTAATAAATAAAAATTACAGATTTAAAAGAATTGTTCATATATTTATAAAAAATAAACTACATTAAAAAATCATTTATTAACAGTATATATATCATCATCATCATCGTATTCTAACAAAATTTGAAATTCTAGATTTTGAATTCTGAATATTCAGTTTTTAGGTTCATATTTTTTAAACCAGAAATATAAGATCGCTAGATCTGAATTTGCATTCATTTTTTAGTTTTACAAAAATTTTTCTGTTTTTCGCTTAAATGTATAGAAATCGTATAGGTTTTGATCATTAATAATAAAATATCTGATTTCAAGAGTATATTGACAATACTTTGACTGAACGAAGGATTCCTATGCAAATGATTTCAAATTGACTATCAAAGCATTGAAATGCCATGTCCTGATAGACTATTTATAGATTATTTGTTGGCCAATTTTTTATAAATCTTACATACTATGTCAAATTTCTATCAATATTCACGATCTGCATGCCTTCTCTTAGTTGAGTTTAAATGGGCTCAGGTAAAATCCTTAAACCCTCCACCATTTTAGTATGGCTAAACCAGGACTCACATTCAGAAAGTTTTGCATATATATGTTATTAACCAGTGATTCAAAGTTTTATTTATTTTGATTAAATAGTGATAAGGGCTACAGCTTTGATCAGAGATTTCACCTGAATTTACATTTTGTTATATTCCATGTCCAGACCTGTGAAAATCAGTGTTTTTAACTGGGAATATGGCTACTGATTAGTATATTCGTATTTAATGATATAACTTGCCGTTTAGGATGAAAGGCTTTATTATTTTGAATCACATATGGAATCCAACAAAGATCTAAGCAGGATTAACAAGGCTTTCCCCGAATTTAGATGATCTGTTGAGTTTTTTCATTGTTTACTTTGATGGGATAAGTTTTCACCATTTCTTAGTTTTTAGAAATCCTTTGATAATAAGGTTTTCATTGATCTTTCATTAGTTACAGCAATATTGCAAAAATAGGTTTGTCGTAACAATAATTGGATAGTTAATATTATACTTTAAGTTGTATAGAATTATTATTGAAATCTCACTAAAATTACAATGATTATTTCTATCACTGTTGTTTTAGACTTTAGTATTAATACAGGGTATTGAATAATACTTTAGGTAACAATAAAGTTAATTATTAAATTAGTTAGAATAAATATGAGAATTTACTTAATGGTTTCAGTATCGATAATGTATTAGCAATATATCAAGAAAAATGATGATATAATAAGGTTTATACATTTTACGGAAATGGGTTTGATTTTATCATTAAATAGCATCGAGACTCTTCAAGTTTCAAATCCATCTCTCCTGATTTTATATGATTTAAAACCCAAATCTAACAGCTTTATTAATATTTCTATAAATTCAAAGAAAAATTTTATAAAGGGCTTATAAATATTTGCATTTTATAAACAGCTTATAAATATTTGCAGCCTTTATCTTTTAAATAAATATTTCTCTATTAAAATTGAGACGTATTGTATTTGTCAATGAACATGAAGAAATAATAAAATAAAGATTGAAAATTTGGTTTCTTAGGCACTAAATTAAATAGTTGAAACCCAGGAATTTGCAGTAAAATAAATATAAAAGGATAAATTAGGAGATTTCATATAATAAATTTCACAAGCATCTCATTGATTCAAATTACAATCAATCGAATTCCATGAATACGGATGTTTGTAATGGCAATTTTCTGTATCTTCAATTTAAAGCTTATAAATCAGGGTTTTAATTAAATCATGTAGCTCGAAATACTAAGACATGATGAAGTGAAAGGACTTCCAATTCTTCTGAATTTAAATCGAAGTCCATCATTGTTCTATACAGTTCTGGGTCAGCAGCTTTTCCTTCATCCAAGAATGGTTTGAACCTTGTGTTTTCAATTAATTTGATCCCATGTTCTTCAAGTTTAGTAGACAATAGCTCCACATCAACCATGTACTCAATACAGTTTGTAATAGACCCCTCAAGGGAATAATAATAAGATGCCCCACAAACCTTGTCTGTTTCCAGATCCCTGAATTCAATCTTGTAATATGAGTTTTGAAGTTTATTCTTTGCTTTCCTTGCGAGTATTTCTTCTTTACAAGGTATAGTTATTAGCAGAATACCATTTGGCAAGAGATGATGGGCTATGTTATTGATCGTGGCATCCAAGTGCTCACTCTTTCCAAAGCAATAATGGAAACTGAACATTGAAGAAATTGCCGAAAATTTTGTTCTCAGGTCAAATCCCTTAGTAAAACAATCTTTTGTTTTAAAGGTACATTTGAAGTCAATGTTCTTTGATCTAGCCCTGTCTATCGCATCTAATATTGATCTGTTTGCATTATCCAGTCCGTATAGCTCTTTTATCTTGCTACTTGAATACTTATCCAGGTCTCCGCCCTTTCCAACCCCTAAATCCAGAACTGAATCACCCTTCTTGATATACTTCCTAAATAGGACAGCCTTTATAAAATTGTGTGCCTTTCTTATTCCAATATTTTTTGCAGATTTTCGCTGAGTCAAAGTTTTATTTGCTATGGCATTGTAATGACTTTTTATTGATTCTTTGTCTTTTATTTCTACAGGAACATTTTCAGCTGTTCTAATTATATCACTGCTTTTCTGTAATGTATCCCTTTGATTTCTCTTATAATCTCTGTCCTCATAATTTTTATTTCTTGTATCATTATCATATGGTCTGCCGGAGTTGTTACTTCTGTCATGGCTGCTACGGAAACTGTTGTTTCTTGATCTTTGATCTGAATAATTTCTATCCTCATAATTTCTTGTATTGTCAATGTCTCTGTATTGGTTATCTTGATAAAACTTGTCTCTACTACATCTTTGAGTCATACTATCTCCTCTTCTATTAGATGTGCTGCCTTTATTATAATTATCATCAGACTCGCGTCCATAATGAATATCATCTCTTCTATCACTACTGTCTCGGCCATAATAGTCCTCGTTCCTCCTATGATTACTGTATCGAACATCATCTCTTCTATCACTACTGTCTCGTCCATAATAGTCTTCATTCCGCCTATAATTAGTGTATCGAACATCATCTCTCCTATCACTACTACCTCTCCCGTAATCTTCGTTATATCTTCTATCATTATTATAATTGCTTCTATCATAATTATCTACCCTTACAGTATTCCTTCTTTCATTATAATTACTTTCAGTCTTTTGATCTTTGCTTGCATCATAATTGTCTGTCCTTACAGAATTCCTTCTTTCATTATAATTATTTTCGACTTTTTGATCTTTGCTTCCATCATTTTCCTTTGCCATGTGTTCTTTTCCGTAGTCATTCGTTTTATTCTTTTTAATTTTATCCCCTTCATACATGGGATTCCATTTCTCATTTCTCAAAAAAACATCTTTGATTTTTTTCCTGATAAAAATTTTTAAGCAAAATTTACCCCAATGAGTGGTCTATTTGCAGCTGGTAATATAAGACGAAAGAGTCAAATAAAGAGAAGATGCGATCACCGAAAGATTCTCAATGGAAAGAGATACAAATCTGCTCTAGCAGGCAAACCACAAGCCAACGGTGTTGTCGTGAAAAAGACTGGTGTAGAAGCTAAACAGCCAAACTCAGCCATTCGTAAAGTCTGTAAAGTGTATATTGCAGCCACAAAGAAGCACGTTATCGCCTTTGCTCCTGAGGACGGTGCATTTGGTGTGATCCAGGAAAATGACGTTGTTACCGTTGAAGGATTTGGTAAGAAGGGTAGGGCTAAGGGAGACATGCCTGGTATCAAATACAAGATTGTCAAAGTTTCGAATGTTTCTTTGAATGCTATTCTAACCAAGAAGAAGGAAAAGCCAACTAAATAAGTAAAGAATCTTAATTTAATAATCAGTTTAATTTTTAATTTATCAAAAATCGATGTTTTTTTTACCTGGTTTAACACGCGAGGATTTTAATTAAATAATTTGAAGGATTTTTTTCATCTGCGGAAATATACAAAAAGGAGCCTAAACACACTCTTTGATTTCTTTCTGTTTTACTTTGTTATTTCTCATTGAACATTTCTGTTTTCTGAATTCCTATAAAAGTTTTCAGCTTCAAAATTGAAGGAAAAATAATTTATTAAATATTTTCAAGCGAGAAGAGCGCTTTTTTTTTTAGTTAGAAAAACTTGTCAAATAAAATTTCAAGAATAAGCAAAAATAATAATTAATGAATGAAAAGAACAACAAGTTAGACATCTTTAAGTGATTGGATTGTTTCCAGCATGAATCTTCTAAGTGTCTTGAAATATTTGATCTCAATTAAACAAGTGGAATTTCTCATTTCTTATGTAAAAAATATTTATTGTCAGTTAAATAGCCACAACTAACTAACTGTTCTGAAAAGACAAATACTAAAAAGAACAGTTAGAAGGATAGATATTGACACATGAATAATATATTTACTTGTTGCTGTCTTAGATAATGTAAATGGCAAGAGTAGTCATTAATAAAAAAGATTAAACTAATACAAATCGTAGTACCTTATGAGATTGTTAGTTGTTAAAAAAATACTTGTAAAATAATGAGGTATGGTTTTTTTTATTAATAACATTGATTAAGGAACCTATGGCAATAACACTATCAATATCTGCCGTGTGTCCTTTGGATTTACCCTTTATAGACATCATCCTCAAATTATTTCTTGTTATCTTTAATAAATAATTCAACGTGTCTATAGTCTTTTAGATTGACATGCTAACATCCTGTTTCTTTCTTTCCTTTTCATCAAAGAAAAACCAAGTCAAAAATAATCATTTTGAAATTTGCGGCCATGCCAAAGATTTCTGTAGCCATCTTTGATAATGCTTTAAATTCACAGAATCAAGATTATCTTCCTAACCGATATCTTTTACAGAAGGAAGTTCTTGAGTCTTTGATAACAAGAGTGCTTGAAGCAGATTACGAAAACTTAATTGGGTTGATTCCTTTAGCTCAGAAGGAGAGGAATGACATTTTAACCCCTATTAATTCAAGGATACATCTTTCTACCTTTACTTATGAGCAAGACTTACATGATAGCCCCAATCACGCACTCTCTATATTTCAAGCTGATAGATCCTTGTATATTAGTGATATTTCAGAAAAGATTCTTTATGCTTTCTTCTGTTCTCCAATTTCAGATTCTGACGAGATTTTCATTTCCCTTCTCTCCTTGGCAAGTAGAGGAATTATTTTGAAAGTTGTGTGTTTTGGCGATGCCATTGAGTTTGGTCAGTGCTTAACGCAAGAGTCAACCTTTGACAATCTCAGTGTATTGATTATTTTCCCGGACGAGGATTTCAACCAAAAGGCTCTTGATTTTTTCGAAGAGGGAGGGAATTCTATGGTTGATCCAGAGCTGGAGGAAGCAATAAGAAGATCCATGGTCGAGAAATAAATGTTTTCATTTATGTATTTGGTATTTTAAGCACTGGTTTATTGTTCAAAGCCTATTTAATATTTTATATATCTGATATATTTAAATCATCCATTTGGAATTCTATAATATTTTCATATTTAGGTGCTTTATTAATTAAAATTTTGATTTTCATTTTGTAATCTTCTCAACGCTTTTCATCATTGCAATAGAAAAGCATTGATTTTACGGATAAAATAGGAATTTATTTAATGGGTAATTTAATAGTTACTCTTTAATTGATTCCGTGTCGATTCTCTTATCTATGCCGCTGATCTAAGCACTAACTGCTCAAGATTCACATGGTTGTCCGCCTTTTCGATGCTCTAGAGTCTTCTTGAATACAATAGACTGGATGTACGCTTTAACTTTAGGCTCAATTCCTATCTCTTTACTATACTTGTTGTGATATTTCGTTACCAGCCCTTCCCAAGTCATTACATATGGAATTATGTTCACTTTGCACTTGTAAATCAATGATAACTCGTTTGCTATTAAATCGTATTTTCTAGTTTTTTCATTTTCAAATTAACTTAATAGGTCAAGATTGGTGATTCCAACCTCGATCAGAGTTATTTCATTTTTCTTTTTATCATGTAAGAAGATATCTGGACCATCATGTTGTATTTTAATGTCAGTCTTAATTCTCGTATCTACTTGAATCTCGACATTTTCATTTGCTACGACTTCTTGAACGGAGTGGGATTTCAGTTTTCTTGTCTTCTTAATTCCGAATCTCCTACAAAGTGATGAATGTATGCATCTTAATACTTCATTATGCCTTCTCATGTAATCATGACCTAGCATACTGTCGCATTTGGCAGCAAGATGATCTACTGTCTTTGGCACAGCTTTGCAATGTGGGCATCTGACTTTTTCTCCAAAGAATATATTTCTATCCTGAAGGAAGCAATAAGCTCCGTCATCTCTTGACTTCATATTTCCGTTAGCAAGCCACACTGATTGGGCAGAATCAGTCCCGAGATGGATGACTGTAACCTTTTCGTGGTTGCCCAGATAAGTAATAAAAAAAAACGAAATTTATTCAACTAGAAGCTCCTGTGCCTCTATAGGAGGAAATTCTAAACCTCCTGTTAAGGTCCTGGACACTTGAAATAAATCCTAAGTCCACTCTTTCGAGCTTCGGGCAAGCCCTTTTTTATCCATGCCGCTCCCACATGTAAACCATCCGGCCCCACCTCCCCTTTTTCGGGGTTTTCTTTTTATGAGGAGGCTGTGATGTTCTAATATAAACTGTTATTAGTTTCACACAGATAAGTGTGTTACTTATCTGGGCAACCACGAAAAGGCTACAGTCATCCAGCTTACGACAGATTCTGCCCAGCCAGATAAGTAATAAACTTGTGTGTGTAAAACCAACAAGAGTTTATATCAGAAAGTCACGTCACAATCTTTTAATAAAAAGAAAACCCGAAAAAAGAGGAGGTGAGCCGGATGATGATCGCGAGGTCAGCATGCACATGTAAAAAAGGCTTGCCGAAGCTTGAAAATGTGGGGTCAGGATTTATTTCAAGTGCCCAGGACCTTAACAGGAGGTTGAAATTTACTTCTGTAGAAGCACAGGCGCTTCTAGTTGCTTCATTCTTTTAGAGGCATAAGCGCTCCTTGGACCATTCTTACTGTTCCGAGTTGATTTTCACCTAAGTGATCACTAAACATAACAATGTTTTGCATTACATGCGTAACACATTTAGTCGTAGGTTCATACAGGCAATAGGCCTGAAATCTCCTCCTGTTTGAGGGTCTCATTTGGAAATAAGGTATGTGATATCTTTGTAAAACCAACCATCTTCACTTCCAGTATTTACACAGATGCCTTTGATTATCTCATATAAACTTTTATGAAAAGGTGTCAATTTCTTTATGAAGAAATTATAGACTCCGTTTGGACCAATAGCCTTCAAATTTGGAAGAAAGCTGATGATCTTTTGGAACTCTTCAAAGAAGGGAAATTTACAGATAAAAAATCATTATCGTATAGTAAATCAGTATTTAAAGAAGACCTATTTATTATATGGTCTAGTATTTATATCTTAATTATAGTATAATAAAGAAGAACTAACGAATAATCATAATATATATGCAAAGAAATAATAATCTAATGGATTACGTAGTTTTAACACCCTTATGAAAATTTAGATATTCAATGTATGAAGAATAAATGGTTTGTCCTTTCATGGAATATTGAATCAACCCAAAAGGTTATGACTTTTGTATAATTCTTTACCATATAATTGATGAAGGTCTCTCTTTATTGCTCTACATACAGATTTGCCTTATAATAAGTATGATATCATATCATCTTTAATCGCCTTGACATTAATAATCGATCATCTTAATACAATAAGTATCATAAGTATGGGGAATTGTACAACTAATATTATAGCTATGGAAGTTTTGTATGCTTGACTTTAATAAGTCCATAAAGATAAATATGGAAATCCATTTTATGATATTAAGCATCTTCCAATTTCATTAAGACTATAATGGAATATGTTAAATATGAGAATTGATTCAAAAAATAAAACAGTTGGAAGCACCTGTATATCTGCAGGTAGAAGTTCTAGCTTTCTGTCAAAGCATTTGGAATAAATACTAGGCCTACTCTTTTGAGAAAGGGGGTTTCATGCATGTCGGTATGTGATAAACTTTCCCGTCTCACCTCATCTTTTTTGAGACTTTTCTTTTTATGAAAATGCTGTTATTGGTTTCACACACATAAGCGTATCACTAATCCACCAAAAGGTTACAGTCGACCGTCTTACGATAGACTCTGCCTAGAAGAGAATTGATTCAAGATCCAACTCTGTAATATCCGGGAAAAGGGAAGCAAAAAAACGTTGTTTAAGCCTATTGATTGCCTTAGCATGTTAAACCAAAGTAATATCAACTCACATCTTATTCCAGTCTTTATATTTTATAATAATTATTCTGATGCCATTAGCAGTTAGTGCACAGATCATCGCGTATAGACAAAAGACTTGACTCGGAATCAATCAAATATTAACTATTACATTACCTATTAAATGAATTCTTCCTTATGCCATTTTTACAAATTCTAGTTTTCTCATTTTCTTATAAAAATTACAGTACATTTTAAATTTCTACATAGCAAATCCTAACAATAGAAGCATACACTATTTCTGAAGTTGTTTAACACAAAAGAACCAGGAGGCTTAACAGCTGAGATCTCTCAAAGTGTTGAATGCATTTGACTAACATTAACATTTAATTTACAAGCACTGCAAGACCCATGGAAGCAAATTTTAAGGAACCCAGTCTCAAGTTACATAGACTTCTAACAGAAATAAGATTGGAAGAAGCAGAAACAGCAAAAGAGAAGCTTAGACAGTATCTTGTCTCCAAATCGTGCTTATTCATTTACAAGTCATGCATAGATAATGAAATTCTAAAATACAATGCAGCAGACTTGGAAGAGATTAATCAAAGAATAAAAGCAACAGTCTTGAAACTCGAGAATGAAAAAAGTGAAAATTATGAGAATGAAGCAGCCATACTTGAGATCGATAAGAGAATGTGTGAGTTCTACGCACAAATTATGGATGAAGAGAACTTCGATAAATGCACCAAGGAGTTGATCGAGAGAGATCCTTCTTCCAGCTTGAAGATGGATATATACATGTGCAAAATAAGAATGGCAATAATAAAGGAAAACAGAGAAGGTCTCGTTTCTAACATAGAATTAGCAAAGCATTTAGCAGAAGCTTCTTCAGATTGGGACAGAAAGAACCGTTTTAAGGTGTACTTGGGATTGTTTTTCTTAATGAAAGCAGAATTTAGGCTAGCGGCAGATCAATTTTCAGATTGTCTGGCCTCATTCGAGGCGTCAGAGCTTCTTGACTTTGACACTGTTATATTCTACCTTATCTTCTGCTCTCTTCTTGCTCATTCCAGGTCAGAGTTGTGGACCAAAATCATTAAGAATTCCGAAGTAAGGAAATGCAAGGAGTATCTCCCTTTGGTTGATAGCCTGTATGAGTGCAAGTACGATGAATACTTCAAGAGAATATTGGATTTCATAAATCTAATGGATAAAGATTACTTTCTTTTGCAATTCAGAGAGCATTTCTGTAAGGAGATGAAACTCAAGGGATATAGTCAGTTACTTATCAGTTATCAATCATTTAGTCTGCAAAGGATGGCAGAGATCTATGGGGTTGATAGGGAGTATCTCGAGGAAGATCTAAGGAATTTCATTAATGAAGGACGCCTGAATTGTTTAATTGACAAGATTGATGATGTAATCAGAGTCAAGGAATCAAATGAAAGCAAGAAACTTGCAAATGAATTAAACAAGGGTGATGAAATACTAAGAAACATAAAGAAGTATCTTAAATAAACATTGTTTTCTTATTTACAATATTAAGAGCTCTTTAAATTTGAACACCTTATCTAATTGCATACTTTTTAGATCGTTATCATTTTTAATTAATGATTCTGTCAAGGCGAACTGGTTGCATGGTTTTTATTTAAATCAGATACAAATATCAGTGAGATAAGGAATGGATGGATTAAATATTCTTTAAATGACAATTCTTCTTTTTATCAACAATAATGATTAGGCAGGAGAAAGATAGTGGCAGATTCATGTGTGTTTAGTCATTTCATGGAAATCAAGTTTGATTCTATTTTCCTGGTTACTTGGGACAAACATAAGCCCACTCTTTTTAGCAAGCCCTTTTTATATAAACTGCTTTCGCATGAGATTTTCCTGAAAAGGAAAAAGGCAAGATTTATTAACTAGAAGCGATTATGTCTCTGCAGAATGAAATTTTAATTATGGTAAAGAGGTGTTGAGCACTCAACACAAATCCTAAGCCCACTTTTTTATGTATCTCAGCATGTACCTTACAGTTTCACCTTCCTTTTTTTCCCGGTTCTTATTTTTATGGAGAAGTTGTGACATTCTGATATAAACTATTGTTGGTTTCATGCACACAAGCGAATTACTTGTCCGGGCAATCACGTCAATATTACAAAAAGAAATGAAACAACTAAAAGCGCCTGTGCTTCTACAGAAGTAAATTTCAACCTCCTACCGAGGTCCTGGGCACTTAGAACAAATCCTAAGCCCACATTTTCGAGTTTCGGCAAGCCCTTTTTTACATGTGCATGCTACTCCCGCATGTATACCATCCATCCATCCATCCACCCACCTCACCTTTTTTCGGGTTTTTCTTTTTATGAGTCGGCTGGCTGTGACGTGACGTTCTGATATAAACTGTTATTAATTTCACACATAGGTGTGTTACTTATTCGGGCAGCCACGAAAAGATTACAGTCATTCGTCTGTCTCATGTCAGATTCTGCCCAGACGTTAATATTACTACCATTCGTCTCACGACAGACTCTGTCTAGAAAGACATAAAATAAATGGTGAATTTTGCAAATGGATTCAAGAAGTATTCAACTAAAAATTTTTAAAAATTGAATTTTCAGTTTTGGCACGGCCTGTACTGAATTACAAACATAAGTTAAACATCATATCTATTGATGAATACAACAACTCTCTTATTCTGTTTAATCCTGATCATTAATCAATGTAATTGCCATGCATATCATCTACTTCAATCTATTGATCATATTAATTCAATGACATAAATATACTAGATTAGAAAATACTAAACCAGAACCAGAAACGAAAGCATCTTCATAAAATCTTGCGGCATAATATGCATTTTATATATTGTGCGGAAACCCTATACTTCCATTAAGAGATTGGCTATCTATTTCTTTCTAAAACAATCATTGGATTTTCATCTTGAAACTTTAGATGCATTAGCTTATGCTGTTCTATATTATTTAGAATTAATGACGATTTGCCTACATAGAAATAATTTATTTAATGGATAATCTAATAGTTACTCTTTAGTTGATTCCGTGTCAAGTCTCTTGTCTACCCCCGATGATCTGTGCATTAACTGCTCAAGACTCACATTGTTGTTAGCCTCTTCGATGCCCCGTCGTCTTTCAAATGAAACAGACACCAGAGTCTTCTTGAGTACAATAGACTGGATGTAAGCCTTGACTTTAGGCTCAATTACAATGTCTTTACTATACTTGTTGTGGTATTTATTTGCCTGCATAAAAGCTTATTTTACTTTTTGCAGAGCAGTCTCATTAGAACAATGGTGTGAAGTTGACGTCAAAAAATAATGCAAAACTCGAGTTTCTTGTTCGAATCATGTCACCAAACTAATATGAGTTCACTCCTAAAAACGTATCAAATTAAAGTAGAACGGCCGTTGATTTAGTTTAAAATTACTGTCCAAAAAATTCCCTAGCAAAATACAATGCTAGGTTGTGAAATATGAGAAAATTTTTAAAAACTGATGATAAAGCACAAGTGCGAATTATTCCGCTTGTCTAGTAATCAAAGGTTATTATGAAAGGAGTTGTCCCCAGAATTTAGTAAAGTCTGTTTACGTCTAAAAGGATATTAATATCATCAGCATTAGAGTTTTTTTAGTTCATGCAAATTTTAAATATTAAAGTTTATTTAAGTTTGTTTAGAAAATATTTATTTATAAGAAGAAATGCTACTTATTAAGAAGTTTCTATATTCAAAGACGCCGACATCTATTTTTAAAGCTTACTGCCTGATTTTCTGATGTATATACCTATTTGATTCAATGTCTATAGGTTTGTTTGAATGAATATAAATATTAAAATCTTTTACTTCATATATATAAAGGTGTTGGTTCATAAAAAAAAGATCCATTGATATTATTGTAACTTAATTTAATTAAGTACTAAAAAAATACAATTTTCTTCAGACATCATGAGTCGAATCTCATTTCCAATACATACCATCTAAAAAGTAATTAATAAATGTTTAATACTTGTTGATATTTGGTTACAGTGCAGTATCTTAACTCTTGAGAATATATACCAATGTTTATAAAAGAAACATACTTTACTACGGCTTGATTATCTGGATCCATCATTCAAGCCATGGCAAATTCCTCTCAAAATTTTATTCTCATAACTTTTGTAGTCAGAACTTACACTTTTCTCTGCTATTCAGTTCTTCTGTAGCTAATTACAGCACAATATAAAAATTGTATACCAAGTAAGATTCGAACCCATGTTAAGTTTTTAATATCCACTTTTCTAAAATTATATAGTAGCTTTGAAATTAACCGGGATCAAACTCTTTCATCTCTCCTAAGAATCCTTGATACTGAAGATTTCTATTCAATAAATATCTTATACAAAACCAATTATAACAGCAACCAATTATTTCTAAAATTATTTATTTAACAATTCATTTTTACTTATTTTAATTTGTATAGCTTTTGTTATTGAATATGCCATGTTTTAAACCATTTAACCAATAATAATTTCTCTTGCTTTTCTTTTATATTACTTCCTTTTGTTTCACCCTATGAATTTGTCATCAAGTAAGAACATTTCAGATTCAAGGATCGAACTTTCCCAACTGACTATAGACAGCAAGGGAAACACGAAAACACCAACGTCTGGATTCTCGAATCTCCTTACTATGATTGGATTCCTCAGTATTATTGCGTATTTAATCCAACGCATTTATGCGCATGGCTATTTGATCAAGCCATTCTTTGGCTTGCTTGTTTTCAATGATTTCTTGGCTGTCCTTTTTTTTACCTTTCTTCAAGTACTTCGCTCTTTGATTCTTTTTTACTTGAATGGATCCTTCCCTTGTCATTTGTTTATTTTTGTCTCTGAGATATCCCTGGCTTGGTCAATAATTACTCGTTTTCCTGGTATTGGAATTTGCTTGTTATTGCATTCCCAATCACTTTTAGTTACACTCAAATTATTTTCCTATTCAAAATCTAGAAAGAACAAAGATTTTCTTAACTTTGCCAGATTCCTTGTCTTTCCGACTGTGTTTCACAAAGATTCTTATGAAAGCAAAGAGAAAAGAAGTTTTTTGAAAATATTTCGTTATTTTCTGAATTTTTCCATCACTCTTTTTTCCTTGATAGTCATCACAGACCATGCAGTTATTCCAGCTGTTTTGAAAATATCAAATTCTGAAGGTTTTGTTCAATCTCTGATTCATCTTCCCAGTCTTTGTGTTTTCAGTGCTGTTTCATTTTGCTTAGGTTTCAATCTGTTTTTTAATAGTTTCCTGAAAATTATTTGTGAAATCACAAAATTTAATGAAAAATTGTACGGACCTTGGTGGAATGCACAAAATTCTCAAGAATTCTGGCATTATTGGAACCTGCCCATGAATTTATTTTTCAAGAATCACATCTTCAAGCCCCTTATTAGGAGAGGATATTCTAAGATGTTCAGCTCAGCAGCCTGTTTTATTATAAGCGGTATTTTACACGAATATGTAGTGTCACTTTCTTTGAAAACATTCAATGGATATTTCTTAAAGTTTAGTTAAAGTTTCATCTTCATGATTAGAATTTATTTAATGGGTAAATCTAATGATTATCGATTATTCTTTGATTGATTTCATCTTCATGAAATATTAATTAAATACAGATTCTCAATGAAAATTTAGAAGATTATCAAAAAGTTCCCCAACTGAGAATCGAACTCAGACCCCCTGCGTGAGAGGCAGATATCCTAACCATTGGACTATCAGGGATGAAAGTGAGATATTATATCTTAATAGATACATGTATGAAGCAGCAATTATAATAAATTTGCCTAGTCAGAATAAGTATGGAAAACTTGCTTACCATTCTATAGAGTAAAAATGATCTAACCAGGGTCCTTAATGAAATGAATGCTTATTTATTAAGCTAATTTAGTGCCTTTAGAAATAAAACTGTCAACGGGGATAAAAGATTTTAATTTATTAAAATTATATTTGAGAATTTCTCTTTTAAAAACCTTGCTTCTTAATTCCAAAATTCTATAAATTTTTTAATTTTTGGAAATACCTTGATTGTGTTATTTAATAAGATTTTTTCAACTTCACACAATTCAAGGTTTTTCAATTTTCCAATAACAGAAGCAATTTGAATCACATTCACAGGATGATTGTGTTTTGCCTTAACAACATTAACATACTTCGATGAAGAATAACTTTTACGTATTAAACAATAAGGTGAATCTGTTTCTATTAAAATAGATTCTATTGGAATATTTCTAACAACTTCCAAATTCTCTTCAGTTTTTAAAGAACACCCATTAATTCCTATAAACAAACCACAATGAATTAAGCTCATAGCTTCCTCCAGGGTTCCATCAACTGAATGAACCACACCTGAATATTTGAAAGGATTCTCTGATGATTTCAAAATTGAAAAAATCTCAGAGAATGAATTTCTGCAGTGATAGAAGATGGGAAGCTTTTGAATCCCGAGATGTTTCTTAAATAAATCAATTTGATATTCATAATCACAACTTCTTAAAAAATCAAGGCCACATTCCCCGATCCCAACAATGTTTTCATTTTCTAAATCAAAGTGTTCTTCTATATTGAAAAAGCCTTCAGAAGAGACAGGATGAACCCCAACGTAGCAACCAGTTTTTATTGACTGGGCCAGTTCAAAGACAGCCTTCGATGATTTGTAATTCAATCCAACAAGTAATGGCATTACTTTGTTTTGTTTACAGTCATTTATTATTTGCTGAAAATCATCAAGGAATTCCTCAGAAGAAGCATTAAAAGCAATGTCAATAAACATGGTTGTTAAAAAAACAAAGGGAATTATTTAAAAACAAGGAAGATAGATTTATTTTAAAAGGGTTTTTATCAATAAGATTTTCATACTTGGCCTTGAATTAACTTATTAAATAAAATTTGCTTATTAAATAAAATGAGATTTACCTATTTAATAGAAAACATTTGATAATAATTTTGAACATTTATTAAAAATTCCTTTCAATTATTTATAATCTTTCTTCGTTTTTCGGGTCCTTTAATCACTTTAATACTTATTTCCTCACCACTTTTACTATCTGGTACCTGAATTATTAATTTCGATCCATCTCGATTAATGAACTTCAGTGGAACAGCTTCTGTCAAGGTTTTGTATTCCTCAATATCAGTTTTCTCGTTGGATTCATCAAATTCGAAGATGGTTGTTGCTATGAACTTGTCCGGGCTTGCTGTTGTTATTGGTCCATTTATCTGAGTCTTCTTTCCCTCTTTGCTTGTTTCAATAATTGAAGTGGCTGTCTGAAGAAGCAATGAACCATCTTTGGCTTTTATTTTTGTTTCTCCCAGTATTTCTTTTATTGATCCGTCCTCATAGAAATATTTTGCAGAGCCTATATTGGATGTAATTGAATTGTCTCTGTTTTGAATTATAACAATATCTTTTATCTTTGCAGTGACTTTGTTGATATAATCATTGAGCTGTTTGCTTCCACAAGCTATATTAACTAATCCTGAAGAATTCCTGTTGATTGTTTCATTTGTCACTGTAATATTAGATTGGTTTGGTCTTTCAACTGCCTTGAATCTATTTGATATTATAAAAGATCCGTCTGGACTTAGTACACTCTTGGAGTCTAAAATTAAAACATTTTTACCCTGTTCATTGGTTGTTGTTGTTTTGTTAATGAATACTACAGTGGTGCCATCCTTCTTTTTTGTGGTTTCATGACCTACGAAGATGCTATTAGTTCCTTTGCTGGATTGCTTAAGTACTTTCCCTTGAATGAATTGTCTTGTATCATTCTCGGTTCGAATCTCAGTAGATGAAGGAATAAATGAGATCTGATCTTTTGTTAATAATGTTGTTGCATTGCTATCAATCCTGATTGAGGTGTTTGGATAAGTAATAGTCTTTGATCCAGAACTTATTTTTATTACACCCTCTGGATAAAACTGAACTGAAGAGTATTTTGTTTTCGTTTCCATTTCATTTTCAATTATTTCGGTTGGTTTTTTGGAATGAATTTCGAATGGACCAGAAATAGCTTTGATTTTACTTATCCCTTTCGAATCACTTGGTTCCTCTGAATCAATCTCTTTAATTTCAGTTGTGAAGCCTTTTTTAATAGAAATCTCTCCGTTAGAATTCACTGTTGTGATATCTCCATTTTTAAATTTGACGATTCCGTTATCATTTACCTCAACTTTAGAACTGCTGTTCAAACTCATTGAATCATCATTTCCAAATATCCCGTATGCACCGAGACTGTAAATCACACAGTCATTTAGCATTGTTATACTGCCAGGGCAATGCAAAGCATTTTGGGTTGATTTCTTAGAGATTTCATTCGAATTTGCTGAGATTGTTGATGATTTTTCTTGTGTTATCTTTCCAGTAGCTGAAATCTTTGTTATGTTGCCTGTGATTATCACGGATGATCCATCCGAATCAACCTGTATCTCTGTTGGTGTTGATAAAATAACATCTTCTTTGGGTGTTACCTGAACAAATGATTTTAATAAGAAGGATGCTTTATCATCAGAAATCATTCTTGATTCTACCCCGAAGGAATAAATTTTGGAATTGTTCACTGGATTATTAACAATCATTGGGATGTTAGTGTCTGAGGGAAGATCCATCTCAAGGTTTGATTCTTCTTTAATTACTATTGTATCTTGATTTAATATCTTTCTGAATCCAGCTTTGGTTTCAAACTCACAATCATTTAACTGGGTGATTACACCAAAGTCGAAGATGCATCTGTCACCTTGCTCTGTTATTGTAACTCCACCCTTGCAGATAAATGATCCATTTTGGTTTTGTATGATCTTAGTTCCTGTTCTGTAACTAGGTGAGTTTGAATAATCTGCACTACCTAGGTAATATTTACATAAACTAGGTGAGTTGGTCACGTAACCATCAGGGGATATTCTGAAAACCACTCAATTGGTTGTGAAGTTATTGTTTTCTGTTGTCGCAGAACCTGTATCAAATATAATGTCTCCATTTACATCCACTGTCATCTGATATCCTGTTTTCAACAGGTATTCCTTAGAATCATTAGCCGTTACAAATGATCCAGAATCAATCACTAAAGTTTCTTCTGCACTAGCCATTATTTCTACACCAGCACCATACATAGAATGACCAGTATTAGAAGCTTTGATTATTTCTCCATTCTGTGATTCCTTAATGCCTTTAGTAAAAAGGGTTGTTGTTTCTTCTTCTACGATTTCAACAAAGCCATTATCGTTGATAATAACTGATTTACCTGAATTAAAAACAACCTTATCAGATGCCAGTGTAATACTAGGACCGTCACAGAAGACAACTGTGCCATTTTGAAATACCATTTTAAGAGCACCTGCGTTGTAAATTTTACACCCTTCTCTATTAATAAACATGGATGCACCATAGTGGTGTATGTTGTAAATTTTATGAGGAACTGATTCAATGACTCCATTTCTTTTGATCTCCTTGAGTGAATGATCTTTGAACCCTGAGACACGTCCAGATTCATCAATCGTATTAGTATGCCCGTAGTCACACATGATGTTATCATGATTGTTAGACTTAATGGATGCACCTGTATTTGTTATTACCTTATCATCGCTTATGATAAAAATAGCACCAGATTTAAAAGAAACAATACCTGTCTGGACATTTAAGGTTGTTTTGGCTCCGCTATTATAAATCATAGATCCATCTTTCCCTTTCATTATAAATGGGCCTGTTTTTGACACAGCTTTGTTGGTTTTATTACCACGTACCTCTGTTACTACAACTTTTGATTCATCCATATTGAATACCCTGTTATTTGCTGTTTTAATGGATCCATCTTTGGCTATGGTGGCTATTTGTCTGCCTTCAAATTTGGATTGAGACAATGCTTTTTTTGTTATTGGATCAAATAATAATGTAATTTTACATCCTGCTCGATATCTCACACTTCCGTCATCGCATTTCGACTGAATGGTACCTGTGTAATATGTTTTAGTGTTGTCATCGTTTTCTGTTATAATAACATTCATGAATGAAAAGGAAAACTTTCCAGGTACAACACTGTCAGGTATATCCTTATCAGAATGAATCGATCTTATGGTTCCCAGATCCACCTTTCCAATTTTATTGTCCTTAAACATTGTTTCTACTGCTGTAAATATTTCTACATTACTGTTACTGTAAGTGTACTTGTAAGCACCTGTTATTACCTTATTCAGAATCCCATCAACAAATATTAACTGGTCTCCATATTCAATTAATTCTGACCCGTCCTCTTTTACATTCTTTGTGTTCGAGTCTGAGTAAACAGTCTTTTTGCTTGTAGATTTTTCAGGCACTGTGTCGCACTTTGTGTGAATATCTTTATTTGAATTCTCAAATGAGCTAGAAATATCTTCATCAGAAGGTTTCTGCATATCTAACTCGGGGGATTGTGCCGTCTCCTTAACATGTTTTGACTTATCAAGCTGAATGTCCTTGTGATTTCTGGTAATAGTAAATCTCCGATTTACCAAGTCAGGATTGTCTTTATTAGGCTCTTCTAAGACATAGATATTAAGTGTATCAGGAAAATTTGATTCATCATCCAATATGTTAATTGGACTATTCAAACTAGAAACCATTGCTAGGGAAAGTAAAGTACATATAATATTCATGGGTTGGGTTGAAATTCTCTTTATATACTTTTTAAAGTTGTCTTTTATTAAATTTAATTAATTTCCATTTGTAAAAAGATAATTATTTATTAAATCAAAGCTTCTCAAAATCTAATGAAAAAGCAATCAAAATTTAATTATGCTTTAGTTCATGATGGAACCTGGATGAGAGTTTCAATGATGTTCTAATACGAAAAGCATAGTGATCTTTGATTTTATAGATTTATGGATCAGCCTTGGCTATACTTCTTAGTATTTAATATGTTTCAGGTACACGGTTCACTCATTATAAATATGATCAAATCTTTTTAAGGTTTTAATATGTGATTATCTTTAATAATTCAGATCAAAATCACTATTTTTGATTGATTAATGAAAAGCCTTTAACAAGAAATACAAGAGTGTCATTCATTATTTGATATAAGCAATTTTTGATCTTTGCATCTCATTTCCACTTCGTAATTAATTAATTTGTAGTCAATGTTTGATTTTTTATATTAAAATTTTGTTTTGATTCTCTTTGCTGTAAATTGATTAGTAACACAAAATTTGTAAAGCAATATTTATCAAGGCATTTGGTTTATTAATAAATAGAAGTTAAAATATAGGAACTTAACAAATAATTTGACATTTATTAAATCATAATCATTCTTTCTATGCTGAGATTTGTTATTAACCAGAAATTAATAGAATCTTTTCTAAACCAGTTTCTGTCTTAATCTTTGAATTTAATAACTGTAACTTTTGTCATTTTACAAGCATGAAGAAATTTGCCATTTGGCTTTTAAAATACAGAGGTTCCCTAAGGATACAAATCTCAATAAGAGGAATTTATCCATTAGATTCCACTTGATCAAAGGATATATCTATTCATATAATGAAATAGAAGCAAGGTGTTATCATCAAGTTATTCCAGCTGATATTGTGATTTTGAATCAAATAAATTGATTGTTGTGTTTATTTAACGAAATACCACAACAAGTATAGTAAAGAGATTGGAATTGAGCCTAAAGTCGAAGCTTACATTCAGTCTATTGTACTCAAGAAGACTCTGGTGTCTGTTTCATTTGAAAGATGACGGAAAAACATGTGAGCCTTGAGCAGTTAGTGCACAGATCATTGGGTGTAGTTAAGAGATTTGAGGTGGAATCAATCAAAGAGTAACTATTAGACTAGCAGTTAAATAAATTCTTCTTGTGTTTATTTAAATCAAGCGAAAAAAGAAAATTCAATTAAAACAATATTTCTATTAGAAAAGTAAGGCATTGAATAGAAAATAAACATTTCTACTTGAATCAACAGGATTGTAACAATAGTTAAAATGAATGTAGAATTTCTGAATTATTGAAAAAAGAAATTTAATAAATATTTTTTGCAATTCACCATACTTATTTGAATTTTTATTACCGGACAGTATATGAGATTGATTTGCTTTAAAAAGAATTTAATCTCTACTTATTTAGAGTCTGTAATTCCTTGCCATTGTGAACGGAGATTATAAAATTAGAAACTACACAATGTGAATTTAAGTGAAAAATATTATTCCATTTAATATCAATTTAAGATTTGAAGCATAATAAAATTTAATTAAAATGTCATTCAATGATAACTCATAAAATAGCATAAACGAAATTGAATATTTAAGAAGAAAGAACGAATCTCAATGGAATCAAATGTTTAATAAAAAATAGCATAATGAGGATTGTGTCGGACAAATAACCCCGATCAGGAGTTGCTTCTTTCAATGCTAGAGTTGGATGAATTGAATTTGGTATATCTTTTTAAATCCGAAACCATAACATTTTATATCCTTAAAGATGGTTAAACTGAAAGATTCATTCATTTTTACTTTTATTATTGTCGTTTACTAAGTCGGTATTTAAAGAATACATATTTATCAAAAAGTTTTTCGTATTTATATGTTAATTAGCCAATCATATACTAATTAGTTCAAATAAAAATGAACTATTGAATAACTATAATATATGTTAGTCAATTGTAAAGGCGATGATAAACTAATTGGTTATTTCTCATTAATCTCTTTACGACAGTTATAGTTAACATTAGATTTATAATAAGGTTTCCTATATTAATTCTATTATTTGCCAGAAGAGTCTAAATTGTTTTTATTAGAATCTTCAAAAAAGCAAGCCAAATAAAATTATATTAACCCGAGATGCAGTCTCCTCTTTATTTATACTAAGGCCTTGATATATGACATGTTTATTCTAGATTTATTCATTTAAAAAATGATAAGAATTCTGTTATTAGATGTCATTTATTTCTCCTTAATTTATATAGCTTAATAAATGACTTATAATACAGTGTTAGTAAGAAATTCTATTAATGGATAATCTAATAGTTGCTCTTTGATTGATTCCATGTCAAGTCTCTTGTCTACACCCGATGATCTGTGCACTAACTGCTCAAGACTCACATGGCTGTCCGCCTTTTCGATCCTCTAGAGTCTTCTTGAGTACAATGGACTGGATGTACGCTTCGACTTTAGGCAAAATCCCTATCTTTTTACTATACTTGTAAATCAATGATAACTCATTTGCTATTAAATCATATTCTCAAATTGACTTTATAGTTCAAGATTGGTGATTCCAACCTCGATCAGAGTTATTTCATCTTTCTTTTTATCATGTAAGAAGATATCTGGTCTGTCATGTTGTAATTCTTGTATCTACTCGAATCTCGACACTTCATAAACTCTATTATAAGGGTAATGATTTTCTTTAATATAATTCCAATGAGTTTCCAAGGTATAACGAAGGGACGCGAAGACATGGAATATAAATTTTTAATATATTCTTTTCTGTGGGAAACGAATAGCATTTAAATCTTATGCAGCTAGCTTGACGCTAGTATACTACATCCAGTTCAGGAATATCACCTGTCCATTTATCTTATTTTTATATATGAAATAACATAGAGTCGTGATTCAACAGGCTCAAATGTTCTAAATTTATACGATGTAGATGCCGATTTTAATATATATTACAACACACTCATTATAATTGTTATGATTACATTTTCTAAACGTTTTTTGCAAAGTTTATCACTTAGGCTTAAGATCGATCATGGATAACTAGTTTGATGATCAAATGCACTTTATATATGCCATTTTGAAGCAAACTCTTTGACTGCTCCTTTCTTCATTAGTAAAATATTACATCAATCACAATATATTTTATAATAATAAATAAATTGCATTAGTGAAATACTACAATACGAGATCACTTTTTTTCTATAGAATATCTAAGTATCACAACAATATATTAATTCATTCAATAAGAAAAACCTTACTCAATGAATATTTACATACTTGGTGATCAAACATACAAGTTAGGTACAAATTCATGAAGAAGGTGGTGAAGATAGACCAGTGTAGCAAAAGAAAATTTCAAGGCCATTTCCCCTAAGGTACACACGCCATGTTTCTAATGGTACGCATCCACTTAATTCCAGACTGTTCCAATAATAGAAAATTAACAGGTGTGCAGACGCTGCAATTTATCCAGAGTCTCTAACCGTTACTAGATATAAATAATGAGATCTCCTTGGCACGTCTTTCCATTTCTATTATATATCTATATCCATCTCTACTATGCTATCGAGTATCTGACTTACCTAAAAATAAATAATTATTCCAATGGTTTCAGGTATTACCAGACTCTCTATCATGCAGTGCAAAATATCTATTTTGTATGGATACTGCTACGTTACCAAGTTTTTACTTAAAAAAAACGAAACAACTAGATGCGCCTGTGCCTCTATAGAAAGAAATTTTAAGCCTCCTACTGAGGTCCTGGGCACTTGGAACAAATCCTAAGCCCACTCTTTTGAGCTTCGGGCAAGCCCTTTTTTATCCATGCCGCATACACATACACATACACACACACGCATGTATACCATCCGGCCCCACCTCCCCTTTTCTCGAGATTTTTCTTTTTATGAGTAGGCTGGCTGTGGCGTGACGTTCTGATATAAACTGTTATTGATTTCACACACATAAGCGTGTTACTTATCCGGGCAACTACGAAAAGGCCACAGTCATCCGTTTTACGACAGATTCTGCCCAGAAGTTTTTACGTAGATATCAGTATGTTTTCAACCTCGTTCACACGAGAAATTTTCATCAGATCTGGGAATTTCTCAGGTGGTTGAAATGGAGACAAGACACCACCTGCATCTCTGGTTGTTAAAACTCTACTTGTATGGAGAATCCTTGGTCAGCTTAACAAATGAAAAATGCACTTCAAGACATTATCTAATGCATATTTAAGTTCAATGTATACTTGGCTAATATACAATGCAAATACAAAATGTAATTTCTTTAATGAAAAATCGGACTGATTTAATTCTTTTTATTGAAAAGAAAATGGATCGGTTTCTTCAATTCCATCTAATATCCTATCAAGTACAAGCTCAATTGTTTCATTCTTGTTTTCTTCTTTCAGATGAAATAGACTCAAGAGTCTTCCTGTGTATAATGAACTGGATATATGCCTTGGTTTTTACCTGAAGCACTACCTTTTCACATGTATTCTTTGATATTTCGTTATTAGCACACCCTAGATCATCACGCACAGCATTGTTTTCATCCTACATTTATAGACAAGCGACAATGCCTTGGCTATTAAATCGTATTTTCTTTCCTTTTCCTTTTCATTTTCAGTTTTAATTAATAGATATAATGAGTATATATTAGTTAGAATAAATTCGAATATGGGAAGAATTCATGATAACTCTGTGAATCCCGTCCATTTACTAGGAAATATCACGCCTGTATTAAAGACGAAGTAGAAATCATTATTCATTGAAATATGAGAATCTAATTAATATGCTCTTGATTAAAAATTATCTTTAGAGGTATATAAATTAATAAGATGGTTGTTTTGAACAGCTTTACGAAGACCAACGATTATGTTAGTGCTCTAGATAATAGAATATCATGTTTTAATCTGTTAATTAAGATAATTTAATTAATCTTGCTTGTAGTAATATCATTAGATAGACAAATATCCATATATATTACAATCGACTTTCTAGATTAAGGTTTATCCGAGTAGAAAACTTGAATTATCTTTGATTAAAATGAAGCTATAAAAATACAAATAGAAGATCAGATTAAAGCAATAAGTATTTTCTAGCAATGCTAGTAAACATACAATATCTATTTAGTATCTAGATATCAATTATATTATCTAAAGGTTTCAAAATGCTTATTATTCACTGCCTATATCTGGAGGTGTCTTTAGAATACTCGGTTATAAATTTTGTGCCTTTAATAATCGAAGGTGATAAGTGCACTTCATATTTGATCCTAAGGTTCTATATATTCTTTTTAAACTATTTTATTACCGAAAAGATAAATTTAAAAACGAAACTCATTCGACAAGAAAAACCGGAACTTTCCCAAATTAAAATTTATCTTCCTTTAGAGTCTTTAGATCTTGGAACATATATTAAGTCCACTGTTTTGAATTATTTAACCAACGAGGTTCTTTCCATGAATTTCAATCAGAAAAAAGTTTACACTGCAAATCTAACATGGCCTTTAACTGTCATTGAATAACGAACAAGCCATCAATTAGACTAAAATTGATTTAATAATTATAAGTTCATGTTTCATTTTAAAAAGGATTGCTTTTTTAAAGTGTGAATAGATTCTGTGATGCTATATTCAACAGTAATGATATCCAAAATAATTATAATTTAAAGATGACTATTTTAGCACAAATATAATATGTTGTTGCTTGCACAATACCTTTTAGAAATGATGATGGATCTTACATATAATGTATGATAATAATGCTTACCTTAACCTGAAATATAATATGTTAGAAATTTCTCTCATTTTCAATAAGCTTTACTATAGGCTTGTCGGGTCTACCAATGGTCTCATGTTCTAATCAAACATGAAGTATTCATTTAAATACATTTCCTTTTATATATCAAAAGAATAAATGATGATCTTAAGTGAAATATAATTATCTATTCGGTTATTTGATCATACGACTGAACCTTTTAGATTGCATCCTGATAGTTAAGTATGACAATGATCCTAACCATATTTAAATTTATTCGCTTCAGGGTTATATCAACCTATCAGAGAGTACATTTCTCATTATTTTAAAATAATTTTGTTGTAATAATTATTTGGAACCTCATTGGTTAATACAGCTCAATAAACCAATGCAAAGCCTATGAAAGCAATCAATAAGATATGATGATTGTTCAAGAATCAATCGTATTTATAATGTAAGATATAAATACGGAATTCGTTAAATAAATTATTTCTCAGGATTTAAATGTACAACTCGATAAAACCAACAAATTTAATAAAAATCTGTTTTTTTTTTATTTTCGAGATCTTCGACTTTTTATTATGAAATTTATCCGTGATCATGAAAATATTTCAGTTAGAAGAAATTAAAAATTTATCTGATCAAGAAATAAAGCAATATTTTAAAAAAGCAGTTGTAATTCCAACCGAAACGGTTTATGGTCTTGCTGCTATGATAGACAATGAAGAGGCATTAAAAAGCATTTACAAAATTAAAGGAAGGCCATCAGATAATCCTTTGATCGTGCATGTTGCATCACTGGAAATGGCGAGGAATTGCATTGAAGGAGATATACCAACCGAATATCTTCTTCTAATAGACAAATTTTGGCCAGGACCTCTCAGCCTGCTATTCAAAGCCAGAAAAGACATATCAAAAACTGTTTTGGGGAAGAATTCAGAGAATGTTGTTATCAGGATGCCCCGAAACGAGAATCTTCGAAATTTAATTAATAGATTAGGTGTTCCCTTAGCTGCACCATCGGCCAATAAAAGTGGATCACCATCCCCGACCAAGATTGATCATGTCATTAAAGACCTTAAAGAAGAAGTAGAGTTGTATATTGATGGAGGGGCATGTCAAGAGGGACTTGAATCCACTATTTTTGGTATTTTAGATAATAAAAAGATTCTACTAAGACCTGGCAGTATAACAATTGAACAAATACAAGAAATATTAGGAGATGAAATCCAATTAAGCTCCAAAGCAAATAAAAAAGAAGATCTTATTTGTCCAGGACAAAAATATAAGCATTATTCTCCTAGAAATCCATTGTATTTATTTAAAGGTAAAGATTGCTTTGAGAACATGAATAAGATGAAAGGTAAATGCAAGGATAAGAAAATAGGATTGTTGATGCAAAACAGTACAGAATTAGATAGAGAAGGATATGTGATATATGAATTAGGAAGTGAGGAAGAATCTATTTGATGGGATTTTGATGCTTGATAAACAGTGCGATATGATATTTATAGCAGAATTTGAAGAAAAAGGAATCGGAATGGCCATCATGGATCGTCTTAAAAAGGCAGCCACAGAGATTATTGAATGAAACCGCCAAATTCTTGTATTGTTTATATTAGTTGCTCGATTGATCCAATCTTAGAAGATAATTGTAAGAATTTTAAATTAAACTGATGTTTTATCAATGATTAATTCAACAGGTGATAATATAATTTTATTAAAAATGTCAAAAAGATTTAACTTAGTAAACGGAAACGTGATTCAAGTACAAATTAAAAGGAAAATATTTTTAATAAATATTAAAACCTTGAAAATAATCTTTCTTTAGATCACCTAATTATGATAAATTAAACAAAATTATTATTAACATTAATCAAATATTCTAGTCCAAATTTTAATATTCTTCATTGGAGACTACTGATGATGATTTTCCTGTCAAACCATGGTCCAATTTATGCAGTATCTCATCCTGATAATATTTTTCAATGCTTTCATGACTTGAGACAACGGATCATAGGTTGTTTGGTTTGAACTATTCTTAGTTGAAATAATATTTTTGTCATAGGTATTCATCTTATTTACTATACTTATGAAGAAGTATGTTGAGAAACAAGCCCATGGAGACATGAGTGTAAAATAAATATTCTCTAAGTGAAGAAAATTTAATTAATAGTAACCGTTTTAAGTTTTGACTGTGTAGAAATGAAAATCTTAAGCACATTTAAAATAGAACTCATACTGCCACACATATACAATAGTTTTCAACTATTAAACCAAAGTGAAATATATGTTTGAAGTTGATGCCTTACAGCTTTAATTTTGCATGGAATTCCAATAGGCTTTACACTAAACCCTTTATTTTTCCAACAATAGAGATGAAAGCTTGATAATTTGATTGTGAACTAACTTCTTTATTCATGTTTCCGTCAGTAAATTACTGAACAGCCAACTTCTTTTTAGAGGATTGATTAATTTGTATAAGATGATATTATACTAGAGCAAGAAAGAAAAACACCTTCATACTGTCTTGCAAGATAATAAACACTTTATAGTTCAGAAACTGGATCTTCCATTATGAATCTGGCTATCTTTTTCTTAACTCCTTGAAATTTTTATGAGTTATAAAGCAAGACATCATTAGTCTGTAATACAAGTCTATTCTTAGGAGATAGAGGTGTAACATTTACGACACATAGGAGACAAGACATCATTAGTCTGTAATACAAGTCTACTCTTAGGAGACAGAGATGTAACATTTACGACACATAGGAGACAAGACATCATTAGTCTGTAATACAAGTCTACTCTTAGGAGATAGAGGTGTAACATTTACGACACATAGGAGACAAGCCATCATTAGTCTTTAATACAAGTCTACTCTTAGGAGATAGAGGTGTAACATTTACGACACATAGGAGACAAGACATCATTAGTCTGTAATACAAGTCTACTCTTAGGAGATAGAGGTGTAACATTTACGACACATAGGAGACAAGACATCATTAGTCTGTAATACAAGTCTACTCTTAGGAGATAGAGGTGTAACATTTACGACACATAGGAGACAAGACATCATTAGTCTGTAATACAAGTCTATTATTAGGAGATAGAGGTGTAACATTTACAACACATAGGCGTCCTTTATAGTGTTTGATTCAAAAAGGTGCTTATATATATTCACAAAATCATTACACTTTGGATATAGAGCATATATGTTGCTCCTAGATATTGAAGCCCGCCAGTGTATGATAGGGCTTAATCCAAATTTTGAGCTATCAGTTAAGTGCCTTTCCGATCTTGTCAGGGCCAAGTTTTCTTCATCCTTGTGGAGTTTTTAGCAACCCTTTTGACAATACGATTTTTGTCGATCCTTCATCAGTTATAGCAGTTTAATGAAAATGATTTAATTTTTTCAGAATCATGGTTACTCTATGTTCTATTATGAGTGGACTTAGATTGATTTGTTCAACAGGCCAAACCAATTTTGAAATTGCATCATCTTCTTCTTCCCAATGAGAATGAAGACTTATGAATTTCAGGGGAATTGAGATCCCATGTTCAAAGCAGTGAATGTAGAAAGTGATAGTGATAGAAGACTATGCGAGTTTGAAAGAAAAAGAATTGAAAAATTATATTTAGTAACACTAAAAACCACGAATCTCGAGGATTTTCTAGCCATTCCAGTTAAATACGAACAAAACTCTTTGTTTTACTGCAATGCTTTGTCAAATTTACTGGTAGAATATGTATTTGTAAAATCGGACTGTGAGGTTGTAGCGAATCTGGAAAAATACAAAATTCTAGAACACTTAAATGCATTCTTTGAATTTGTAAGAAAATCTATAAAAGAAGAAAATTTTGTTCGGGCAAAAAAACTCTTAAATTTAGCCAAGGCAAAAAAGTGGATGAACAATGAGTACTATAACCTGAAAAATGAATTAAACATGAGGTATTTTGGTCATAAATGCAAGAGAGCACGTAGAGTGGCTTCAACATGAATATTTAATTTGATATCTTATAATAAGATTCTTAAATTTTCAGGTATACTTATTGATTTTGCACACCATTCAGATTTTCATCATAAATATCCTGATAACAACATTCAGGCTTCAAAAAGGCTATAATTTAACAAATAAGAGCACGGCTGTAGATTATTTTTTAATAATCTTGGCAAGAATAAGTAATACATTAAATAAAATTTCAATATAATATCTCTTCCAAGTTACTAACTAAATGTCGTAGTCAGATTTGGCTTTTATATTTCTATCCGTTGATGAAAGAGATCTATTAATATTATATTTAATCAATATTTGTAATATGGGATTTGATGAAACAGATTGGTGACATTCTCTAGGACAAGTCGAAATCAAAATGGAATGACTCTTCTACATCAATAGTAATATGATTGAAACGTTAAAATAAGTGAAAGAATTTATTAATATTTGTCATTCAAAAGTTCTTCTTGCTAGGGTAAAACTCATGAAAACGAGATTGATTTTCAGATGAGGATGTTATCTTATAGGTCAGGAAAAAATTATTTGATTCTACAGGATAAGGATATTAGATGCACGAGGGATCATTAAATAACCTGAAGAAATATTGAGAAAAGGAATCAATATATTATAATTAGAGAATTACAGAAGAATTCAGTTACTTCGAGATAGAACAAATAAACACTATCTGTAGAACAAGCATTTTTTTAATGAATCAGGTTAAAATAATTAATTTCTAAGCCAATTGATCTCAATGGCATTTCTAAATTAATATCAACCTAAAATAATAATTGGGACATCTATCTCTAAGCAGGACTGAATAGATATGATATGACCTAAAACATATCAATACAGTTTATATGAAGATATTTATTGCTTTAATTCGCTCTCACTTGTCAACCTTGATCCTTAAATATTCTTTGCAGCATTCAACAATAAATGCTTTATATTTAATCTCGCCAAAATATATGTTTACATTTGTAGAAGTCATATCAATGTTCTCTTCAGTAAAATAAAATTTCTCTTCTTTTTTATCTTTTTCAGGATTTTCATCTTTGATTGTAATTTGATTATAAACACGATTGAAGCATTCTTTAAAAATTTCCCTATCATTTATAACAGGCGAACTTTTAAATGCACCATTCCATAATGTATTCTTAAGATTAATAGCCTTGGATATTTGACACTTGACTCTGTGACTGAACTCAAAGCTTGTTTCATTGATGTTCTTTCTAGTAGGTTCAAGCCAAAAAATTTCAATTTCTAATTTCCATCTTGTAAGCAAGTAAAATACATGCATCGTAAATCCATGTAATCTTCGATTCCAATATGGCTCACAAAGCTCATTGGAATATTTAATAGCCACCGGGCATATTAGGGCGTCAAGCTCAAATGCACCTTTTTGGAATAGGACTGAAAATCTGTTGTTAACACACGTGCCTTCAGGAAATATAAGCATGGGAGACTTGTTTTTGTGTATATGATTCTTTAGTCTTGCCATAACCTGCTGCCTATCTTGCTTATCACTTCTATTGAATCCAATGGAGCCATTCTCACTTAGAACCTTGCTCAAAATAAAGAATAGAATTTCCCGTAGATAAAAACAGATCCAATCACAACAACTCCAGCAAATAAAAAAGCTACTCTCATCGGGAAAATAATTAAATAACGGATAAGAAATGAAAAAACATAGAAGACTCCACTATTTTTCATTTCATACGGTGAAGTCAACGTAAAACAATTACTGAAATCATCATTTTCCAAAGAATGTGTGCAGAGACTTGCAAAATCTGATGCGTCATTCAAAAAAGTTCTCTTATGTGCCATGGGCAGAAATTATTGTGATTTGAAATTAATCTATCCAAAACATTTAAAATGACTTCAGAGATTTAAAGAGCTGAACTAGAACTTCACTGGCTTACAATAATTAGAACTAGAATCCTTTTGAATGTTCGATCCGTCCTAATGAACAATTTTTGCTTCTAAAAAAACAAGAAGCTGGAATCTTTTTAATAGAAAATTGACTGAATACTACAGAACGAAGTAGGAAGCTTATGATAAAGACATTTGATCAAAGTATAGAATATCTTAAAAAGATATTTGGTTATGATTGTCCTTATAATTTTGTGCATTGAGTTTACATCTGAAGAAATTCATTTTGTAAAACAAATTAAAAATTTTCATTAATTCATTTTGAAATGAAATGAGAGTGTGATGATAGAATTTAACATCCATTGATGGCTTTTTTGAAAGGAGAAGTTCTATTTAAGCCGAATTCATCTTCATATCACTCTAAATTTAATTTGTAAAGTTTGTCAAATTTGGCATTGTTCTCATTGAAGAAGAATAGGGTGCTTATTCTGACAGCCTTCATACTTAGAAACGGTTGTCGTCCTGTTTAGTCTTGAAATATATAACTGATGTTATATAATTTATTTGAGTATGAAAAAAGTCTTTATTAATACAAATTTTAATTAATACTTTCTTCGTAAATTTACAATAAAATGTATAAGGACGGTTTATTATATCTTAGATTTTGAATTTCTGTTTTAGTGTAGCTTGGACGCTTTTTATAGGAGTTATAAGGGCCTAACTTGGCTTAGGACTTATTCAATGGGTCTCTAAGATGCTATGCCTTGGAAAAGTCATCACTCATGTAAGAATTTAACGTGTATATACCTTGATGTATTAAAATTATTTCTCGTACAAAAACTCACTGACCTAATTTTAAAGATGGCTCAAGGTCTATGGCAGTTTCTTATCTGAACAAGATATTTGCTAAATTCATCTATTGATTTTCAGGTTAATGAAACATTAGTTTCATAAAATCCAGATGAAATCAAGTTTGATAGCAAATACATGATGGAAGGACAGGATGAAGATAGAAATAAGAACAACAAGAATACCAAAGAGCCTGGAAAGAAGACTGAAAATAAAGATAAAGAATCGATTGGTAAAAAAATATCAAACGCTTTTGATGACGAAAAACAAGGTAACTCTGAAAGTGAGGATAAAGATGAATTAAAATTCTCTGAGAGGAAAAAAGATGATAAGCAATTTTCCATGTGGAATGCTGATTTGTGGATGGATGAGTCTTTAAAGGACATTAATTGTTTTTTGAAGATCATTTTTCAGATATTAATTATTTTTATAATTTTCATGATTCCATCAATCTTTTACATTTATGAAAATTACAAAAATTTTTATCTTAAAAAAATTTATTCAGGTGAAGGAAAAGATTCAAACGAGTTTATTTTTGTCTTTAGTGTGTTTGTAGTCACATGCTTTGCTTTTGAACGTTTAATATCCTTGATTGATGATAATCTATTTGATATTATTGATTTTGTATTGAATATGCTCAACTTGATAGAATCTGAGCTACTTTGGAGCATAATAGACAATCTGAAATCATCGGCATATTATTTGAAAAATAGCATTGTTCTTTTTTTTATTTTCACGCTCTCTACAACGATGTTTGGTGAAATATCAGATCCTAAGATTTTTAGTGTCTTCAATTCCGACTCCATTAAAGCGTGGATTTTAATACTCTCAATTTACATGGCAATGATGTTTATTATGAAATTCCTGTTGTATTTCTTTATTTATGATATGAAAAGGGCATCTTATTCTGACAAGATCAAAGACCTGAATAATAAAACATTTATTTACAATAAGTTGAAGGAGATAAGTGAAGCTAGACCTGAAAAGGTGAATGAGGTAATCAAAAACATGACATCTGGATATGATCCAGGTTTTTATTTAATTTACAGAGACTTCTTTAGGTCATCTGAAGATTCTGAAATAGTGGCTCAAAATATTATGGCCCTTTTAAAAGTCAAATACTTTACTTATTCCGATATTGATAAATATTTCCCAGATGATCAAAATAATGTATTCAAATATTTAGGGAATTTTGACGAACTGGACAAATTTCTTAGGATTTCTTTAGAAAACTTCAAAGAAGCGGCTAAAGACTTATATCAAGACATGACAAATATGAGTAAACGAATCAGATATAGAAATGCAATATTTGACAAACTAGAGTTGGTTTTTTCATCTATAGTGAAGTACATAACGGCTTTGTTGGCATGCTACATATTTAAGATAAATTATAAAGTTTATTTGACCAGTTTTGGTACAACCTTACTCACCTTTTCCTGGATATTTGCCGATACAATTAAAAAGATCTTTAATTGTTTTGTATTTGTCCTAATAATAAGACCGTTTGATGTTGGTGATAAGGTTTCGTTAGAAAAAAGTGATTATGAAGTGTATAGAATAGATTTATTAACAAGCACCTTCTTGACTCCACTCAATAAGATAGTTTATATATCAAATGAAAAATTAATAGAATAAATCATTTACAATTACGCAAGAAGTCCTCCAGAATGTTTCAAACTTATTTTGCTGGTAGATGAAGGAACAAGTTATTCTAAGATCAATACCTTGTTTGATGATTTAAGATCACATATTAAAAAATTTAATAATGATTTTACAAATGTCAAATTGAATTCATTAATTGATGGAAAGTTATCATTCACAATTTTTACACCACAAAATTTTCAAAATGATGAATGAGCTGCTTCAAGAGAAAAGAAACTGATAGAGATATTCGAGAAAGAATTAAAGAACAAAGGAATTACTTATAAAAACTCATTTGAATTTATTAGATGAATCAACAAATTAATAAATTTTAGCAAATCAGGCAAAATTTCAATAATATTGAACTATGAAATGAAAGAGATTGATTATAGGAGATCTAGATCAATCCTAAGTACAATTTATTGTACTTATAAAGGTATTTGAAAACATCTAAATTAAAAGTCAAGATGTAGATCTCCACAAGGTTTTAAAAAGAGTAATTAATAGAGTAAGCCTTGGAACTACTTTAAGAGTTTTAAATGTTCTTGTATGAGCCGAATATAACATAGCTATGGCCATTGATTTATATTAAACTTCAATCTTACTTAGGTCAAGGACAGACTAATTTTTCTTCCTTACTCTGTAAAGCGTCATTTCTAATCAATCAACTTGTTATATAAATCTTCCTTTATAACTTTCATCGATAAATCCTAAATGTCAGGCCCGAAATCAACATGGTTATAGTTAGTAGAAGTCTGTCTATGAATTACAGATTAAATGTTGAAATATCATAAAAATAAGACCTGTCTATTTTTTTCATCTTGAATGATTTCAAATGCCAGGTTATTATGCTATACATTTTATCGAATAAAGAATATTCTTTGTAAAATTTACACTCCTGTGTGATTTCAGTTAAAAATTCAATCATTAGAAAGCAAGCCTGATTCATTTAGATTCTGCCATAGCATTTTTTACTGGAGACAACATAATTTGCTAGAAAATATTAAAGACATCCTCGAATATTTATTACATCGTTTATGTTTTAGGTCAAAGAAGATAGAAGTTCATACTTAATGACATGCCACACAAATTGATTTTGAACTGGTTTTGAAAATTTTTATTCGTCTTATTTAAAACACAAATTTTATAAAATTTTACGAAGTTTTGACACCCCAAATGCGAGATAAGTGGAAGAAAAAGAGAATGAGACAAAGAAAAGCTATTAGAAAACGAATGAGACAAAGAAATAAGTAAGTTTAAATAAATATATTTTTATTTCATTAGTTAGTTAAAAGTTCTTCTCTCTTTTAAAAAGTATGGTAGGCAGATTGGTGCCTGAAATAACTTAACCGATCTTTTTTTATTTATCAGGAAAAGATTTAATGTCCTTGATTAATTCAATCTTTCTTTTTATTTTTCAGCCTCATGAAAATTTTTACTGATAAAAATCAACAGACATTTTTAAATTCACAAATTCTAGAATTACAGAATTTTATAAGAAATGACTGGCTTGCTTATTTGGAAGATGAATTCGAAGCAGAATATTTCAAGAAAATCCAAGAATACCTTTCTAAAAATAGTTTCTATCCTGCTTTAGATTCCATTTTCGAATCAATTAATTGCTGTTCGCTTGCAAATGTAAGAGTAGTAATTTTAGGACAGGACCCGTATCACAACGTAGGACAAGCCATGGGATTAGCATTTTCCGTTCCTAAAACTTGCAGAATCCCACCAAGCTTAAGAAATATTTTTAAGGAACTGAAAACAGATGTTGAAAATTTCAAAATACCAGGTCATGGAGACTTAACTAAATGGGCGGAACAAGGGGTTCTGTTATTGAACGACACACTCACTGTCCAACCCAATCTAGCGTCATCACATTCTAAAATTGGATGGAAAATATTCACTGATAAAATATTGCAGATAATAAATAGAAAAAATACTAACGTGGTCTTCATGCTATGGGGAAATCATGCTAGACAAAAGGCGAAGCTAATTAACAAGGACAATCATTTAGTTCTTGAGTCTGCACATCCAAGCCCATTGAGTGCGACTAAATTTTTTGGATGCAAGCATTTTTCAAAAGCAAACGAATACCTTAAAAAGCATGGTAAAGCCATCATAAACTGGGAAGAGTTATAATAAAATCTTTATTTTAGAGGTAGAACAATGATTGAAATGGTCGATTTTGTTTCAATAGTAAAATAAAGATTTTGTTTTGATTTAAAGATGCGATAATCATACCATCATCAGTTGGACATCTTCTTACAATTAATTAAATTTATTTATTCTTCTAAATAACCAAATCCAAGTAAGACTGTGTACAACAGCAATATTTTCAGTCTCAATCTTCTATAAATTTTGCTTCTAATTTTTTTGATCAAAATTAAATATTTTGCCATATATTATTATTTGACTTTTATTTTTCTGGTCCGAGATGACTTTAAACTAGAGCAAGAAAGGAAAGCATCTTAATACTGTCTTGTGGTACACTAAACACTTTATAGTGCTGAAAGTTGATGCATTCATTAAGAGATTGGCAATCTCTTTCTTAACACTCCTAGTGAAAAATTTTATGAATTTGAAAAGTAAGGAATACAGCTGGCTGCAGTTGTCTGTAAAACATGTCTGTTGTAGGAGGTAGAGGTGTAATGTTTACGACACATAGGAGTCCTTTGTGGCGTTTGGTTTCAAAATTCCGGGTGGTTCAAGAAAGTGTATGTATATATATGGACACGAAGCCATTCCACTCTGGGTATAAAACATATATGTTGCTTCTAGTTATCGAAGCCTGCCAGGTTATGATTGGGGTTAGCCCTGAATTTAGAATGATCCGTTGAGTGTTTTTCCGATCTTCCTTGGCATGGGCCAAGTTTCCATAATCCCTCGTGGGTGGAGTTTTTAGCAACCCGTTTGACAATAAGATTTTCACCGATTACTCACTAGCTATAGCAATATAATGAAAATAAATTACTTTTTTTGTATTTGATTTTTTTTCAAAATTGCAGACGAAACAAAAAAAATGTAAAGCAAAAGATTCATCGAATTTTAGATGTTGCCTGTAAATAATTTATTAGATTCGGATGTTGATCTGAAACCGTTCCCAACAATTCAATTTAACATCAGTCATATATCTCTTGAAACACCCTTTACCATTGATGTGAATGAATTAAATACTTATTTCTGATTTTATCGTTATTTGTTCATAATATTAAAATTTTTAGCCTTCCATTTTCCTTCCAAATTTCATTTGATTACTCCATTTATGCATGATATCATATTGCGCTGTCAAAATTTCAAGTTCTTATATTTACGTTTCTGTTATTAAAACAGACTTTATAACCAAGGAAATCACTGAGAATAACTTGTTTCAGGATTACTCTTTCGATTCCGCTCTTAGCCCTGAAACGAATTATTCGTATGAAAAGATTCAAAATAACTTTTATCTTTTTTTAATATTTATAAAATGCCATGCAAATTTTTTAATTCTGATTTCAAAAGATGACTTCAAAATTCTAAAAGGCACTGTTATTGATCAAAAATAAATTATTAATTATTTAGATTCAAAAACGGTTTTCATTGATTTTATTAAATGTAATAATATCGAATATTCACTCAAAAGCGAATTAATAAACTATCTGGAGGCCAATGGCCACCATCTAAAACTAGGATCGAGCAATAATTTTCCAAAAAAGGTTTTTCTAGGAAAGGGTGTTATTAAAAATATGCAGATCATAAACAACGAATATTCTTTATATAAATATATAAATCATCCAAGTACAAAAGAAGGTGTCAACAGGATCAAGGAAGAGTTGCTGAATTTAAATTGTGATGAAGAAATAATTTCAAATAGAAATATTTTTACTAATTACGTTATTAAAACCAAAAATTGTAAGAAAATAAAAGAGCTTCTTTCGAAATTAAAAATATTTCCAATTATTAAAAAAGAAGAAATTTTTGATTCAAGAAATTCATTTTCAGAATCACAATTTGAAAAAAGTATTTATAGTAGGAAGACATTAAATGAAAGTTCCTTGAGTAGCTATAAAAGGTTTCTTATAGAGATATTAAATTTGAAAAACAATCTTAAAGTATTCAATCAAATATTTAATTTCTTTTTAGAAACGGATGACAATATAAGAACGTATGCCAGTATTATTGATATACCTGAATTTATAATGGAGAAGATACAAGACAAGCAATGTCATATTGATCATAATTCTTTCGGAAATAAGGATCCAGATGAGAGAAGGAAGGAGACACCTAAGATTTTAATAAAACTTATCGGCTTTTTAAAGAACAAATCATTGATTAAAATTTCAGAATTAATAAATGAAATAAGTGATTTCGAAACTGATACGATCAAAAGCTTGATGGAGCATAAGCTATTGAATATCGTTAATGAAAATATTGATGAATACCTGGATTTATCAAGAAATATTTATTTTAGAAGACTTCAGGAATGCGAAAATGAAGTATTGAAAATCATACAACTAACAAATTTTAAGGTATTTATTGGAGAAGAAAATGAAATACTTTTAAAGCAAGAATATACAACCGAAAATAATAAAACAGAGACTTTAATTAATATCAAAGGAAAGAAAGGTACAAATAAATCAAAAAAGAAGGCTGAAGATAAAAGAAAAATAGGTCAAATGGAGCTGATCAAAGTAAAAACTACAGAAACTGGAATAATTTATTCAAATCACAAAATTAAGAAACTAAATGAAATAATGAAAGATGTTGTAAACCAGATCATTGAAATTCAAGGTAGAATCTGTAAAAATGTGATACTCAAAATTCGGAAATTTGATCCTTTATTATCATCGATCTATGAGATTCTAGAAGAAATTGATTTGTGTTGCTCTTTGATAGAAGAGAAGGATAGCTTTTATGTTTGGGACTTATTTGATAAGGCAACTAATGTCATAGAAATTAATAATGTGGAGAATTTCACGATTGTGGGATCTATCAAAACATCGTACTTGTTCAAAAACCCGGGAGTTAGAATCATAACTGGAAGCAATATGGCTGGCAAAAGTTGTTATCTAAGAAATCTATGCCATTGTATTTTTATCACACAAATTGGTGGACTGATTTGTGAAGGCAAAATAAAATTGCCTTTATTTCACGAAACATATTTCATAAATAGCTTAGAGCATTTGACAGAGCTGGATAATAATCTAAAAAATCGAAGCGAATCTATTATGGGAGATTATGAAACTCCCAATAGAATAATATTCATTGATGATTTTCAGTGTAAAGAAGAGATTCAACTTGGATTGTTGAATATGTTGTCAAAATATAAGATTTTTACTTTCTTCATTACACATAATCCGAGAATCATAAAATATCTTGAGAATTGTAAATTCAATATCTTTAATTATGATAATTATTCCTTGAAAAGAGGCATAAGCCAGGATTCAAAGGCATTAAATCTTTGTAAAAATACCCTTCCTAGGTATTTTATTGATAAGTTGGTAGATAATCTAGAAAACAATTTTATTCTGAGATCTTTGAATCAAGATGACTGAATTGACAGGTATATTATGATGATACTTATTTGAGTCGTGATTACTTACGGCTTTGATTATCATTGACTTTTCACTGAAATTTCCTCTCAGAAGTGATTGAATAAATTGGTGAAAGCGACAATTAATATCTTCTTTTTAATTATAGTTTATTAAAGACACTTATTTGAAAATCTTATTGCTTCCTTCACTGTCCGAGACTGTGCAGAATCTATCGTAAGATGGATGACTGTAGCCTTTTCGTGGTTGCCCGGATAAGTAACACACTTATGTGTGTGAAACTAATAACAGTTTATATCAGAACATCACAGCCTCCTCATAAAAAGAAAAAACCGAAAAAGGGGAGGTGGCGTGTGTGCGGGAGCGGCATGGATAAAAAAAAGCTTGCCCAAAGCTCGAAAGAGTGGGCTTAGGATTTGTTCCAAGTGCCCAGGACCTCAGTAGGAGGTTTAAATTTTCTTCCTATAGAGGCACAGGCGCTTCTAGTTGTTTCGTTTTTTTCACTATCCGAGATGACTTTAAAATAGAGCAAGAAAGGAAAGCATCTTCATACCGTCTTGCGGTATAATATACACTTTATAGTGCTGAAACTTGATGTTCCCATTAAGAGATTGGCAATCTCTTTCTTGTCTCCTTTTGAAAATTTTATGAAATTTTAAAAAATAAGGAAGACTGCAGGCTGCAGTTGTCTGTAAAACAAGTCTGCAGTCACTACTTAGGAGGTAGAGATGTAAAACCTGTGCTCGAGCATTTAAGACACATAGGAGTTCTGTGTGGCGTTTGGTTTCAAAATGCCGGATGGTTTAAGAAAGTGTATATATATGGAGACAAAGCCATTCCACTTTGGATATAAAACATATATGCTGCTCCTAGTTATCGAAGCCCGTCAGGGTATGATTGGGCTTAGCCCTAAATTTAGAGTGGTCCGTTTCGTGTTTTTCGATCTTGCCTGGACCAAGTTTCCTCCATCCCTCGTGGGTGGAGTTTTTAGTAACACGTTTGACAATAAGGTTTTCACTGATCGCTCACTAGCTATAGAAGTATGGTGAAAATAAATTCCTTTTTTTATTGCTTCCTTCAGGATAGAGGAAGAATTTATTTAATGGGTAACTCTAATAATTATCGATTACTCATTGATTGGTTCCGTGTCGAGTTTCTTATCTCCACCAGATGATCTAAGCACTAACTGCTCAAGACTCACGTGGTTGTCCGCCTCTTCGATGCTCCGTCGTCTTTCAAATGAAATAGACTCCAGAGTCTTCTTGAGTACAATAGACTGGATGTACGCTTCGACTTTTGGCTCAATTCCTATCTCTTTACTATGTTTATTGTGGTATTTCGTTACCAGCCCTTCCCAGGTCATTACGTATGGAATTATATTCACTTTGCACTTGTAAATCAATGATAACTCATTTGCTATTAAATCGTATTTTCTAGTTTTTTCATTTTCAACTTGAGTTAATAGGTCAAGATTGGTGATTCCAACCTCGATCAGAGTTATTTCATTTTTCTTTTTATCATGTAAGAAGATATCTGGTCTGTCATGCTGTATTTTAATGTCAGTCTTAATTCTTGTATCTACTCGAATCTCGACATTTTCATTTGCTACAACTTCTTGAACGGAATGGGATTTCAATTTTCTTGTCTTTTTAATTCCGAATCTTCTACAAAGTGATAAATGTATGCATCTTAATACTTCATTATGCCGTCTCATGTAATCATGACCAAGCATACGGTCGCATTTAGTGGCAAGGTGATCTACTGTCTTTGGCATAGCTTTGCAATGTGGGCACTTGACTTTTTCTCCAAAGAATATATTTCTATCCTGAAGGAAGCAATAAGCTCCTTCATCTCTTGGTTTCATATTTCCTTTGGTAAGCCACACTGAAGAATCTTTAATGGAGGCAAGTTCATGATCACAGACCCTAAACAACCTTTCGTGAAGTTGTTTTCTTTTAATGTCGGTCATTAGGGATTTAATCTGTGATTCATAAAGAGATTCTTTGGTAATCTCGCCTTCTGTAATGTACTTCAGTTTTATGTATTTGTCAATGGTTGAGAGATGTGTCTTATTGTCTTCTTCTACCTTAATTATGGCATTACGCCTTAAGGAGATATTTCTTGATTTTTCCAGGGAATTCTTTAATTGGAGGAGCATACTCTCACTCTTATGCTCAATATTGGACATTCCTCTTCCCATCATTTCTCTTGGCAAATACAGCCTTTCTTTGTTTGCTGGCTGTAAGTGAACTTTATATTCCATTAGTACTTTCCTAATGGATTCATCGAGTTTGACATATTCTTCCGGTTCAAGCTTTAGTACTCCTACATGGTAGTTAATCACAGACACTGCATGCTCATTTATCGCTTTGAATAAATTCTTTGCATTCAGTTTGCTTTCACACAAATTCTTGACTCTCTTTAAAATTTCATTTCTTACTTTTTCAAAGGAATCTTTGGATATTGTGCTACTAGCTGTCTCAATAATTCCCAGGTATTTGTAACTGTCTTTGCCTTCCAAAAACGTAGCATCTGATTCACAAACTTTGCTATTGGTAGCGGATTTGGTCTTATTCATTTCCAAGCCAATTGCATTAAAGAATGATTTTGTCTCATTCATCATTCTTTGAAGTTCTTCTTCAGATTCAGCAAGTAATTTCAAATCATCAATAAATAGAAGGTGGTTTGTAATATACATATCAGAATCAGTTTTAACACCGACTTTCTGATATTTGGCACTTAGCTTTCGGCTTAGTGGATCCATGCATAAAACAAATAAGAGAGGGGACAGGCTGTCTCCCTGTAGAATTTCTCTCTCCAGCCTTTTCTCTAGAATTGATTCACCATTAAATCGAACATCAACTTTCCACTTTGAAATAGTGTCCTTAAGGAAGCTTGTGATCCACTCAGGGAATTTCAGGCTCTCTATACATTTGATAAGGTAGATGTGATCAACCGAATCAAACGCATTTTTGACATCTATCCAAGCAGTTTTTAAAGAGTTGGAATGCTCTTTGTTGATAGCTTGATTTAACAATGCTTGCTCTTTTGCTCCTTGAACCATTCTTACGGTTCCGAGTTGGTTTTCACTCAGGAGACCTCTAAACTCAACAATGTTTTGCATTACTTGCGTAACACATTTAGTTGTGAGCTTATAAAGATTTGACATACAGGTTATAGGCCTGAAATCTCCTCCTGTTTGAGGATCTCCTTTGGGAATAAGGTATGTAACACCTTTATAAAACCAATCATCTTCACTTTTAGAATTCACACAGATGCCTTTGATTATCTCATATAGACTTTCATGAAGAGGTGTCAATTTCTTTATGAAGAAATTATAGACTCCATCCGGACCAGCAGCCTTCCAATTTGGAAGAAAGCTGATGGTCTTCTGGAACTCTTCAAAGGAGGGAAAGTTGTCAAATTCCCTACCTTCATCTACATGTTCTCTTAGATAATCTTCGAATTCGCTTTGGCTTCTCTCAGTCTCAGATTTGATCCACATATTAGACCAATAATCTTTGACTTCGAGAACTGAGGCATTACTCTCCTTGGCCACCTCACCAGTTAAACTTCTATAAAATTGTCTTCTATATAGTTCAAAGGATCGGTTGGCTTTGGAGAAGTCTTATCTCTTCTCATGCATTTCCATCTTTTTCTTGTAGATCAAGATTTTTTCCATGATACGAGAAATTGCCTCAGTACAGTCCATTGAATTCCCCAGTTTGAGTTTTTCCTGACTCATAAATGTCAAGCATTTTCTCTTATTCTCTCTGGATAGCTTCTCGTTCTTTTGTGACTTACTAAGTAAATCACTAAGAACTTGAAGGTTTAATATCTTTTTATCGATACTATCTTTCCATTTAGAGGGTGTCTGGGTTTTCATGCTCTCTAATTCGTAGGCCATCTGTACACTCCTGATGGTCGCTGCGATTTCTGTCATACTCGTGTGGGCCTTGGTTCGAACATAATCGCTCACTATTAGAATCAGAGACTCTAAAAGCTGGCGATCCCTTCAGGATAGAAATATATTCTTTGGAGAAAAAGTCAGATGTCCACATTACAAAGCTGTGCCAAGAACAGTAGATCATCTTGCTACTAAATGCGACCTTATGCTAGGTCATGATTACATGAAAAGGCATAATGAAGTGTTAAGGTGCATACATTTATCACTGTGTAGGAGATTCGGAATTAAGAAAGACAAGAAAATTGAAATCCCATTCCGTTCAAGAAATTTTAGCAAATGAAAATGTCGAGATTCGAGTAGATACAGGAATTACAACATGACAGACAAGATATCTTCTTACATGATAAAAAGAAATATCTTTGATCGAGGTTGGAATCACCAATCTTGACCTATTAACTCAAGTTGAAAATTAAAAAAACTAGAAAATACGATTTAATAGCAAATGAGTTATCATTGATTTACAAATGCAAAGTGAATATAATGACCTGGGAAGGGCTGGTAACGAAGTACTATAACAAGTATAGTAAAGAGATAGAATTGAGCCTAAAGTCGAAACGTACATTCAGTCTATTGTACTCAAGAAGACTCTAAAGCATCGAATAGGCGGACAACCATGTGAGTCTTGAGCAGTTAGTGCTTAGATCATCAGGTGGAGATAAGAGAACCGACACGGAATCAATCAAAAAGTAACTATTCGATTAATCATTAAATAAATTCTTTCATTCTTTAGTCTATTTATTTAATCATTTAATTAAAGAAGAATTTCGTTCCGGGAGTCAAAACAGTTATTTAATAAAATACATTCTTCTTCTGAGACATGTCATTGTAAATTTGCTTAACTTTTAGAGGAAGATAATATGTGGATAAGCAGTAAAGCAAAGTTTTGAAGGCAATTTTAAATTCATTTTTTGTGTTAAACTGATCAAAATACTTTGCTAAAAAGACCAAAAAATGGGAGAGTAATAGAACAAACAGCATAGATCGACTAGAGAAATAAGAAATATTGAATGACCCAAGCGAGTGATTGGTATTGAGATAATGGAACAATATAGGGTGAGATGTTCCTAGAAGAAGGATCAGGAAGCAATATGATGGATTATGGAATTGTCTTGAAATGTCTTCATACTTCCATGCCGAGGATAACAAAGCAATAAAGATTGTATTATAGAAGCATAGTCTCAGTACACCTTTTTTCTTGACAACCGCATTTCCGATTTCCTGACTAATTAAAAACATTCCAAGTTGAGGCAGAAAGTAAGAGAATCCTTCTATATTTTCCGTGATAAAATCGTACCTGAAACATTTCATTAGTTCTTCTTCTAAAAAGTTTTTTAATATGTAATGGTGTAGCCCGATAGAAGTGATCCCAATAATGAATTGCATGTCTGTCGTGATCACAATGGAAAGAAGATGAAAGATTCCCAGGATAAAGAACAGGTTCAAATGTGTCCCAAATGCCTTATAGTCTACAATGGCTTTCGGATTATACTTATCTGTCAGGTACCTTATGAAGCCGAGAAGGATGCATTTGATACAGTTCTTCAATTTCTTACCAGGAGTAGCACGGGAAGAGAGCAGTCCTGCGTTGAAAACAAAGATCCCTGCGCCAATATCCATGAGCTTTAGGCCATATGGCTCACTACTCATACCAAGCCTCTCTTTATCATATGAGGCGAATCCTTCTAAAAAGACACAAAGACTAAATAGAAAAATGCTTAACATTCTGAATCTATCAAGGATGTCTGTACGCTTCGTATAGGTATAGTTGTTCTTATTGGACAGTAAGACAGAGAACAAGAGGATCACGAGATAGATACTTTGATAATAATCATGGAATTTGAGGGCAAGATATTGTGGAATGAAATAGAAAAGAAACTCTAAGATATCATTATTTGGACACATCTTAGAATAAAGAGACATTGAGAAATGAGAAATTGATGTTACTAGAAATAGTTCCTTGATACACAGATTCATGGGGGGATAAAACAGCGGGAAATAGTATGAAATCCAGAAAATTAATTAATTATTATGAATATTGAGTAGAAAGATTAAGAGAATTAAATTACAAACAATTACAGAGAGAGCTGTCATGCGCTTTTAATGAATAAATCAAGACATTCAAATTGCAGAGAGATCTGTCACTTGAAATAGTAAGAATTTGGAAAACCTTAAGAATAATTTAATTATTAGATGCAAAATCTTCTAACTTTAGCCTAAAGCAGAATCAACTAACTCCTGTTTTGGCATTTGTTTCTATCAATTTCCTATTATTTGATAGCTTGTGAAGATTTAAATAAAATTGAAAATCCTAAGATTATTCACATTTCTAGCAAAATCAATTGAGAAAGCTTAAAAATTTTTAGTCCGAACAATTCTTATTAAGAATAAAATTATCATACAAAAATAGTTTAATTTTTAAACAGTAACTGGGGTTTTCATACTATATTCATCCTTTGTATTTTCATTTTTAATCGTAAATTCAGGACATTTTAATTGTCATTCCGATACATGATAGAATAAATTATTTGATCTTTTTTAATTAAAAATCAACTTAATTATTAATCTGTTTGGATAAATTGATATAAATCATTTTTTTAATGATTGGATAAGTATAGATTGTGGATGGATGTATTGGAATTATATACTGCACTAATATGAATTGTATCTTTGTGGATATCTTTTGAAGATTATAGAATTAAAAATTTCTATATCAGAATATCAAAGGAAAATTATTTCATTTGAATTTATAAGAGTACTAAAGGACGATAGATTCCATAATCCTAGCTAGCGTACCAAATATTTGTATATTCTTACTTCCTCAATTAGAATTGCCTTAAGGCCATTAATAACTATTGAGATGAGTATCAGGTTACATTCATTTACAGTAGAAATTTAAAATATTCAATATTTCTCCATTATTATTAAAATATTATATGATTAATCAGTACGAAATACCACAAAAAACATAGTGAAGAGACAAAATTCATTATATTATTATACTTAAGAAGGATGTGTTGAGGTGAATGGACAGAACAAATAAATGATGCATATGGTTAATAGTATATTGGAGAGTTAGGAGGTTACCAATACAGAAACTACTAATGATAATTTTTACAGGATATAATTCCTCTTAAACAAATGTTTCAAATGATAATATGAAAATTTTTAGAGTTGTTTTCCATTAATTAATATTCTGATTTTTTGCAATTCGTAATTTCTGTTTAATTATTACGATACTTTTTGTAGCAAAATTGACTTTCGAAAATTTTATTCATTCAATATGTCAAGAGAGTTTTATCAATAAGGTTCGTATTTAATCATATTCCATAACAGACATATCAGAAATATCAAAAATAAAGATCCTTAATTATTAATTTTCTTAGGAGGATTTATAGATATTACACGGTTTAAAACCAAGATATTATTGTACTACTTAGATCTAATCCTTTAAGCCACTGACATTTGCTCATTAATTCGATAATTTTTTGATTGAAAAAATTGTTTTAACTTGCATCTGATCTATTAAAAATTTGAAGGTTTTTAATAGAAATAACTATAAAAAACATCATTAAAACACCTTAGTTGTACCCAGTACCTTTCCTAATAATGTATTTGTGTAAATGGTTAGTTGATGGAATTTAAATTAGATTATCATCTTTTTACAATTACGCAATAGATATTAGATTTATTTAATAGTTCTTCCTTATTATCTAATATTATATGATTGACTAATTAAGATTTGAATACTAAAATTATTTGATAAGGTTCTTTCTTTAAAACTGATTTAATGTGCAATAATATTAGTTAGTTTTGCTAGTGTGTCATCTAAAAAGTGGCTATTCAGATAGGGACAGTCCAATCTATTTTCCTTGAGTCAAAGAACAGACAAAAGAGTTGGATAATAAATCAAACCCCATGGTATGGGGCTTGGAGTGTAAGCTTTCTCATCTATTTAATAAAGCTGTCCTGTTCATTTTTTTGCTATCTCGTAATGCATTTGTCCCGAAACAAGAAGTTCACATTACAGATCTATCAAACAAAAATACACTGTAAGATTGTATAGTGGTTCTTCCTTGTTTAATGTCATGTATTTATTTTGAAGCAGAACTTTTTTAAAAACTCTAATACTGAAGGTTCCAATATCTTCCGTCGGATAGTTAGAAAACCGCTTTTAACACGTAAGCTCACTATCCTAAATTCTGAGGACCTCAGGTCCACTCACAGGTCACCACACCGATCATGCCGCTTCGATTACAGGAGACACGAGGAGCAATGCATGCCTGGGCTGAGGCATTACCAACTGCTTTTCAAATCTTTCTATTCAATACATTCTACAACCTCGCAGTCCATTCAACCTAAGACACAATCCTCTCCAAGAACTTTTTTCGGCCAGCAATTTTGTAGCTAAGTAATAGCTGTTCTATCTTCATTGTGTACGCTTTATATGTTTTTTACTGGTAGACCCAAATTATCTCACTCAACAGGATTCGAACACGACACCAAGTTTTTCGTTATTCTTCGAAGTTAACTGCGCTACGGGCGCTTAAAGAACTTTTTTAATTTGTAGATTGTTAACTTCTTTCTAAAAAGTTGAAGTTCACAACAAAATTTCAAAAGATCATGTTTCTAGACGATTGAAGGATATGCCTGGTTTCGTTCACTAAACATCGCCAATGCATTATAGATTTTTGCCACAAAATTTTATTAATATTTTTCTAGTTTAATAAATTCAAAATCAATTTTTAAAAATTTCCCATGCTAAAAAATCAGTTAGAAAATATCAGAAAAAATAGAAGAACGGTTTTAAATAGTAAAAAATCCGAGATTTGTTTTATTGAAGAGGAAGATTTAGACAGTCATTCACTTTTGGAGAAGATAAATATAGAGTCAACATATTTAAGATCTAAATCACTGAATTTTGATCGTCACTCTTTTTCTGAAATTGAAGAAACAAAATTCAATTCAAAATTCAATTCAAAATTTTTAAAATCTTTAATTAGTAAAAAAAAGATGAAGATTCAAATTATTTATTAGAATATCTGGTAAGGATATATTCAGTCGATAAGTTTAATCCCAAAGAGTTGATCTACCTGACAATGCCTTTCAAAAAATTTTCAAAACAATTTCTTCAGCTTAGTAGAAATCTTAAAAATGGATTCTCTGAAATGACGAAATATTCTCATCAAGGTTTTTCACAAATTATTGTTTCTGACAGGGTGCTATTTAATAGTTATGTGGAATATTTTGAATTTTATGAATATTTGAACGAATTCCTCGATCCGACTCTAGAATATATCATGTCTAGAATTAGATTTTCAAAAATTAATTATTTAAACGAATTTTACAAAATTTTGAGGATATTAATTTCTAAAAATCATAAAAGCAAAGCATTGGAAATATTCAATGGATTGAAAGATTATCTTGATTCTCCATTGTTTGAAGAATTAATAAATACTGAATGCAAGAATACAATAGATATTCAAGATAATTCTTCAAAAAGAATTAAGATTTCAAATAAATCCAATGATAATCTTAGGGAAGATCTTGTAAAGTCAATAGCAAAGTTGGAATTATATATAAAAAAGGCAGACAAGCAGTCATATTTATTTAATACAGAAGAGTTTGCGGTATTAAAAGGTGTTTTTTGTGGATCAGAAATTCCTGCTTCCTTGAATTTTCAAAAAGTTGTTGATTTGTTCAGAGAATTGAAATGCAAAACAATATTAACCGATTTTCTCATAAAAATCAACCAAATTCATCATTTTTACGAATACCTAGATGATTCAAGTATATTAATTTTACTTCAGGAAGAATTTAAAAAGGAGTTCCTTGAAACAATGAATGATACCAATCATGTTTTATTCATCAGAAATATGAAAGGGATAGACTACTCAAAATATTTTTCAAAGATAATTGTAAAATGTATGAATTTCCCCAGGTTCAACCCTGAAAATTTTACTTTTACTTTAAATTTTAATGAAAGCATCAGATTATTTAGCAAGAAAACCTCAGATATTGAAATACTCAATGATAAAAATCTGACAGGCGTGATAAAAGGAAATATTTTAAAGCTTGCACGCTTCTTTGAGATAGATTTAATACCTCTTGTTCCAAATTTAATATTAGACGAGTTTGTTATCAACTATCTTTTAAGAATTGAATTTGAAATGGAAAATTTTTTATTCTCAGAAATTTGTGACTTTATAATTATTAGGAATGATCGACATCTTCTTTCTTTATTTTCAGAGTTTTTGTTTAATCAGCATTCATTATTCTGTCTTGACAAATTAATTAAGTTCGTTATTGAAAAAGATTATTTTGATAATATTAGAAATCTTGTAAAGAAATACAAAGAACAATTGGATTCTGATTTCCTTTATTTATATTTTAAGAAAACAGGGGATTTCATTATATACGATTATTTGGTGAAACATAATATTAAGCCTGATTTGGTAATTTCATTATCTGCAGAAAGGTTATTCGATATTATTTTTGAGATTTATCACAGATACGGTTTGACAGATGTTATGTTTGATATTCCATTCCTATATGAAATGATATGTCCAGATTTTTTTAGTGCTACTTCTTTCAATAATGAAGATTTAATATGTATTTTTACCTATTTATTAGAAAAATCGGAAAGAGAATGTGCTCTGTCATTGATCATTCAAAATTTGAAGTACTTAATTGTTATGAGGAGTACAGATCATTGGTCTAAATCCAGAACAATCCTCGTTGAGGGGTTGACTTCTAGATCTGATTGTATTTACGTTCTTGAATACTTAAAGTCTAGCCTTGTTTTATTTTCTGAGGAAGATGAATCGTTATTTAATGTGGTGTTTGAAAATCTTCCAGGCCTGGTTCTAGATGTATCTCTTTATACAAATACAAGATCTTCAGCCACTTTTATTGATACCTACCTTAAATACAATGATATATCTTTAAAGCCCGTAATTCCAGTTATAGTTCCTTTATTAATCAAAAGGAGAAAATCTTCAGTTCTTGACATATTCAAATCTCACTACAAGATAATGACTACTTATTATTTCAACTTACTCTTGGAATTTGAAGAAGGATTCAACACTGTGTTTGATTATGATCCAGACTTTTTCCTGAAAACTCTTTTAATTAAGTTTAGACCCAGTATTTTACCTAATTTATTAAAGATTTTCTCAACTAAGACTATCCAAGACCAAGAAACGTTCGAAATTATCGTTAAGAAGATAAAATTCTTGGAGCCTAATGTCCTTCCTATTATTTGCAATTTTTATTTAAAATCATTTGGGGATATTTACAATGAATCGTTATCCTCTTTGATTTTGTCACAGAAATTTGACTCCCAATTATTCAAAAATATTCTTTTAATATTTAAAGACAGGTATTCTATCATGGCCGGACTTGTTCCAGTGTTGATAAATGCAGCCGAATCTTCTGATTTTTATGGGGAATTGTACAGCTATATTGAAGCAATCCTAACGGATGATGTCATGGCTTCCCTTGACCCTGATGATATGATTAACTCACTGCTTGATGCAAAGTATTATATGAGATTCGAGTCCATCATAATTTCTTTTTTATTATTTCTAGGTGACCTGAATCTTGCATTTTTATCACAAATAGAAGATAATATTGATGATAAAAAGAAGATTAAATTCATGATAAATGTATTAAGCAAATGCACAGATAATCTGGAATTTAAGGAATCAAATAAAGAAGAAATCTTAAATTTCTTGAAAAAACTTCCTTCAAATATTAAAACTGTGAGTGAAATCAGATTAAAAATTTCAGAATAAATGTATTATTAATATCTGAAATAATGGCAGCAAAATGCATATTTATTAAATTTCTTATCTATTTTAAATTAGTTAACGAATCATTACTAAAAAAGCAATCAACATTTTCAGTCGACTATATGTGTGTTTGGCTTAATTCTGAGACAAAAACAGGTGTGTTTATTTAAAAATTATCAATATGATTCTAAAAATTATAACAGATAAAGATAAGTGATGTGGTATGCCAGCTTCTGTTTTACAGTTCATCTGGTTTGATTTTTTTGTCAATTAAAAAACGAGATCCGAAGCATTTATAGCTAATGTCTTAGCAAATTAATTCTGCTTTATTAATCTGGGTTTACCATAAGCCAAATTAATTTATTAATTCCATGTATGGACATTAAATAGGCAAAGCAAGTTATAATTTGGTTGTTAAGTGTCAATATAATAAATCGTCCTCTTTTCTTAATATTTGATTGATTAATTAGAAATCTGTTTTAATAAATTGGGCATATTATTCAGCACATCCAAGATGTTGTGGAATAGAGAGTGGTTACAGATTTCCAGAGCACCTTCCCGAAGGAATGCTACGATTCAACAAGAGAGTACCTATCAAAGAGTTATTATTGATTTACTAGGGTGATTTAATGAATAGTTCGAAAGTAATTATGAAGCAAAGTAGATAAAATTAAGATTCTTTAATAAGTAACCAGGACTTAAGGCGCGATCAATGGCAATAATAATTCATAAATACAATGTCATCATCGAAGCAATTAAGTTTGAACAAGAATATCTTATACAGGGCATTTATTTGTTTTTAATGTATGAATTTCATTGGACAATGGCACTAATATGGAATTTTCATCGTTAGCTGCTTCTTCTATTTCGATAGAAATTAATTTTGCAATTGAACGGGAATTTATTTAACAATTGTTTAAACGCGGAATATAAATGACACTATATGAATGATGAATTCAAGTCAAAAGCGCCATTTGCCATTCTCATTGCTACATGATGTAATTAAAGAATTTATTTGATGGGTAAATCTAATGATTATCGATTACTCTTTGATTGATTCCGTGTCGATTCTCTTATCTATACCCACTGATCTAAGCACTAGCTGCTCAAAACTCACATGGTTGTCCGCCTCTTCGATACTTCGTGGCCTTTCAAATGAAATAGACTTCGGAGTCTTCTTGAGTACAATAGACTAGATGTACGCTTCGATTTGTGACTCAATTCCTAGCTCTTTACCATACATGTTGTGGTATTTCGTTACCAGCCCTTCCCAGGTCATTACGTATGGAATTATATTCACTTTGCACTTGTAAAAGAATGATAATTCATTTTCTATTAAATCGTATTTTCTGGTTTTTTCATTTTCAACTTGAGTCAATAGGTCAAGATTGGTGATTCCAACCTCGATCAGAGTTGTTTCTTTTTATCATGTAAGAAGATATCTGGTCTGTCAGTCTTAATTCTTATATCTACTCGAATCTCAACATTTTCATTTGTTACAACTTCTTGAACGGAATGGGATTTCAATTTTTTTGTCTTCTTAATTCCAAATTTCCTACACAATGATAAATGTATGCACCTTAATACTTTATTATGCCTTCTCATGTAATCATGACCTAGTATACGGTCGCATTTGATAGCAAGATGATTTAATGTCTTTGGAACAGTTTTGCAATGTGCGCATCTGAATTTTTTTTCCAAACAATATATTTCTATTCTGAACGAAGCAATAGGCTCCTTCGTCTCTTGGCTTCATATTTCCTTTGGTAAGCCATACTGAAGAATCTTTAATGGAGGCAAGTTCATGATCGCAGACCCTAAACAACCTTTCGTGGAGTTGTTTGCTTTTAATGTTGGTCATTAGGGATTTAATTTGTGATTCATAAAGAGATTCATTGGTAATCTCGCCTTCTGTATTGTACTTCAGTTTTAAGTATTTGTCAATAGTGGAGAGATGTGTCTTATTGTTTTCCTCGACCTTAATTATGGCATTACGTCTTAAATACACATTTCTTGATATTTCCAGGCAATTCTTTAGTTGAAGGGGCATACTCTCACTCTTATGTTCAATATTGGACATTCCTCTTCCCATCATGGCTCTTGGCAAATACAGCCTTTCTTTGTTCGCTGGCTGCAAGTGTACTTTGTATTCCATTAGTACTTTCCTAATAGATTCATCGAGTTTGAGATATTCTTCTGATTCAAGCTTTAGTACACTTAGATGGTAATTAATCACAGAAACTGCATGCTCATGTATCGCTTTGAATAAATTCTTTGCGTTCAGTTTGCTTTCATACAAATTCTTGACTCGTTTTAAAATTTCATTTCTTATTTTTTCAAAAGAATATTTGGATATTGTGCTACTAGCTATCTCAATAATTCCCATGTATTTGTAGCTTTCTTTGCCTTCTAAAAGCGTAGCATCTGATTCACAAACTTTGCTATTGGTAGCGGATTTGGTCTTATTCATTTTCAAACCAATTGCATCAAAAAATGATTTTGTCTCATTCATCATTCTTTGAAGTTCTTCATCAGATTCAGCAAGGAATTTCAAATCATCAATAAATAAAAGGTGGTTTGTAACATACATATCAGATTCGGTTTTAACACCGACTTTCTGATATTTGGCACTTAGCTTACGACTTAGTGGATCCATGCATAAAACAAATAAGAGAGGGGACAGGCTGTCTTCCTGTAGGATACCTCTCTCTAATCTTTTCTCTAGAATTGATTCTCCGTTCAATCTGACATCAACTTTCCACTTTGAAACAGTGTTGTCGTAAAGGTGCTAATGATAAATAACCAATTAGTTTATGGTCTCCTTTGCAATTGTCGAATATGTATTAGAGTTATTCAATATATCTCCTTTATTTAAGTAAAGAATTTATTTAATGGATAAATCTAATGATTATCGATTATTCTTTGATTGATTCCGTGTCGATTCTCTTATCTATGCCCACTGATCGAAGCACTAACTGCTCAAGACTTACATGGTTGTCCGTTTATTGAACTAATAAATATATGATTGACTAATTAAGATATAAATACGAAATTCCATTTAATAAATATGTCTTCCTTAAATACTGATTTCGTCTACGACAAGTGTCATTGAGGAAGCTTGTGATCCACTGAGGGAATTTCAGGATCTCTGTACATTTGATAAAGTAGTCGTGAGAATTGTAGTGAAAATATTAATGTCATATATACAGTATAAATTAAACCTGATTTGGTTAAATAGCATTATATTAGATAAAAATGAAACGGTTATTCATATTTGGTAAATAAAAATAGGGACAAAATTATGGATATCAAAAAATATTAAATTTGTCTTGAGATATCACAGATAATTTCTGAACCTTTGAGTTTGAAAAAATCAATAATCTTTATAATGATTATGTATTATTTCATGAAATATAGTAGGATAATGACTAGAATTACAGCATGAAAATATTATATTACGTTTAGACTTGAATTGAAAATACATTTGATAGCTATGGTTTTTAAAATAAAAGATTGAATAAATAAGCATGTTTGTTCCGAGGCGAAAAGACGAGGGTCCAATAACAATAAAACAATCACAGATAGAATATTCTTTTAATCATGTATTTATTTATATAATCTTTGGCTTATTTAATACAGAAAGATATTAGCGAAACCTTTTAGCTCAAGTGGAATATAACTCCTAAGATCAAATCAAAACACATTTCAATGCATTTAGAAATAAAACCTGTTAGAATTTTAGCCATCAAGGTTACCAATTATTTATTAATACTCTCAAATCAACTCTTTACTTCAATTTTATAGTATTTAATCAAAAATAATACTCTGTCCAAGTTTAAATAAAAAATTGGTGAATCTGGGAATATTTGATTCTGTTTTTTGATGCTTAGATTTTAGTTGTTCATATTCTTTGATTTTCAAATCTGTAGCCTTGTTAAATTTCTCTTCGAAATTTATGCCTGAAAACATGTTTCTTTGATTAAAAAGCTTCAACTGTCTTTTTCTAAACGTTTTAAAAAAGCCATGCTGATTGTAAAATTGAAATGTCTTTTCTGGTTTTTTTACTTTCATCGAATTTAAATTACTAAAAAAATATAAAATACACATCATGAAATTACTATTTTTCTGATCAAATTTGGGTATAATCAAGGCCTTTGTTTTAAAATCACTATTGAATTCAGTTTTCTTTCTAGAAAGAACTGTTAATGCGTCCAAAGGTCTATTCAGATTTTTCAGAGTTAAAGAGCTTTTATCATTTAAAAATATTCTATATGAAATTATGCCAAATGGGTCTATTTTATTAAGAATAGCATGCCCTCTCCTCGGATCAGTATCAGACACGGAAATAATTTCATAATTATGAAACATATTGAATAAAAAAACACCGGCAAGTGGATTAATCTGTGGAATAAAATTGAATCTAGAAAATAAAAACTTATTATCAACTAAGAAACTGTTAAAATCAAATAAGAGAACCTTCCTGTTTTTCTCTTGCTTTGGAACAACCGGAACGCTTTCATTTTCGAAAATTGATGAAAACTCAAAATTTTTAAAAAATTGAAAACCGATGAAAATTGACAGACAGAAAAAGGGCGTGATTAAAGGGATCTTGCTTTTATTGTTTGATTCATTAAATTCCATCCAAAAATTTTTAATCATTGAGGGAAACTTTTCTAAATTATTCAAAATGAAACTAAAAATTGAAATCTTTTAACGCATCCAAAGATTTCTAAAAAGTTGGATACAAAAATTCCTTTGTGAATTAATTTGCAAGCATTCTTAAGAATCCAAAAGGAATTTAATCTGGGATGATATTGTAGGAATTGAAAAGTGCTAATGGATTGTTAATCGCGAACATCAACTAAAGATACTAGATAATTGGCTTTGATCCAGAGAGATGTATTATAATATATCATACGTGTGCCATTTATTATAACATTAATTATTCTTTCAATCTTCTTGTAAAGAACCTCATCATAGATATCTTTCAGGTATCTTGAATTAACATGTTTTTTCCTTTTTTATTCATTTCCCTCTAAAAATAAGTTATTATATTTTTTTCTCTAGAAGAGAAGCACTGTAGTGTAATGGTATCACGTTGGGCTCATAATCCAAAGGTTAATGGTTCGAATCCATTTGGTGCTAATTTTTTTATAATATTCAGCAAGGATTCATTACATCAAATTTCTTTAGTTAATTATAAATTACTTACCGAATCATTAAATATTTCATATGGTTATATTATTTTTAGTAAAATCCGAAAAAAGTAAGTAAACTTCATTTTTAGAGTAGCTCAAAATCTCTAGTGAATGAATAAATGATGTCTTTCCGATGATATAAATTCTTCTTAGATTTTTATACTATTTCAATATTAATAATTATATCATCTAATATACTTAAAACCAAAAATATTAAATGATTTCGAACGAACATCTTTATCATCAACCAATATATTCTTTGTTGATTTTATTTCTTAGATGAAATGGTTGAGGATAATTCGGTACTAGAAATAGGACTAGAAGCACTATGAAAAACACAATCCTGTGGATTACAACATTCTTTAAGTATATGAAATCAAACTTGCCTGTTTATAAAAAAGTATTCTAAGTGGGAAGTGTAGATAAGAGGAAATAATGTTAGGTGGAATTATTGCAAACCCAATTCACAAAAAAAATCCTTCATTAATTTTTATATTGCAATTTAAAAGATCTCGAGAGATATCCATCTAGGATTCTCGACCCTGAAAAAGGCATCAATATTTCGAAAGTAATTTGAGGGGTCAAATGTGTCGATACACTCATCAATGAAATATATTAGACTGAGATACTAGTCTCATTTATGAACCAACTAGTTGAATAACATGCTGCTTATTTCACAAAGTTCTCTTCAGGCAACTATCTTTAAAGTTATTTAGATCCTTCGAGGGGACCTTCAGCTGATAGGATCAAATCAACATACCTATGGAGTTCAAGGGGCATTGAGAAAGATATAAATGTAGAAATAACCCAAGTAAACAAGGTTCTATTGGATATACTAGATCTATAACCAGAATTTAATATAAAGATATATTTTATCTCTTGCTTGAAATTTATTAGCTTTGTATCATTGCAATATCCGTAAACTAATTGTTTTATGAAAGGATCGAGACTTTATCTATTTAACGCCTTGGTTGCTTCATATATACATCTTCCATTATTAATATTGCTGTGATTAGATATTAAAAATTTTTAGGAATTAAAAAAAGCTATCAAGACTCTTAATTCAAACCGGAAGTTTCTTCATATTAATATGATTATCATGCTTTTCTATAATATTAGATAATGTTGCATCGGTTGTCCCCATTTTGAGATGAAAAAGAATAAACTTCTCAGTAAATCCATTGATAAATAATTGTCGCTTTATCTAAACCAAATCATTAATAAACAGATGAGACAAGAAAAAACGGAAATTTCTATTGTCGAAATAATCGAAAAGTGAAACAATATTAATTTAAATCATTTATTTTTAATTCTGTTCTAATAAGTATGCAGAACTTCATTGGTTTATATAGTTGATTACTGATAACTCAATAAACCAATGTAAAGATAGAATTATAAAGTAGCAAATAAGATATGATGACTAATCAAGAACCAATTGTATTTATAATTGTAGATATAAACATGCAATAATATTTTATGTCTTCTGTTTTTCAAGAGTTCAATATTCAACTCAACAAAACTAAAAAATGAATTTAATTTGTCAATTCTATAGGGTGAATCTGATATTACCATTAAAATCAAAGCATTTCTGTTTAATGAATACCTACTAACTTTAACTGATCTATAGCCTTAATGTTCTAGTATCTGATTTATGGTTCATTAATTGTTCGATACTATAGTTTGTATAATTTAAAATGGGTAACAGCATATATGCAAAATAGGTTCTTTGACCATTTCTTGTTTCATTAATAAAAATTTCATGACTAATAATGCATTTCTATAATAATTAGGCAAATGGCCCTAATCAGATATCGCGATGCAAAATTGCTAGATTTGGTGTGATTGCTTACTTGTCAGAACAATTTATAATTGACAAAGCAATCAATATGATATAAATAAAAGAAACTTCTTAAGACATAGTTTGTGTTAATGCGAACCTTATAATATAAATTATTAAATAAGATTGTCATTTTACTAAAAACAGATGTATTTTGAACAATCAGCGTTGATTTACAAGTGCAAAGTGAATATAATTCCATACGTAATGACCTCGTAACGAAATACTTCAACAAGTATAGTAAAGAGATAAGAATTGAGCCTAAAGTCAAAGCGTACATTCAGTCTATTGTAATCAAGAAGACCCTGACGCATTGAAGAAACGGACAACCATTTGAGTCTTGAGCAGTTAGTGCACAGATCATCGGGTGTAGACAAGAGACTTGACAAGGAATCAATCAAAAAATAACTATTAGATTACCCATTAAATAGAGTCTTCAATTTAGAACAATAATTAGATATAAGTATTAATGACAAAATACAAGATAATTCTAAGTATAAGTGAATAGCTACGACAGCTTTGTTGGCAGAAAACATTCGCCAATAGAAATATTATAAAATATCAAGATACTAAGCATTTATTTAAAAAAGAGATATTTTATTGAGGGTGCGTCAGTGATCGAAGGCCAACAGACTTTGCTTGGGACGTCTTCTGAGTTTTAATGAGTTGGTGGGAGATGCGTTTCATAGTAAGGCCAGAGGAGATTAGAAATCAACAAACTACTTTTTTTAAATTAAAGAGCTTTTGTTTTTATATCTTAACTGATCAATCAAATATTAATTAATAAATATGAAGCAGTGAGAAATTCTAATATATAGTGTATTATCTAATAAGTTAGTGATTATTAATAAATTAATTCATATTTTAAGAGCTAGAAATTTAATTGTTTATATCATTTACAGCAAATAATTCCTCAGGTAACTAATATAAATGAATTTAATACTTTCTTATCGACAAGCTTTCAAGAAATGATAGACTAAGGTTCTACTTAATGAACAGTGAGTTTAGCCGAAATCCACCTTTATTACCTTTGATGAAACCAACAGTAAGCTTTTCTTCTAAGTAATAATAGATCAAATGCTTTAGAAAAGTTACCTTACTTTTATTCTTCTCTTTTCAGGTTGCTTTTTTAATATCTCTTGAAATAATTCCATTGTTTAATTCAAAACAGCAAGAAATCACCCATGAGCTTATCTGAACAGATTTACAATGTTTTTAACCAAGAAGGAAGATTGCTTCAAACCGAATATGCATTGGAAGCAGTGAATCGTGAATATCAAATGATTTCCTTAGTTGCTGAGAACGAAATCATTGCTATTTCAAAGCGGGTATGTCAGCCAGCCTTAAAGGATGAATCTCACTCTTCAGTTTATAAGATCGGGGATAATTTGTATTTGAACATAACAGGAGCACCAGCTGACATTGATTATGTTGTGGACGTGTGTAAATCTCTATGCTCCCAGAAGGAATATGATTTGGATTCAAACTTGACACCAGATTTATTTGCAAGATTCTTAGCCAACAAGATGCAGGTTAGAATTCAAAGGAGTGGAGTACGGGCACCAGCATTCGCAGCAACAGTCATGGGATTCGACGACGGTGTACCCAGCATGTATTACACAGATACTTCGGCAGTGGACTATCCTTGCTTTGCAGTGGCAGTAGGAGAAGATTTCAATAAGATGACTAAGTATCTAGAAAAGAATTACAAGCATTTACCAAAGAAAGCATGTGTAAGCGTAGGGATTGGAGCTTTACTTCAGTCTATAGGACAAGATGCAGAAGGCAGTGAAATTGAAGTCTTAGTAATTTCTAAGGATAAAATTGAATATTACAGCAACGATCAAATCAATCAAATTATTTTGAATATTCAAGGAAACATTTAAAAAAGAAGAAAATTTTTAAAATTCATTTTATTTACAGATTTTAATTAATAAATGATATGATTTAAAAAAGAAGAGAAATTTAAAATTAATTTTATTAATTAAATGATATGGTATCCTTAAATCTTCCAGCAAAGATAAAAACAATCTATTAAATAAATAATTTATTATTAATTAAATAACTGAATTTCCAACGGTTTAATTTGAACGAATTTATTTAATAGTTTAATCTAATATTTATTCTTTGATTGATTCCGTGTCGATTCTCTTGTCTATGCCCGCTGATCTAAGCACTAACTGCTCAAGACTCACATGGTTGTCCGGCTCTTCGATACTTCGTCGTCTTGAGTACAATAGACTGAATGTACGCTTCGACTTTTGACTCAATTCCTATCTCTTTACTATACTTGTTGTGATATTTCGTTACCAGGTCATTACGTATGGAATTATATTCACTTTGCACTTGTAAATCAATGATAACTCATTTGCTATTAAATCGGTTTTTCTAGATTTTTCATTTTCAACTTGAGTTAATAGGTCAATATTGGTAATTCCAACCTGGATCAGAGTTATTTCATTTTTCTTTTTATCATGTAAGAAGATATCTGGTAATTCATGTTTTAATTCTTGTATCTACTCGAATCTCGACATTTTCACTTGCTATAACTTTTTGAACGGAATGGGATTTCAATTTTCTTGTCTTCTTAATTCCGAATTTCCTACACAATGATAAATGTATGCATCTTAACACTTCATTATATCTTCTCATGTAATCGTGACTTAGCATACGGTCGCATTTAGTAGCAAGATGATCTACTATTCTGGTTTCAGAACTATTATTTTTATTAAAAAATAATTTCATTGATCAGTTTAATCAAGCAAACAATTTCAATTTTCACAAATTTTAAATACTTCGCTGATTGGAATGATTCAGTTTTGTACGAAGTGAACCAACAGCTTTTTGTTAATCTAATGTTCTTATTCATTCATTGTAAATTCCTTCTTTGGTTCTTTAAATTTAATCTCATCAATTAATTTTGTTGTATCAATTGGTGTTTGTAAATGTTGCTACAAAAGACTATTTCATTCTCATAAATAGATTCAAAAGGACAATTTCAAATATAGTATGACTTTAAATTCCACATTTATTCGCCTTAAAGATTATCTTGCTTCTTATTAATAAAGTCAGAGTAAATTTAGTTAACTATCTTTTCTCTTTGAATTATTCTTTCTGATAAAAATCTTAGGCAATTACAATACTGCACTGATTTTTAGCTACAAGAAACAGGAATGGCCAGTTTGAAGTATACATTCATCGAATTATAACTAAATAACAGTCTCTGTTGTATCAAAGTGACTTAGTTCATTTCAATCAAGAATGTCATACGAATACAGAAAACAAATTTTGCAACTGTAAAATGAATTTTTCATTCAATCATTGAAAGCAAATTAAACAGAAATATTCAAAATTAAATAGATTTGCACAGACAAAGCAAATACAATGGATTTTGATAACATAATTTAATAACCGTGTTCTAAAAGGTGTTTATTTATTAAATTACTTTTCTTATGATTCATAAAAGTTGTAAAAGGAAATGATTTATAAAATTTGAAAAAGATAACGATTTGTCACTTCAATAAAGAAACAGTATTAGGCTTGTCTAAATAGTAGGATGTCTCTCATCATGGAACATAAACTGTCGTAAATGAGATTCAGATTGAAATTGTAAATTTCAGAAAATTTTATAAAGCAGGTATATTCCAGGACATGAAAATTTTATCCAAATTATCCGGATGCATTTTTCAATTCAGACAGCCATGCAAATGAGTCTTCTACGAATATTCACCTTTAACATCTGATTGGCTTCTTTCTTAACTTTAATTAAATTCAGAAGAAATATGATCTTAAATTTATCTGATTATCCAATAGAATTTCTTTCACTTTCTGATCTGTTAAATTTCTGACATTTGATTTGGTATTTTGACGTTTCTTAATTCCGTTTTTTCCTTTTATTTCTCCTGAGAAGCAAAAATTTTAAAAACTCCTTTTTTGCATTTTAAAAATTTTTTCTTACCAACCCCATGTCCCTTGAGATAGATCAAAAGGTAGATCATTCAGTTGATGGGAATAACATAGATTCCTCGCTTAATGATAGCAAGAAGATAGATCCCCCTCACGAAGATGGAAAATACACAGATCAGTCGGTAGACCCTTTGCTTGAAGCCAAAAACAAATTCATGACAATTCCAGAAATGGAGCAAGCCGTTATTGAATTCAAAAAAATATCACTTTGGAATACTTTGTTTCCAATTCTTCCCCATGAAAAAAAGCTTATCTCTACTTTGTTTTTATGCTTGGTGGAATTGCTTTTAGTTACGCCTTTCTTAGAGTCTTTAAAGACAGAGTCGTCAATGCTGTCCTTGAAAATAATGAAGCAAAAAATTATCTAAAATTATTTACTTTCCTTACAACTCAGGGTTTAGTTATCTTGGCTCAGAATATTTCTTCTAAGACAAGCTTCAACAAGGCTTTTACCAAGCTTACTTTTGTCTTCATAATTTTATTGTGTGCTAACGCCATTGCTATGCTTTGTTCCGATTATATCCAGCCATTTGAATTAAGAACTGATGAAATGTTCGTTGCTGGGAAACTCAGTGTTAGAAATCTAGCGGCTTTGTATCCTCTTTGTCTGCTTCTCAATCAGTACACCTATTCTTTGTTCTATATCCTTGCTGAAGTTATTGGTTCCATGATGGTTTCTTTCTGTTTCATGACTTACATCAATGCAAACACCAACGAAAATCAGAACAAAAGATTTATCAAATGCATTCTCTTTTGGTCCAACCTTACTTCTACGGCTGCTGGTATAACAAGTTTTATTTGGGGAGAAATATACAAAAAGAAGCCAAAGGAAGATATGGACAAATTCTTCTTGATTTTCCCCCTCTGTGCTTCTGGTATCTATGCTATAATTCTTTATGCCAAGAAACACCTGGAAGTCGAGCTCAGCTTAAGGAACTTCACTGCTTCTTCCGCTCCTAAAAAGTCAGGTGGTAAGAAGGCTAAGGTCTCGTTTAAAGACTCATTTTATTTGATGTTTAATTCTAAGCTGCTTATGTGCATGTCCAGCTTGTCTCTGATCTACAATATCTCCAGCAATATATTTGATAATACCAATACTGCTGGTCTTCATGCATCAGCTGCCTGTGTAGGCCAATCTTATCCTGGTTACTCTACCCTCTACAAGTCTTTGGACATAATTTGTAGTGGTATCTTAACCGCCTGTATCGTAATTACCCCCCTCTCCCTCTACATCGATGCTTCGGGAATTTTCTATTTCGCGATGGCTCCTATTATCATTATCGGTATTTCGACTCTCGCCGTATTCTTCTTCTCTTTGCTTAATTTACCGGCAAATAATTCGGGATATACCTTATGGCCATTTAAATTCGATTCAAATTTTAATTTTCCATTCGCTGAGTCTGTAGGCTCTACCATCATTCAAATTTTAATCAAGGTTTCTTAATACGCTTTCTATGATATTGTCAAGGAAGCTGTTTCTATGAAGATTGAACCAGAGTTGAGACCTTTGTTTAAAGGTGTATTTGATGGTTCTATGTCTAAATTCGGAAAGTGTGCAGGTGCTGTCTATGGAATTTTCATGTCTGTCTTTTTCATTGAAAAAGATTGCAGAATTTATTTCATGTTCACAGCTGCCTTTTTGGTTCTCTTCTGTATGGCCTGGTTTAAATCTGTGGTCTATCTCAGCAAATCATTCGATGAAGCAAGAACATCTGGAACTTACATGAATCCTGATATGGAAGAAAAGACAAAATTTTAGTTGAATAAACACTTAAAATTTATTTATTTCTCGTAATTTTAATAGTGTTTTTGAATTTTTTATTGAGTTATAATTGGAGCATACACCTCTCGTCATTCTTTGGTCGTATTTCCTTACCTACTCTTTCCATATCAATTATATTGATAATTTTAATATTCTATTTGCAGTTATTGTTATACACATCTTATTTATACGCTGTAAATTTTGCTAGACTATATTATCTAAAGTGATTCATTTTTGTTATATTGCTATAGCTAGAGAAAAGACCTTATTGTCAAATGCATCGCTGAAAATTCCATAAGATGGAGAAAACATGCCCAAGCATGATTGGAAAAGCACTCAACGGATCCCTCTAAATTCAGGGCTAGGTCCTATTATGCCATGTCATTCTTCGATAATTAGGACATCATATATGTTTTATACCCAAAGTGGAATGTCTTTGTTCCCATATATAAACACTTTCTTATACAGAACGCTACACAGGACGGCTATGTGTCGTAAATAGTCGAACATTACACCTCTACCTCCTAACAACCTACTATCTTCCTTGTTTTTATAACTCATAAAAATTTTCAAGGAGTTAAGAAAGAGATAGCAAATCTCTTAATTAAATCAGTATGAAGATGCTTTTCTTTTTTGATCTTATTTAAGGCAATGCTTCTATATCAACATATCTGAGAATACTCCTAGAGGGTATGGCAGAGTCCCATACCTTGAGGGTGTTTCTAGTTAGAATCTGTCTTGAGACAGATGACTGTTGCCTTTTCGTGGTTGCCCAGATAAATAACACACTTATGTATGTGAAACCAATAACAGTTTATATCAGAACGTCACAGCCGTCTCATAAAAGCAAATATCCAAAAAAAAGGGGAGATGGTGTCGGAAGACGATTGCGATGTCAACATGTGTGAGCAGCATGTATAAAAAAGGGTTTGTCCGAAGCTCGAAAGAGTAGGCTTAAGATTTGTGTTGAGCTTTTAAGACCTCAGTAGGAGGTTTGAAATTTCCTTCTGTAGAGGAACAGGCACTTCTAGTTAATAAATCTCTCTTTTTTGGAGAGTAAATTGACTGCTATGTGTTTGACTAAACGGATCTTTGCTGAGCTCGTTACTAGAATCTTTTCGTTTTTCACACGTATAATTTCAATCCGAAGGAAAGTATTAGGCGAAAAGTTTAATAAGAACTGGATCTCTTCCTGGAACCAAGGTTACGGGATATGGTAGGCCTATCAGAGCTGTAGCCAATGAGGAGAGTTTTTAGTGAGTAAAAGTCTCTCACTACCCATAAAGAATATATATGAGTTATTCCTTCATATGGGTGTCTTTTGAAGATTCTCTTTCCGTAAGCGTAAAAAAATAAAATATAATATGATGAATTAAAACAAACCAAAGCGAATTAAAATAAAAGTATCTGTGAGTAAATTTTCTCATTTTACTTCATGTATCAAATCCAAATTATAGGAAGATGCTTCCACTCACTTTAAGGCATAATAATCTTTTTTTACGATTTAAATTTAGTTTACCAATTTAGCATTATTACATACTTTGTAAATTCTTTTATTGCTGGATATTTGAATAAACTACGCCTTTGGAAATCCTAGTATGCAATAAATTATTAGTCACCCATTCATAATTTTCAGCATCTAAATTTGTTTAAACGACAGATATCTACGACTAGAAATCGTGATTTCCGCTGGTTGGAAAATTCGGTAAATTCATATCTGACTCTTAGTAGAAGGTTTTCTTTAACTGTCTCCAAATATTAATATGGATGGGTTTTGATTATTTCATTTACTGGATATTTATTCATTTACAGAAAACTCTAATATACTGAAGGTACAAATCTCCTTCGTTAGATGTTTAGTATTCAGCTTTTCACATGTAAAATTATCATCAAAATTATGGTGATCATACCCTGGTTAGGTTAGATTGCTGAGATAAGCGGAAAAATGCATGTTTGGGCCAAGGCGTTATCATCTGCATTTCAAACTTTTCAATTCAATACATTCGATAACCATATATCACAACCTATTTAATCTAAGACACAGTCCTCTTCAAGAACCTTTTGACAAACAATTTTGAAGTTAACTAGTATCTATTCAACTTTATTGTGTACATTTTATATGCATTTTATTAGAAAACCCAAATTACTTCACTCAACCGGATTCGAACCCGAACATAAAAATTTTCATTATTTATTCCGTCAACTTCACAACACTGTGCTAAGGAGGCTTGTAATCTAGATGCTAATTTCACAAAAATTTTCATGTAGCCGTTGGTCCCGTTGATTTTATAACAATTCCAATTGACACCAGGCTATTATATTTTCATGAAAACTATCAAAGAAAATCTCGAGTAAATTCTGATTTTTCAAAAATCTAAGTTACTTTCCAATGTCATAATCGGCTATTACTATTCCTGATCCCATGAAGTTTGCTCATTTAGATATCATGGAAGATCAGATTGTATATAAATCAAAGTTGAGCTATTGTTTTGTAAACCTAAAACCATTTTTGCCATTTCATCTTCTTCTTTCCCCACAAAGAGTTGCTCAAAGACTAAGAGATTTAACCCATGAAGAGGGAGTAGACCTTTTCAACACCCTTAGATACCTCACGGAAAAACTTGACAGTTTAGGTACTTCATGGACCATATCGTTACAGGATGGAGCCGATTCTGGTCAAACTATTAGTCATTTACACTTTCATTTGATTCCAAGAAAAAAAGGAGACCTTGAAAATAACGATGACATTTATGACAATTTGTCTATGGATTGCAACAGACATGCAAGAACAATGGAAGATATGAAAAAAGAAGCGGAATTTTTAAAAGGAATATTGTCAGAGCAATGAAATTTTAAAATTTTTGTTCTAATCACTTAAGTTGTTACTATTTTGTATAGCGATGGAAGACTTAGATAAATCTTTATCTAATATAATGTATGAAAATTATATCTAAGCTATATATTAAATTTATTAATAGTTAACAAGTTTCTATTATTGGCATCTAGAACAAATTGCTTTACTAAGCAGTATCATTTCATTTGTCATTTATTTTAAACCTTTTCAGTTTTATTTTAATCAATTAAATTATATAGTCGAAATGACTTTAAACTAGAGCAAGAAAGGATAGCATCTTAATACTGTTTTGCGGTATAATAAACACTTTATAACGGTGAAACTTGGTGTTTCCATTGAGATTGGCAATCTCTTTCTTAGCTCCTGGTGAAAATTTGTATGAATTTGAAGAATAAGGAAGACAGCTGGCTGCAGTTGTCTGTAAAGCATGTAGGAGGTAGAGGTGTAATATTTACGGCACATAGGAGTCCTGTGTAACCTTTAGCTTCAAAATTCCGGGTGAAGCAAGAAAGTGTTTATATATGGACACGAAGCCATTCCACTTTGGGTATAAAACATATATGTTGTTCCTAGTTATCGAAGCTCGCCAGGGTATGATATGGCTTAGTCCTGAATTTAAAGTGATCCGTTGAGTGTTTTTCCGATCTTCCTTGTTCTGGACCAAGTTTCCTCCATCCCTCGTGGGTGGAGTTTTTAGTAACCCGTTTGACAATAAGGTTTTCACCGATCAAGCACTAGCTATAGAAATATAGTGAAAATAAATTCCTTTTTTTTCAGTTTTATTTTAATCATTGCAACCAAACGTCAAAAATATTCCATATGAATTCATAATTTACAATCAAAATTTCATAGTTAATAATGAAAAAAAAATATCCATAAAAACTTTTTTTTTTAATTTGTTGAATTAAAATTGACTGATTTAGATTCAACCCCGGATATTGGACAAGAAGACATCAAGGATGTACACAAAAAGGGTAGAAATAGACCATATAGGCTGTCATATGAATAATTCAATGCATTTATCGTCTTTATTATCCAAAAGCTTTTAAGATATATCGTGGATACACAGCATATAGCAATTTAGTATAGTGATTTTCTTGTTAAAGATGTTTAATAATCTTCAAAACAAAGAAATTGGTGTCACCAACATAAATTTGGTGCTTTTTTAATCTCCAAAACGAAGTCAAACCAGAGCGAGATCAAAAAACACATTCATATTGTCTCGAAATATAATATGCAATTTATTTATAATGTGGAAACTTGGATCTTCCATTAAGAAATTGGCTATCTCTTTATTAACTCCTTGAAAATTTTTATGAGTTATAAAACAAGTCTACAGGCACTACAAAGGAGATAGAGAAGTAATACACGTGAACGTATATTTGCGACATAGCCTCGTATATGAGGTCTTCGTATAGGGAATAGACACGAATTCATTTCAGTTTTGGTATAAAACACATATTATGCTTCTAGTTATTGTGGATCGGCAGGGCATTGATTGGTATTATCCCTGAATTTAGAGTTTTCCGTTTCGTGATTATTGTCCATCTTACAGAGTTTTTAACAACCCGTTTGATAGTAAGGTTTTCCCTCACTAGGTATATTAATATAGTGAAAACAAATTTCTTTTCTTGACAAATTCAAATACAGTTGAAAAATCATTTAATCAAAATTAAATCAATAAAAATGCCATTTGACAAGAATTATTAAGCTATCTGCAATAAATACATTTATCATAATTATTATATATGCAGTTATATATAATATGGGTTTGGAAAAAAATGAACAATTTGAAGAAAATAGTGAAAAACAAAGAAAAACAAATGAAGTTACAGAAGAAGTGAAGATTGAGGAAGTAGAGAGTCTCCCAAGGACACCATCTGATCTGAAAGCTAGCATCAAGACTTCTTTGGAAGTCCTAATCAACGATATCAAGTCGTGTGATCCTGGATGGCCAAAGGAGTTTTTCTCTGCTGTGCAAAGAAGATTTGGAAGGATGCCTAGATTCGGCTGGTCCAGAGCTCTAACTGTCTTCTGTGGTAAGTTCCAGAAGAACATATCCCTAGAGGAATTTAAAAGGATGGCAGTCTCAAGGCGTCCTGATAGATTCGAAGGGGACACAGTCAAGCGTGTCAAAACGATTGATAATCCATTAGAAATCTGCAATCTGACCAGAGCAAAATCCGAAATCCGGTTAAAGGATGTATTTCTCAAGTGCATACAAGAGAATACGTCTACCGAAGAGTGGATGAGCAAAAGGACGAGGAAGATATCTAATGAAAAAGTGGATCGCCAGCTTTTAGAGTCTCTGATTCTAATAGTGAGCGATTATGTTCGAACCAAGGCCCACACGAGTATGACAGAAATCGCAGCGACCATCAGGAGTGTACAGATGGCCTACGAATTAGAGAGCATGAAACCCCGGACACCCTCTAAATGGAAAGATAGTATCGATAAAAAGATATTAAACCTTCAAGTTCTTAGTGATTTACATGGTAAGTCACAAAAGAACGAGAAGCTATCCAGAGAGGACAAGAGAAAATGCCTGACATTTATGAGTCAGGAAAAACTCAAACTGGGGAATTCAATGGATTGTACTGAGGCAATTTCTCGAATCATGGAAAAAATCTTGATCTACAAGAAAAAGATGGAAATGCATGAGAAGAGAAAAGACTTCTCCAAAGCCAACCGATCCTTTGAACTATATAGAAGACAATTCTATAGAAGTTTATCTGGTGAGGTGACCAAGGAGAGTAATGTCTCAGTTATCGAAGTCAAAGATTATTGGTCTAATATGTGGATCAAGTCTGAGACTGAGAGAAGCCAAGATCAACTCGAAGATTATCTGAGAGATCATGTAGATGAAGGTAGGGAATTTGACAACTTTCCCTCCTTTGAAGAGTTCCAGAAGACCATCAGCTTTCTTCCAAATTGGAAGGCTGCTGGTCCGGATGGAGTCTATAATTTCTTCATAACGAAATTGACACCTCTTCATGAAAGTCTATATGAGATAATCAAAGGCATCTGTGTGAATTCTAAAAGTGAAGATGATTGGTTTTATAAAGGTGTTACATACCTTATTCCCAAAGGAGATCCTCAAACAGGAGGAGATTTCAGGCCTATAACCTGTATGTCAAATCTTTATAAGCTCACAACTAAATGTGTTACGCAAGTAATGCAAAACATTGTTGAGTTTAGAGGTCTCCTGAGTGAAAACCAACTCGGAACTGTAAGAATGGTTCAAGGAGCAAAAGAGCAAGCATTGTTAAATCTAGCTATCAACAAAGAGCATTCCAACTCTTTAAAAACTGCTTGGATAGATGTCAAAAATGCGTTTGATTCGGTTGATCACATCTACCTTATCAAATGTATAGAGAGCCTGAAATTCCCTGAGTGGATCACAAGCTTCCTTAAGGACACTATTTCAAAGTGGAAAGTTGATGTTCGATTTAATGGTGAATCAATTCTAGAGAAAAGGCTGGAGAGAGGAATTCTACAGGGAGACAGCCTGTCCCCTCTCTTATTTGTTTTATGCATGGATCCACTAAGCCGAAAGCTAAGTGCCAAATATCAGAAAGTCGGTGTTAAAACTGATTCTGATATGTATGTTACAAACCACCTTCTATTTATTGATGATTTGAAATTACTTGCTGAATCTGAAGAAGAACTTCAAAGAATGATGAATGAGACAAAATCATTCTTTAATGCAATTGGCTTGGAAATGAATAAGACCAAATCCGCTACCAATAGCAAAGTTTGTGAATCAGATGCTACGTTTTTGGAAGGCAAAGACAGTTACAAATACCTGGGAATTATTGAGACAGCTAGTAGCACAATATCCAAAGATTCCTTTGAAAAAGTAAGAAATGAAATTTTAAAGAGAGTCAAGAATTTGTGTGAAAGCAAACTGAATGCAAAGAATTTATTCAAAGCGATAAATGAGCATGCAGTGTCTGTGATTAACTACCATGTAGGAGTACTAAAGCTTGAACCGGAAGAATATGTCAAACTCGATGAATCCATTAGGAAAGTACTAATGGAATATAAAGTTCACTTACAGCCAGCAAACAAAGAAAGGCTGTATTTGCCAAGAGAAATGATGGGAAGAGGAATGTCCAATATTGAGCATAAGAGTGAGAGTATGCTCCTCCAATTAAAGAATTCCCTGGAAAAATCAAGAAATATCTCCTTAAGGCGTAATGCCATAATTAAGGTAGAAGAAGACAATAAGACACATCTCTCAACCATTGACAAATACATAAAACTGAAGTACATTACAGAAGGCGAGATTACCAAAGAATCTCTTTATGAATCACAGATTAAATCCCTAATGACCGACATTAAAAGAAAACAACTTCACGAAAGGTTGTTTAGGGTCTGTGATCATGAACTTGCCTCCATTAAAGATTCTTCAGTGTGGCTTACCAAAGGAAATATGAAACCAAGAGATGAAGGAGCTTATTGCTTCCTTCAGGATAGAAATATATTCTTTGGAGAAAAAGTCAAGTGCCCACATTGCAAAGCTGCGCCAAAGACAGTAGATCACCTTGCCACTAAATGCGACCGTATGCTTGGTCATGATTACATGAGACGGCATAATGAAGTATTAAGATGCATACATTTATCACTGTGTAGAAGATTCGGAATTAAAAAGACAAGAAAATTGAAATCCCATTCCGTTCAAGAAGTTGTAGCAAATGAAAATGTCGAGATTCGAGTAGATACAAGAATTAAGACTGACATTAAAATACAGCATGACAGACCAGATATCTTCTTACATGATAAAAAGAAAAATGAAATAACTCTGATCGAGGTTGGAATCACCAATCTTGACCTATTAACTCAAGTTGAAAATGAAAAAACTAGAAAATACGATTTAATAGCAAATGAGTTATCATTGATTTACAAGTGCAAAGTGAATATAATTCCATACGTAATGACCTGGGAAGGGCTGGTAACGAAATACCACAATAAACATAGTAAAGAGATAGGAATTGAGCCAAAAAGTCGAAGCGTACATCCAGTCTATTGTACTCAAGAAGACTCTGGAGTCTATTTCATTTGAAAGACGACGGAGCATCGAAGATGCGGACAACCACGTGAGTCTTGAGCAGTTAGTGCTTTGATCATCTGGTGGAGATAAGAAACTCGACACGGAACCAATCAATGAGTAATTGATAATTATTAGAGTTACCCATTAAATAAATTCTTCATTCATATGCAGTTATCATAAAAATATTATTCCTGGTAATAAAATTTCTTTGCTTTATTTGAATTAACTAGATCATTTCATACACCAAAAAAGTTGCACATTTTCTTTGATATGATCGATTATATTCATTGGCTGTCTTGAAATTCAACAATGAAGTATTAATTTATCATGATAAATCAGCCTTTTCAACTGAAAAATTTTGGGCCTCAATGCTTGAAATTGTCAACAATCTAAATCGTTGATTCATTTATGGCATAGAGTTCTACGAAAATCTGAAAGAGTCAAATTTATTTGAATTCATAGAAGAAAAGTCTGAGGAAATAAATGGTCTGAAAATTTATACAGTTATTTTTCATAAAAAGATGAATTTAAAATCATTCTCCTTTGACTTATCTAATTTGGGAATCATCAAATGTCAGCACGGATCTGAATTAAAATACCTTTCGAATAATAGATTGCCACAGGAGGGATGGGAAGAACTTATTGATAGCTGGTCTTGTCACAATAGTGAATTTAAAAGCATGCTGGATTTAAAAACTAAAACAAGAAAACATGGGATTCTTACTTCTAATTTTTTCATCCTAGCCAATGATTCTATTTTACCAGATTGCTGTGAAAAAAAAGAGAAAATATTTTTCAATGAATTAATTATGGAAAGATCAAATTCTGATTTAATTTATAAATTCTTTGAAGAATACTTTTTAAGCAATAGTTTTTTGATTCTAGAATATCAAAATAAAAATTTTGAAATCAAACTGTCTTATAACTGTATTCTCTTTGATAAGGAATTAAAAAATGCTATGAAATTGGGGATTAAAGAAACAATAAGAAAGGAAAACAGAAAGTCACAAATCAACAGTTTCTATGCACAATTAATAATGGAATCACTGAAAAGTAATAAAATAAATGTTGTTGCAATTGGATACACTATCACATTTTTAGTATGCTAAAAAGGCAAAACTTGGATGTGTAATATTTTGGTTGTTTATGTGGCTGAAAAAGGAAATTAACTACTAAGATTTGATTAAGTGATGTAAGTAAAGGACATTTCAATAGGTTCTATATGAATTTAATAACTGAGTTTAGCAGATTTATACGATTTTTCAAAAAATAAATTTATTATTTTCAGTTCTAATTTTTACATAGACGCCTCTCTTAGAATTCATTGAAATCAAATATCAGATGAATATGTCAGGTTTTTAATAACCAGCATTTAGAATCAATTTTACAACAAATATTTACATATGATATTTAAAATCATTTCTCAAACACCTTGATGAAATTCAATGTTTTACATACAAATGAAACAGAAACAAATTAACGAATAAGGTTCTGATACATGTTTCAAGAGATAAATTTAAGTTGCAAAATTAAAGGATCGCATGGGATTCTCAAAATATTTATTACATAATAAATATAAACCTTACAATGATAAATACATAAATTATGATTTCTTAAATAGTCTTATTAAAGATCCTCACACTGAAGAAGATGAATCAACTTTCACAACTCAGCTTGATAATTCCATTAAAGATGTTTTCGGTTTTGTCGAGTTTCAATACCAGGAAATTGGCAATTCCATAGAATCTATGGAGAATTTAATTTCTGATGGCAAGGCATCTACTCAGCTTCCTCAAATTCTTGATGAAATGTCTCATTTCGCTGAATTTATAAGAATTAATATAGCAGGTTTCAAGGATATTATTGTTAAGCACGATGAAAAGACTGAATTTGAGATCAAGGAAAGCTATAAAAAGTTTTTCAGGAAAAAGCTAAGCCAAATAGAGGGTCTAAGCAAACTTATTTATAGAGGTAGCAGATTAAAATTAAAGACCCTAAGATTAAATACTAAGAGGGAAATTGGATCCGTATTCATAAGACGAACAAGAAAGTATTGGGTGCACACTGACAACGTTTATTCACTAAAACTTAAGATTATAAAAAACCTGCCGCTATGTGTTTTTAGCCAGAATAATTCTGGCACACCTTACAGTTCTTGGGATCACAGAATACATGATACTTGTGTTTCAAGTGTCTATTTAGACAACGTAAATTTTGAGCAATATCTTGGAAGGATTCATAAAAATCAAGGTGCTGAGGCATTTAGAATAAGATGGTATGGCTCTAAGGTAACCCCTATTGTTTTTGTTGAGAGGAAGAGGCATGAAGACAAATGGACAGGAAACTCATCAAAAAAACTTAGATTTCAAATATCAGAAAAGCAGGTTGTCAACTTCTTGAACGGTAAAAATGTTTGGGAGCATGTTAAAATGCTGAATGGGGAAGATGCCTTTGAATTATATAAGGAAATTCAATCAGCAATTGTCACAAAGAACCTTAGGCCTGTAGTTCGTACATTTTACAAAAGAACAGCCTTTCAACTCCCTAACGAATCAACCGTTAAAATCAGCTTAGACACAAACTTAGTCATGATAAGAGAGTGTCCCGCTGAAGTCTTTACAAATTCGAAATTACCTATTGAAGAATGGAGAAGAAAGGATGCTGAATGCCAGTGGCCATTCAAAAATATAGATAGAAGAGATATTGTTAGATTTCCACACGCAATTTTGGAAGTTAAAACGCAAGGGATTGATGAGTCTAGACCTGAGTGGATTGAAGAGCTGACTTCGAGTGCATATGTTGAGCACGTTCATAAGTATTCTAAATTCATGCATGGGGTTGCAGTTCTATATAGACAGGTTAATCATATTCCATTTTGGTTACCACAAATGTCAACGGAAATTCGAAAAGACTCCTTTCATCCCCTCAAGTCTTACAAAAGAATCCAGGATAATGAAATCATTGAAATCAATCCGAATGAAGATGGAGAAGATGAGGCAGAAATCAATGTACAACGAATTGGATTACCGACACGAATTGAACCAAAAATATTTTTTGCTAACGAGAGAACCTTTTTGAAGTGGGTTCAGTTTTCGATATTTTTGGGAGGTGTGGGTACTGCAATATTGGGTCTTGCCGATGATACGGGTGCCCTTTGTGGTTCAATGTTGATGTTAGTTTCTATAATGTTTATTTTTTATGCCTTCTACATTTATAAATGGAGAAATGACAAGATTGCAATTAGGTTTGCAGGCCCCTATGACGATCTTTTTGGACCAAGTGTTCTGGTAATTATATTTTTGGTTGCGATGATATTATCTATTTATTTTAGATATCCTTACATTAAAGAATAAATTATTAATTAAAAAATTTTCTTTAATATATGTATCTCTAAATTTATACTTACTTCCAATAGTTATAGTATTATTTCATCAAATAAATTCAAAGAGTGCATAAGCGGAAGTATTGGAGCACACAATTGCATCTCTATGGGCTGAATGATTAAGCAACGAGATAGTTTTCTTCTGTAAAATGAGTGAATTTTATCTCTCAAATCTTTTAATCTGAGAATCATACGGTCTATTTTAATCAACGTAGCCTGGTCCCCACAAAATCTCATCATTTCCCAATTTTGTTGTAATTAGTGGTTAATATTAGTCAAAAGAATTTATTTAATGGGTAAATCCAATAATTATCAATTACTCTTTGATTGGTTCCGTGTCGGTTCTCTTATCTACACCTGATGATCTAAGCACTAACTGCTCAAGACTCACATGGTTGTCCGCCTCTTGATATTAGTCATATAATGTATTTTTTATGATTAAATTATTGTACTCGGCTGGAATCGAACCGAATTCAACTTCAGATTATCAATTTTTTAAATACTTAAGCAAATATAACGAATATTTTTTATAGTAAATCATAAATTTCATAATCTCCATTGAATATGGTTAAGAAACATGCCCATATATCTATTGAAGGATATAAATGACATGCGTATTTCAAGTTTTATGATTAATTTGTATTTTAATCACTGTATCTGAATAATGTAGAATTAACCTTTTAATTTTATGTGATTTTTGAAGCTGTATGCTATTCGCTTGAGAAATACACTTCAAAATTAACGTCTACTTAAATCATATGAAGTAATAAATTTAATTATTTAATAAAAAATGTACACTGTTGTAATTTTGAAATGACTTTCCAAATCCATCTTTTTTGCCTTTCAAACTTTCTGATGCATATAATAAGTTTAACTTGGGGAAGAGTTGTAGATCATAATTTAGGTTCTGGAAAAGGAATGGAGGCGGATATTTTTTGTTCTCAATTCTCTTCCAATCTATATCCTTGAAAAATTTATGCTTTATGATTTTGTCTTCATAATCTTTGCAGGAAGGTCTTTTTCTAAAGAGTTGCTTGTCCAAAAGCATTGTTATAAGGTTCTGTGCATCTTCATCAATTCCAGCCCCAAAAATTATTGGAGTTGCCTTTAAATTAAAAACCGTCTCCTCAAAGCTATCGCCACCAAAAGGTGTAAAACCTGAGAGCATCTTGTACAATATTATTCCCATGGACCAATAATCGCTAAGGTGTGAAAACTGGTTGCTATCGATGTAGTCTGGTGAAGCATATTCTATGTTATCTTTAATTCCTGTGTCATTATACTCCAGACAGTTACAGAATCCAAAATCAAGCTTGATATGCCCATCCTCCTTTAGAAGTATGTTTTTCGGGCACAAAAAGGTATAATGATGATCTTTTGTATGCAAATATTGCAAACACAAAAATATCTCTGAAATATAAAATTTAGCTTGCCTTAGTGAAAATATTTTTGGAATATTCTTGTTATTTAACAAATAAATTGTTGCTGATTCAGTTATATAATACAAATTGTCGAAGTCTTGAAATGCAAATAGTTGATTGATCAAAAACGGATGCCTTAGTTTTGATCTGATCGATAGTTCAAACATAACAGTCTCTTCATCAACTAAATTTCTTGCTATCAAAGCCTTTTTCATTACTCTAACGTTTATAAATATGCTTTTATTATCTCTATTATTGTAGCAGCAGAAATATTCATCGAAAAAGGGGCCCTTAATGTGCTTTTTAATACAATAAATTTCATCTGTTTCAATCATTTGGGGTTAAAATCTTTTCTGGCTAAAAATTTAATGGAAAAAATACTGGACAAATAATAAATGAAAATTTTTTATTTGATCATAATAGTTAAATAATTGGTAATTTTAACTTAAGGAGTTTATTCCAATTCAGTTGAATGAAATAATTAACAAGCTTGTGGAAAATTCCAATCGTAGTCGATCAGACATTTTAATACAAAATGAGTATATGAAGAATACTGGCTTTCTAAAGCTAATAAATGTGTATTTGCAAAGAAACATAAAGGTTACGCGTAAACGATGTAGTTAGGATGGCCTGAAAATCTACAACAGTGAGGACTCAGTGGCAAATAACTAACCAATGAATATGATTTTACTGGCCCAATAATTAACGCGATTAATTAGTCTAGGTTACTTGAACTAAAAACGAAAAGAACTCCAATTATTATTAAAACGAATTTAATATTTAAACGGGAAAGGAACACAGATAATATTTGTCAAGAAGAATCTGATGAGAAAGCAAACATATTTAATAAATTGATTTGAAATGAACACATATTAGTTTTTAGTATTAATCAGATGAAGATAACTGATTCTTAATATAAAAGATCTCTAAACTTGATATTCCAGATGAATATTATTTGTCAATTCAAGCTTATCATTATTTATGATCCGAATTGAGTTGAATTAGCAATTTTTACAATTTTCAAATCATTAATAAATCATTTCTACTAATGATTGTTTTAAAGCAAAATCAGCTTCAATTATCGTTAAAATATGTAGAATTTTTTAATTTCTTGCGATAATGCGCATGCTAAGTTTATTGTTTAGAATTTATTTGTTAATCAAGGTGACCGAGAATTCCTACAAAAAATCTGAGGATAAGATCTACCAATCACTAATAAAATAAGAGGAAATTCAGGTCTGAAGAATTCATTTGATAGAGATCATTCCTATCTTGAAAACCGATCCCAACAGCAAACCTGAATTAATGAAATTACAGCGATATAAATAATTAAAAATTTTAATAAAACTCATTGCCTTTTATTTAAAATAAGAGGAAATTCAGGTCTGAAGACTTCATTTGTGACTTTCTATAATTATAGAAATGATATTTCAGACATCCAGTTCCTTCAGATAGTTCAATGTCAGCCAACAATTCTTTGCTATATGCAAGGCCAACTATATCAAGCATATCCACTGACATATCATATGCCATCCTAATGGCATCTTTAACTATACAAGTTGTTCCATGCCAGTAATACAGATATGCCTCTTTAATTATCATTCCAGTCTTTAGACATTTATTTCCAATAAAGAAGAATGATGCAAACTCGTCGCCATTGATGATCGTGACCATCACATCTTTTCTGTTTTTAAAATTAAATTTGTAAATCTCTTTGTTGAATTTTTCAAAGATTGTACTTGTCTTCTGACTATAAATCTGATGCATTCTGTCTAAATCGTCGTCATTCGCAAGTCTTGTGTCTGGTCGTATGGTGGGAATTGACGTCTCACAAAAATATTCATTAATAATTTGTGCTTCTATCAAATTCTTGTAATTAAGTGGAAAATGATAGTAATTTGCCTTACAGAATGAATATTGCTGATTCCTTTCAGACGTATAAATAGCCTGGAAAATTCCATTCAAATTAGCAATTCTGGTAATCTCGGAGATAAGAAGTGATGCAAAGTTCAATCTTCTATATTCCTTCGAAAGACACAGAAAATTAGCACTAAGTGTTTCAAATTCTTTACCTTCGATCATGACAGTATGCTCTCTTCCGAGTATGTACCCAATAATTTTATCTTCACAGAACAATCCTAAGCTGTATTCCTTCTTATGGCGAGGGTATGCGAACAGAAACTCTATGAATTCATTGGAATATTGCAGTCTGTACATAGAATAAGGATCCTCTACATAGTATTGGCATAGAAAGTCAAAGATTGAATCAATCTTATCAACATATCTCCACTCCATGTTATAAGGAACTTGAGTTGGAATATCATTTGTAGATTTGGAATCATCAATGATCCCCTCACCCATGCTATCTCCGGTTGGTTGACGCACCCAAAATAATTCAGACATTGGGCTGTTATAATTTTTGATTTTAATTCAAATCAAAATAAAAGAGGCGTAATTGTCCAAACGGCTTTTTCAAAATTTCATCTGAGATTTTCTTCCGTAAAATTTCAAACTTACTTCTAAATTTGCAATGTCAGAATTCATTTTAATTTCTTTGTGATAAATTTTTCAATTTTGTAAATTTTTTATAATTAGAATCAGTGACAAGGATCTCAAAAAATATCATGAAAATTTTTTAAAATCCTATATATTTATTTAAGAAATGGTGGAATTGGAAGTGGCTTTATTTTGAAGTGTGGAATGCTGATCTTGTATAATTGTGCTATGATTTATCCTTTTGACTATCCTTTAATCTGAAAATATTATTCTCTTTGGCTTAGCTATGGCTTGGATCGTAAAAGATCATTTCTGAGCTGAACTATTTAGGAATAAAAAAGACGACGAAGTATTGAAGAGGCCGACAACCATGTGAGTCTTGAGCAGTTAGTGCACAGATCATCGGATGTAGACAAGAGACTTGACATGGAATCAATCAAAGAGTAACTATTAGACTAGCAGTTAAATAAATTCATTTAGGAATAAAAATCAAAACATCAGATAAGAAATGACAAACAATCTTAAATTGCATGCTTTTATTTGTATTATTATTCAAATAATATGTTGTCATGACTTAATGAGGCTATACTTTTCAAAGCAATCTTTAACAGGCAATAATTACTTATAATTTGAATAATCTTGCACGACAATAAATTATTTAATTGGTATCTTCATCTTTAGCATCTTCAATTGAGTAGTGGCCTGATTGGTTTCTTCATCATTAAGCAGTGGCATATTTATCAAATTCGGCTAAGGTGATATTTTTGTCTTATATATATTCAATGGATTTCAACATATCTGCCAGGAAAATAAATAAATTTAGTTATCCTCCAATTGTACTCGATCTTGACAATTTAAAATAAAAAATGCGTTTAAGCTGACTTTTTGATTTGAAAATTTTAAAGTTGATAATTTTCTACTTCAAAAAATGTAAATTTTTATTGAAGAAAATAAATATTCTTTCAAAACGATCACCAAATTTTAATTGAAATTCAAAAATGGCATGCTTTGTAAATGTAGTCCAAAATGTTAAGGAATCATTCAATTTTCAAGAGTTAAACAATTTAATACAAATACAAGGCTTTATATGCTCGAAACTTCAACAATTTTTTTATTGCAAGACATAGTTCCACTTATCTACGAGCATTTACGGTTGGATTCAAATATTTAATTTACTCTAAGTTGGTTTATTAAAAATCCTTCAACTTACTTACGCTTCATAGTTGTAATAAGTTCTTGTAAAGCCATGTAATCCTGAATATGAGAGATAGGAATTCATTTGGATACATTTATCAATTAAAGAATAAAAAAGCATGCTATTTTTGTATGAAGAGAAATTTGCTTCATACAAAAATATTTAATTAATTGATTTTCACAACAATACAAACATGGCTATGTCTTTGACGTATCAAAAGGTAAAATGGGCTTTATTAAATTTTATTATTTATTGTGTTATGAGTAATTTTTGTTGGTTTTGTCGAATTGTACATTTAAATCTTGAGAATTAGAAGACATAATTTATTTAACGAATTCCGTATTTATAAATACGATTGGCTCTTGATCAATCATTACATCTCATTAGTTGCTTTCACAATCATAGACTTTACATTGGTTTATCGAGCTATCAGCAATATAAATCAATTAAGTTACAAATACTTATTACAACAATTTTAATTCAAAATTTGCTTGATATCGTGGAAATTAAATTATTTGGAGTGCTTCTTTTTAATTATTTTCAATATGTCATTGGTTGTATATTTCAAATCCTCCATTTTAGAATCAGAGCCGTTTATTCTATATATTTTTTGATCATAGTTCTCTTCAATTTCTTCACCTACCATATTAAATATCTCTGATTGAATATTCTCTTCTATTTTAAGGCTTGAATAATTTCTTCTTTCAAGTCTTTCAGCCAGAACTTTGGTATCACAAAGAATGTGGAAGATTAAATCAAATTTAATATCCATAGCTATTATAGGGGAATGTGTATCAATTATGAATGAATCTTTATCTTTAACAAAATTATTAAGAAAATCAATAACGATATTTTCATCAAATACAACAATGTCAAGATCTTCGTCCCTAGATTCATATAGATTATTGGCTGTAATAAGTTTCGAAATATCTAAGTGTTCCATTTTGAATTCATTGGCCACAATTGTTGAAGTTGTAGTTTTTCCAACTCCTGGAGTACCGGTTATCAAAATTTTCATGGGGTTTTGATGAAATTCAGATTAGAATCATCTTAACGATATAGAACCGTTCCCGACATCTTTTTAAAACATAGAATTTAACGAGGACCATCATAGAAGAGAAATTTGTCTTGTTATTCATCTAAATTCCCCTTGTTTAGAGCCATATGCAAAACTTACCGATCTTTCCTTTGTTATTAATATAAATATTAATCACTAAATAAATTCTAAGGTTTACAGATCTAGCATAATATATTATAATTAGAGCTTTCGATTCTGTTTGAGATGACATTAAGTTGGAGCAATTGAGAAATCACCATCACACTGTTGTATGTGTAATCTGCACTTTATAGTGCAGCAACTTTGGCTTTGTAATGAAAGTCTGGTTAGCTTTTTTTAACTACTTGAAAATTTTTACATGCTTTAAAAATAAAGAAGACAGCAAGCAGCAATTATATATTATAAAATTTTGCAGTTACTATTTAGGGGATGGATTTGGCATTCTTTCCCATGTATTTACAAAATATAATATCTTTATGTTGGATTTGGCTTCAAAAATGCGGGTATTTAATGTTTGTATATCGAGTAGTTTCATAAAACCATTCTCCCTAGGCTTTAAAACATATATGTTGCTCTTAGTTATCGAAGCCCATCAAGGTATGATAGGGATTAGTCCTGAATTTAGAGTGATCCGTTGAGTGTTTTTCCGATCTTGCCTGGATCAAGTTTCCTCCATCCCTTGAAGGTGGAGTTTTTAGCAATAAGGTGTTCCGATCACACACTAGCTATAGAAATATATTGGAAGTAAATTATCTTTTTTTTAAAAATGTCAGATGGAATATAAAATCTCGTACTTTTAAAATTAAACTCAGAATGCAAAAGCTCTAAAAAAAAGCAATTTATTATTGCTATAGCTAGTGAGAGATCGGAACACCTTATTGTCAAACAGGTTGCTAAAAACTCCACCCACGAGGGATCGAGAAAACTTGGCCCGGGCAAGGAAGGATCGAAAAACACTTGAAGGAACACTCTAAATTCTGGACCAAGCCCTATCATATCTTGATGGGCTTCGATAACTAGGAGCAACATATATGTTTTATACCCAAAGTGGAATGACTTTGTGTACATTCCATATATAATCCACTTTCTTAAACCACACGGTATTTGAAAACCAAAAGTTACACACGACTCCTATGTGTCGTAAATACTCAGGCGCTACACCTATCTCCTAAGTAGTGCCTGCAGACTTGCTATACAGACAACTATAGCTTGCTGTCTTCTTTATTTTTCAAACATATAAAAATTTTCAAGGAGCTAAAAAAAAGCTAATCAGACGTTCAATACAAAGCTAAAGTTTCACCACTATAAAGTGTTTATTATACCTCAAGACCGTATGAAGATAGATTCCTTTCTTGCTCTGGTTCAATGTCATCTCTGACAGCAAATAATTTCCAACTATTACTTTTACAGAGAAATATATTCGAGAAAATTCTAATGAATTCAAATAAAAATTTTGAATAACCTAAACTCAATTAAAATCAAAAGATTAATTCTAATATTTTACTGTAAAAACGTAAATTAATAAAGCTGCTTTAACAAAAAATAATAATTAATTAAAATTTTTGATAATTAAGAAATTTATTTTTTAGCAATAATTGTTGAATCGATCATAAGAATGGCTTCTACTGCGTTGAATGCAGCCTTGATTATATTCGTCTTAACCTCAACAGGTTCATAAATTCCTAAAATGTTCATATCAACGATTCCTTTAAGTCCGACACCATGGCAAATGCCTTCAGAATGTGCCTTTCTTAGATTTTGCAACGTTACAACGGCATCTAGTCCGAAATTAGTTGCAAGTTGATAAGGAATCTTTTCGAAAGCTTTTGAAATGGCTTTATAGACAAAAATACCTTCGGTTTCGCCTGAAAACGATAATTCCCTGCATAGTTTACTCAGCTGCATCTCTATAGCCCCACCTCCACAACAAATTTTGTTGTTTTTCATAGCCAGTTTAATAACACAAATAGAATCGTGGACCGCTCTTTCAACCTCATCCAGAATTTCTGCACCTGGACCTCTCAAGATTAAGGTGCTTGAACTAGAATTGCCTTCGAAATAATTGTATCTTGCACTCCCAAGCTGTCTTTCTTCAAATAAATCACAATATCCTAAGTTTATGTGTTTGGTTGAGTTTGAAACTTTCCCTTTGAATGCCTTTGCTATTTCATGTAAATTCTTCACTCGTCCAGCAGAGAATACATTCTTACTAGCAAAATACTGGGTGGCATAATCTCCAATAGGCAACGAACTCAATACAACGTTGGCTCCGGTGTTTAAGATATCGTCGAGCTTCTCTCTGATAATCTGCCACTCTGCGTCTACAAACTTTTGATATTCTTCAACACCCTCGATACGTACCTCAGAATTGTCTCTTTCACTCTTCCATTCTAACTCAATGTTTACAAAGCTAATTTTTAGAGTTATTATTTTTTTAGGTTGCTGTTCGTATCCAGCATACGTGAAAGTCTTTTCAAAGGCTATTCCATTCACCAAAATGGAGTCATTGATAGACCCACCAGGCATTTTCACTATATTAAGCTGATTATTGGCAAGACCCTTTACAAGCATTTCTGCGAAGTGTTGCTTATAATTTCTGACAACCTTGGAACTTAAAGTTGTACATGCTAATTTTAATAAAGCGTTTTCATCATCTGTTACTAGGTTTTCTATTTTTTCAATACATTTTCGTCGTGTAATTTTAAGTGTCCTTTTAATAATATCTAAATTAAAATGTTCCTTGATTAACGGTTTTAAATTTGATAGAATTTCAGAAGTTAATAAAATAACACTCTTTGTTCCATCGCCAACCTCGTTATCTTGCGATTTACTAAGAGATGTCAGCATCCTTGCTACTGGATGAATTAGATTGAGATTTTCTAGAATCGTAGCACCATCATTGGTTAGTAAGAAATTCTTACCGTAAAATAGTTTGTCTAACCCGTATGGACCAAGTGTTGTTGAAAGTGTACTTGCTATTTTTTCAGACACTTCGATGTTCGTAATGATCTGAGGAATACCACTTCGTGAATCTAAAACTGCTTCTTGTTGAAATACATACTGTGTCATGAACGGTTTATTTTTTTATCTAAAAAATTAAAAACGAAAAAAGCAGTTCTTTAATTTTAAAGTAACCAAAACAATACGATTGAATAGTTAAAAATTCAAACCAAATAATAAATATCAAGGGATTGAATATAGATTTTGAATTCATCAAGTAGGAATCTAGTCATAATTCTGTGGAAAAAAAATAAGACTAAAATTAAAATCGATAATGATTGTTGATGGCACAATAGCCGTTTGTCATATTCTTGTCTAATATCTTCTGTTACAGAAGAATTATCTTTTATGTCACTAGATTATACTTTCTTGAATATTTAAGATAAATTTTGAAAAAAAATTTGTCGTAATTTGATGATACACTTAGACTGACATTACAAAAAAAGACATACAAATTGATGCCAATTTATTATTAAAATAGAATTTGTTAGAATTGGCATCGTTACTTGTTTGTTGCTTTTCATAAGAATTACAATATGTGTGCCAGATTACGATATGATTAATTCAGAATGTTAATTAAATACAGAAAATTATTTCGCTAAATATAGAATGTACAACACAAATAGGCCTATATAAAATCAATGTTTGCATCGAATGTCAAAAAGATTGTTATTTAAATACTTCTTCCACTGATTTTAATTTAAAATTTCAATTACACTGAATTTCATCATCATGAACCGATATTGAATGATTTTTATTTAAGATAAGATCATTCAGTATTGGATATAGCCAGATATTAATAGATTTCAATCTATGAAATAAATTTTATTAATTTTTGAAAGATGGTTTTCAAAGTGATTATAATTCTATACGTAATGACCCGGGAAGGGCTGATAAAGAAATACCACAACAAGTATAGTAAAGAGATTGGAATTGAGCCTAAAGTCGAAGTGCACATCCAGTATATTGTATTCAAAAGGATTCTGAAGTCTGTTTCATTTGAAAGACGACGAGGCATTGAAGAGGCAAAAACATGTGAGTCTCTAGCAGCTAGTGCTCAGATCATCAGGTGTAGACAGGAGACTTGACACGGAATCAATCAATGAGTAACTATTGGATTGCCCATTAGTAAGATGGTTATTAAATTATGATTGTTACTAACTAACTATACTCTTTGAATTTTGATTGAAAAGTAAAATATCATATCAACCATCATCATCTTTATTACTGAAGAAAACACATGTAAAATAAAAACAAAAGATTTATTCAACGATCACCTTTTCAATCATATCCAACATTTTGTAGGTTTCAGCAATTCCATCGATCGGAGTTATTTCCATTGAATTTGACTTCAATTTTAATTCCCCGTTGTAATTTTCCTGTTTGCTGCGTATTTTAAATATGAACTCTTTGGAAATCAATCCCTTGATAAGATTGTGAACATCCTCTGGATTTGTGTCTCCCATCTCTTTCATTTCTTTTGCAGTCATCCCGAACAAGTTCTGCCCATTTTGGTCAAAAACTGTTATCCACATTTGCCCGGTGAAATCGCCAACGTGTATACTGCTCATGTATCGATATTTGCAACTGTCATAAACATAATTGCATTTTTCGCACCTGAAATTACCGTTGTCTTCCAAAACAACTTTTTTGTTGCAACTCTCTGATGGACATGATTCATAATACAGTGAATCTTCTTTTAAATAAATCACCTCACCCTTGATTGAAGAGTATTCAAGCATGTTCTCCTTCACCGTGTTTATTAAAGTTACTTCGTCCTTCCGCTTTGGTTTCTCAATCACAAGGTTCTTTCCTTCCTCTTGGTACCAGCTTGTTAATTCTAAGGATTCTTCTAAATCAAGATTGTACATGATTTGGCTTGACTGTATAGTTGATAATGAAATTCCATTGTATTCGCCTATTTTAACTGATTTTAAAACTATTACATTATCTTTTTCAACTTCCTCTTCTGCCTTAGGTCCCCAAATCGTCAGTCCAGTGGATCCAGTTTGATCAACAACAATAACTTCTCGCTTGATATTTTCCTTTCCTGTGCTCTTTATTGTAACTGAAGCTACTGGAAAAACTTCCTTGACTATCCCAATGACATCAGCCAGACTTGTGCACAATGGTAGATCTGAAATCTTGACAAAATGGAAGCTGAACTGTGGAATTGACTCATCCTCTGCCTTTAAAATCTCCGAGTTCTTTTCCAAATGAATTTCAAAATCAGAGGTTGAATTCGAAAACTTCTTGTTTGAAAGCTTTACACTGCCATTAGAAATTGTGTAAACACAATTCATATCAATTAACGGGTAAAAAATATCAATATTTTCAGAAAATGCTACACATTTTATTTGTCCAGTCTTATCAACAATTTCAAAACTAAACAATTTTCCATCCCCTTTTTCAGTTGTAAACTTTCTAATATCACTTTTAGAAACAACTCTTCCTTTTACAAGCATATTCCTTTTGTGCGGGAATATGCTTTTTATTTCGGTTACTTCCTCTTCAGTCTTGCTATTTTTTGAATCATCGTAAAAACTTTCATGTTCAGTTTTTCTCTTCTTGTAGTTTTCGTAATTTGCTGGAGTTTTACTGATATTTTCAATTTGTTGTTCTTGTTCTTGTCTGTTGGCATCTAAAGATACTTTCCCGTTAGAAATATTAACCGCTTTTCCCATTTCAGAATCACAAGATTCATAACTATCTAATGATTGAACATATAGATAATTGTTATTCTCCTTTGATCTTATAGTAAAAGCATTAAGCTGAACAATATCAAATAGCTTTATCTTTTTTGAGTCAAATAGTTCACTCAGCTCGCTGCTAAAAACTACGTTGTGAAGAAAAAATGTATCAAAAAAACGGATTTCTATCGCATAACAGTATTTTGATGTGGAAAATTTCTAGTGAAGAATAGAAAGATCAAATACATTTGAAATATTGATTAATAAGGTAATTTCAAAGATTGTTAGAGAAATAGCTTTTCATATGAATTGGCAAGTATTTAAATAATAAATGCATTTTAATTAAAAAGCAAATTAATAACTAACTCAAAAAAATTAATTCAAGTTATTACATAATATATAATATCCCTAGAAGAATTTAAAAGAATGGCAGTCTCAAAGCGTTCTGATAGATTTGACGGGAACAAGGTCAGGGGTGTCAAAACGATTGAAAATCCGTTAGAAATCTGCAATCTGACCAGAGCAAAATCCGAAATCCTGTTGAAGAATACATCTACCGAAAGATGGATGAGCAAAAGGACGAGGAGGATACCTAATGATAAAGTGTATCACCAGCTGTTAGAGTCTCTGATTTTAATAGTAGGTGACTATTTTCGAAACAAGCCCCATACGAGAATTACAGAAATCGCAGCAACCATCAGGAGTGTACAGATGGCCTACGAATTCGAGAGCATGACCCGGGCACCCTCTAAATGGAAAGATAGTATCGATAAAATGACATTAAACCTTCAAGTTCTAAGTGATTTACTTAGTAAGTCACAAAAGAACGAGAAGCTATCCAGAGAGGATAAGAGAAAATGCCTGACGTTTATGAGTCAGGAAAAGCTCAAACTGGGGAATTCAATAGAGTGTACTGAGGCAATTTCTCGAGTCATGGAAAAGATCTTGATCTATAAGAAAAAGATTGAAATGCATGAAAAGAGAAAAGAAAAAAAAACGAAATTTATTAAACTAGAAGAACCTGTGCCTCTACAGGAGGAAGATTTAACCTGCTGTAAAGGTCCTGGGCACTTGTAATAAATCCTAAGCCCACTCTTTGGAGCTCCGGGCAAGCCCTTTTTTATACATGCCGCTCCCGCATGTTGGCCTTTCAGCCAGAGAAAAGAGAAAGACTTCTCCAAAGCAAACCGATCTTTTGAATTATATAGAAGACAATTCTATAGAAGTTTATCTGGTGAGGTTTCAAAGGAAAGCGATGTCTCGGTTCTTGAAGTCAAAGACTTTGGTCTAATATATGGATCAAGTCAGAGACTGAGGAAGCCAAGATCAATCAATGTAATAGAACATGGAGATAGGCATTTTGACAACTCAGCCTCTTTGAAGAGTTCCAGAAGACCATCAGCTTTCTTCCAAATTGGAAAGCTGCTGGTCCAAATGGAGTCTATAATTTCTTTGTAAAGAAATTGACACCTCTTCATGAAAATCTATATGAGATAATCAAAGGAATCTGCGTAAATTCTAAAAGTGAAGATGATTGGTTTTACAAAGGTATCACATACATAATTCTCAAAGGAGAACCTCAAGAAGGAGGAGACTTCATTTCTATACCCCCTATATCGAATCTGTACAAGCTCACAACTAAATGTGTTAAGCAGTAATGCAAAATATTATTGAGGTTGGAGGTCTTTTGTATGAAAACCAACTCGGAACTGTAAGAATGTTCAAGAAGCGAAAGAGCAAGCACTATTAAGCCTGGCTATCAACAAAAAGCATTCCAACTCTTTAAAAACTGCCTGGATAGATGTCAAGAAAGCGTTTGATTCGGTTGATCACGACTACCTTATCAAATGTATAGAGAGCCTGAAATTCTCTGAGTGGATCACAAGCTTCCTTAAAGACACTATTTCAAGGTGGAAAGTTGATGTTAGATTTAATGGTGAATCAATTCTTGAGAAAATGTTGGAGAGAGGAATTCTACAGGGAGACAGCCTGTCCCCTCTCTTATTTGTATTATGTATGGATCCACTAAGCCGAAAGCTAAGTGCCAAATATCAGAAAGTCGGTGTTAAAACCGAATCTGATATGTATATTACAAATCACCTTTTATTCATTGATGATTTGAAATTACTTGCTGAATCTGAAGAAGAACTTGAAAGAATGATGAATGAGACAAAATCGTTCTTTAAAGCAATTGGCTTGGAAATGAATAAGACCAAATCCGTAACCAATAGCAAAGTTTGTGAATCAGATGCTACGTTTTTGGAAGGCAAAGACAGTTACAAATACCTGGGAATTATTGAGACAGCTAGTAGCACAATATCCAAAGATTCCTTTGAAAAAGTAAGAAATGAAATTTTAAAGAGAGTCAAGAACTTGTGTGAAAGCAAACTGAATGCAAAGAATTTATTCAAAGCGATAAATGAGCATGCAGTGTCTGTGATTAACTACCATGTAGGAGTACTAAAGCTTGAACCGGAAGAATATGTCAAACTCGATGAATCCATTAGGAAAGTACTAATGGAATACAAAGTCCACTTGCAGTCAGCAAACAAAGAAAGGCTGTATTTGCCGAGAGCCCTGATGGGAAGAGGAGTGTCGAATATTGAGTATAAAAGTGAGAAATGCACCTTCAATTAAAGAATTGCCTGGAAAAATCAAGAAATATCTCCTTAAGGCGCAACGCTATAATTAAGGTCGAGGAAGACAATAAGACACATCTCTCAACAATTGACAAATACATAAAATTTAAATATAATACAGAAGGCGAGATTACCAAAGAATCTCTTTATGAATCACAAATTAAATCCCTAATGACCAACATTAAAAGCAAACAACTCCACGAAAGGTTGTTTAGGGTCTGTGATCATGAACTTGTCTCTATTAAATATTCTTCAGTATGGCTTACCAAAGGAAATATGAAGCCAAGAGATGAAGGAGCTTATTGCTTCCTTCAGGATAGAAATATATTCTTTGGAGAAAATGTCAGATGCCCACATTGCAAAGCTATGCCAAAGACACTAGATCATCTTGCTACTAAATGTGACCATATGCTTGGTCATGATTACATGAGAAGGCATAATGAAGTATTAAGATGCTTACATTTGTCACTGTGTAGGAGATTCGGAATTAAGAAGACAAGAAAATTGAAATCCCATTCCGTTCAAGAAGTTGTAGTAAATGAAAATGTCGAGATTCGAGTAGATACAAGAATTAATACTGACATCAAAATACAACATGAAAAAAAAACGAAATTTATTCAACTAGAAGCGCCTGTGCCTCTATAGGAGGAAATTTTAAACCTCCTACTGAGGTCTTGGGCACTTGGAACAAATCCTTAGCCCACTCTTTCGAGCTTCGGGCAAGCCCTTTTTATCCATGCCGCTCCACACGCATGTATACCATCCGGCCCCACCTCCCCCTTTTTCGGGGTTTTCTTTTTATGAGAAGACTTTGACGTTCTGATATAAACTGTTATTGGTTTCACACACATAAGTGTGTTACTTATCCGGGCAACCACGAAAAGGCTACAGTCATCCGTCTCACAACAGATTCTGCCCAGCAAAATACATCATGACAGACCAGATATCTTCTTACATGATAAAAAGAAAAATGAAATAACTCTGATCGAGGTCGGAATCACCAATCTTGACCTATTAACTCAAGTTGAAAATGAAAATACTAGAAAATATGATTTTAAAGAAAATGAGTTATCATTGATTTACAAGTGCAAAGTGAATATAATTCCATACTTAATGACCTGGGAAGGGCTGGTAACGAAATACCACAACAAATATAGTAAAGAGATAGGAATCAGCCAAAAGTCGAAGTATACATTCAGTCTATTGTACTCAAGAAGACTCTGGAGTCTGTTTCATTTGAAAAACGACGGGGCATCGAAGAGGCGAACAACCATGTGAGTCTTGAGCAGTTAATGCTTAAAGCAGCGGGTATGGATAAGAGAATCGATACGGAATCAATCAAAGAATAATTGATAATCATTAGATTTACCCATTAAATAAATTATATATACCTTCGTATTAATACATAATTGTGTGTTCATTTTCGTAATACTAATCTTCCTGAAAAGCTATTTTCTTAGGGAATTAAATTATGCTCCAATAAAACTAATTTGACTGAAAAATAATCAAATTGACATTTATATATAAATATTCGAACTTAGCTTATCTATATATGAGATATATTTCTTCATTGGGTAGTTTTAATATTTATTACTCTGCGAAATTTGAGACTACGATTATGCCACTACCAGAGTGTGCAGTGAATATTTTGGTTAACAATTCAAATTAATTGCCTTCGAGAGATTTTTTAAATACGATAGACTGGATCTATGCGCTTAATTTCTGTCGGATTCAAATTTATAGTTAAATTTATGGTATTAGTAACCAACCTCTTTAGGTCAGCAGATAAAATATAATTTTGATCTTATAAACTACAGATTACTTATTGAAACTAATTATATAGATGATTTATTTAATGATGAATTGGCTAAGTTAAATGCTTTAATTTAATATTGATGTGATCAATTCCTTCGGCTTCTTTGAACTTGTTAGAAATATAATTACAAAATGCATTTGATAGCTGAAAAATACATTCATGCGTAAAATCCACCTTAAATGTTCCTGTATTGACCTCTTTGATCCAAACAGATAATTTATTTACTATATTATCGATCGATACATACTTTTCCTTATTATAATCACAATAGCCTGAATATATGCTTCAGTTTTTGGCTATAATCCCATCTCTTTCTTATTTATTTTGTGTTACTTTGTTATAAATCCTTACCTGATAATTACATATGAAATAATTTTCAATTTGAAAAGACAGAAATATATTTTACTATTGCTTAGATTCTATTTGAGTCTGGTATCAAAATATTGGAATCGGTCTAAAATTATTGAATTTATTTTCTTTATGAGAAACACCAAATCAGAAATGGCCCTAGTACAATCATAAGAGTTTGTGACTTTTAGGGTTTCTTTGAGAATTTTAATAAAATATACATGATTGCAGTTTTCTGTAACACAAGTCTGCAGTCACTCTGTGGAGGTAGATAGAATGGTAGAGCATTTATATCACAAGGCCCAGCAATAAGGAAAGTTTATGAGTTTTAGGGCATGGGTATAAAGATATTCCACCTTTGAAAGAAGACATCTATGGTGCTTCTAGTTATCCAAATCTGCTACGGTGTGATGAACTTGGTCCTGGATTTAGAATTATTTTTCGAATACTTTCTGATCTTGACTGAACCATGTTTTTAGCAATCCGTTTGAACCCTTTATTTCAATGATCACATCGATACTATATCACTAAACCGAAATTAATCAGTTTTATTAAAAATATAAAAATATTTCATCAAAAAAAATTCTAATTCTGAAGGTACCAATCTTCATCAAGTGATTACTCAACCGCCTTTTATGCATAAACACTGTGTCCTAAATCCTGATCACATCCTGGTAAGCTTCAATTCGCGACATGAGGAACAATGCAGGCTTTTAAAACTACTGTATTCAATACATTCTACAATCTCTCAATTTATCTAATACACAATCTTTTACAGGGACTTTTTCGGCCAATGATTTTGAAGTTAAGGAGTAGCTGTTCTACTTTCATTGGGTATCTTTTTTACGAGTATACCCCAATTACTTCATCAATAGGATTCGAACCCGAGACTCAAGTTTTTCGTTCAAATCCACTCCACTGAGCTACGAAGACTTTGATAGATTCTTTTAATTAAATTTTCTTTTCATTCATCAAAATTTAGTCATTAAAACTGTGATAGATCTTAATTAAAGAATAAATTAAAAATTTGAACTCAATATGATTTATTCATTTCTGAGCAGGCTCCAGAAGAGTTTTAATCTTAGATACTTGATTGGAATTTAAATTTTTAATTAGCAATTCACCGAAAGAATGAGGGGTAATATAACGAAGACATTCATCCATATACCTGAAACAGTCAAACTTGTCCAAAACCGTTTCAAAATAAATATCCTCTGAAATGGAATCGACAGAGAAATCATCATCATCGTCTTCTTCCTCATTGTAATCTGTTTTCTCATTTTCTTGCTTAAGCTTTTCTCGTTTAGCAATAGCATCTGGAAGCGAACCGAAAATCTCAACGAAAGTGTCAGCAAAAGTTTTATAGTCAATTAAAATATGAGCAGCAGAAGATTTGAACAGTCTACCGACAAATAAAACAAACAGCTTTTTATCGTAAACTCTATTGAACTTACTCTTATAGGTAGATATTTCAGAAAAGAGCCTTAAGAAGAAAGATCCCATGGCAGACACGGTTTTTTCGGGTGAAACGATGTAACAATTCATGATATTTTCCAAAGAGAAGAAGCACATGTTGGCTTTTGTGTCTAAAGAATCATAAGCCTGGACAATTTCCATTATAATAGTCGGAATAAAGGATGGGTTTATAGAATCGACCTTAACCCCCACGTTCAGCATTAGACTATCGATAATCATGCAAGAAGCCTCAAAATCTTCGTCATAAATGTCGGAAGCATCGTTTTTCGGCCTAAACAGGCAAATAATTTCAGAAATTAATTTCAGAGTTTGAGCTGTAATGAGATTCTGTCCACCATACGAGAGGTAGTTATCGATAAGATTAGACGTTTCGTTGGGGAAAAGAACAAGTTCTTCCTTGTCGGAGCTTAAGATAACGACAAATATTTGGAACATGCTCTCATTGATCTGACGCAGAACATAAAGGAAGCTATTCATTATGTCGAATGCTTCTTGGTAGAAATCACCGTTGTTGTTCTTGAAAATATAATAAACAACCTTGGATGCAGATTCATAAATGAGCTTTACGATGTCTGGCTTGTCGTCTGCACTGATAATGAGTTTTTCCACAGTAGCCAGAATCCCAGCGAGGGAAGAAAATTTATCATTATCTTGTCCCGGAATCTCAACGGCTTCCAGGAAAGCACTGCATAAAGTATTGACAAAAACAGGGGCAAATGAAGTAATTTCAGCGTTGAAGCAATCAATAATGGAATCCATGAGAGTGGCAAGGGATTCGATAAAATAAATCTTGGAGTAAAACAAGACCTTTTCAAATAAATTTGCAATAATTGGGCTGAAATAATATTTTAAGTTGTCATTGTACAAGAAAACATTCAAGGCCAAGCACGCTTCTACACTTAGAATTTCATTGGAACCTGAATTGACAAAGCCAACAAGAGTGGTTATAGCAGCTAGGATGGGGTTCCCAGTAACTTCAATAGACTCGGACAGAGACAAGAAATACATGCTCTGGGAAACAAGATACGGGAATTCGGAGTTTAAATCGAAGAAAATACAATCTTTGATGAATGCGTTGAATCCTTCTTGACCTAGAACACGATAAATACTTTTTTGAGCATTCGACAAAAGGCCTATGACACCGTAACGGAGACATGCTGAATTCTGGTCAACCGGGGCTGCAAGCAGAGAAAGAAGCTTCTTGATGATCTCTTTCTCATCATTCCCATTCAAAGACAAAATGTCTTCAAAAAGTTCTGAGGTGGAATTTTTTATGTCATTGTAATTGTAATTATAACGGTTTTTCAAATAATAGTCTGGATAATATTCAAAAGACTCTTTTGTTTCCTCATTGAATGCCTGTGAAGGAATTATGAAGTCGTCCAACAGGAACTTGTAATTTAAAGCAACCAAAGGCTTTGTATTTTTGTTGGTGGCGAATAAGCAGAAAAAATCAGAGCAAATTATTGGCGTTTTTTCATGTGTCTTGTAGCCTCTCAAATAAAATGTCAAAAGGGATGCAAAAGCTGTGTAAACAGACTCGAGATTTTGTTTATGCTTGATGAAGGCTATCAGTTCTGGACTGTTGAAGTATTTCTTAAGCCCTTTGTTTGCCATCCTGAATAAGAGATACGCTGCCCATCTCTGAGTTTTGGCAAAAGATTCTTCTTGCTGTGGCGTGGAAACCATCAGTATTTTCAAGGCTGTGCTGAAAAAAAAGTTGGCGTTCTGCACATTGTTCAGGAATTCGGGTGTGTTGTAGGATACATACGACTTGGCTACGACTTTGAACGCTATAGCAGCCACGGAATATTCTCTGGCTGCCAGGAGGCTGCCTAATTTGTTTCTGAAATCCACTCCAAACTGTTCGAAAAAAATTCCCACAAATTTTTCAGGATTGATCTTCAAAGTCTCAGATTTAAACAATTCTTCCACCAGCGTTAATGCAACTTTGACGTCCAACAAATCATCGCTCTTCAAATAATTTCCTGAGTTCACAAAGATCGACTCAACAGCTGTTTTGTCTGAATTGTCGAAAATATGATTCAGAATCTTCAGCCATGCCGTTTTTAGATATCTGTTTTCGGCTTTAAGCAAAAATAAAATGTTGACTTGTATGTCTTCTACGATTCTCTTCATTTCTGGTAAGTTCCAGTTTCGGACAATCGTATTCATGAAGTAAATCGACGCAATCTGCTGGATTTGCTTGTCAAAATCCTTGCCCATGATGACGTTTTTAATATATAACATAAACTCTTCGTTCTTCTCCAAAAGACCTAATTGCTGTTCGGCATTGTTACGAATGCTTGGATTGGAATTAAGAGTTTGCAAGAAAAGCAGCTTAACTTTCTGATCCATTGAGGGAGAAAAAATTCCAGTAAAAAATTGAGTAAAATTTTTATTTGTCAAATTGCCTACAAGTTTTGAACCAGAAATTCAATTAGTTAATTTATGATCTATTTTTATTCGATCAAATAAGTTTCAGAAATAATTGTGTTAAATCGAAACTGGAAGATGGTTCAACTGGCTGGCTAAATCAAGGTGAAAAATCTAATTTCTGATATTTTCAAATAAATCTCTCTTTGTATTCCACTGCGATGCATTTCTTCAGTATCAAAATGTTCAGGTTTGATTTTATTTCTAAGGCTCTGAAGCTCTTACAAATATTTTTATTAATAACAACATCACTAAAGCAAAATTTTGTTCCTCAATGCAATTTAGAATTAATTTGAACTAGAAGAACTCTAAAAGCAAATAAGTCATTACTTCTTGAAGGTTTCATGTAATATATTTTATCAGTAAAATTTTTATCTTAGATTTAATTAAATTTAATCGTTGATTATAAAACGGAAGCTGATTATCTTAAATTTTAGACTACCCTCATCATATATATTCTACATTTTATTAATGTATTTCAGCCTGTAGTTTTTTAATTGAATCTTTTTAGAATCTGTTTGTGACATGTAATCGCAGTCGAATATATTATTCATCCTTTAAAGTAACACCAATCACATTGGGTTATTTATGTCTAATACAAATATTTATCAAATAATTGAATTCAAAGCAAGGCTGTAAAAAAATAATTTTGTCGTCCTTGATCGATTTATCTAGATTCATTTTTTTAAATAAATGCAAGAATTGGCAATTCTATTTGATGATGACTTTAATGCGTTTCAAGATCCTGAACAAATTTAATAGAAATTTTAACAGAGGAATTTCCAATTCTGGTTGTTACAAATGCGATATAACCACTTATGTTTTTCTTTGGTAATTGACATTGTATTTGCTTATCTGGATTGCTTTCATAGGCTACAGTGCAATAATTTATTTATTTCAAAATTCATATGAACAGTAAAAAGTTGCCTATCAAAGTTATTGCCAAAATCGAAATGGTTGAACTTAATCTGTAAATTTATTTAATGGGTAATCTAATGGTTATTCTTTGATTGATTTCATGTCAAGTATCTTGTCTACACCCGGAGATCTGTGAACCAACTGCTTAAGACTCACATGATTGTCCGCATCTTTGATGCCCGTCGTCTTTGTTGGCTTCTACTGTCTTTGGCGCAGCTTTGCAATGTGGGCATTTGACTTTTTCTCCAAAGAATATATTTCTATCCTGAAGGAAACAATAAGCTCCTTCATCTCTTGGCTTCATATTTCCTTTGGTAAGCCATACTGAAGAGTCTTTAATGGAGGCAAGTTCATGATCACAGACCCTAAACAACCTTTCGTGGAGTTGTTTGCTTTTAATGTTGGTCATTAGGGATTTAATTTGTGATTCATAAAGAGATTCTTTGGTAATCTCGCCTTCTGTATTATACTTCAGTCTTATGTATTTGTCAATTGTTGAGAGATGTGTTTTATTGTCTTCTTCAACCTTAATTATTACATTAAGCCTTAAGAACATACTTCTTGATTTTTCCAGGAAATTCATTAATTGAAGGAGCATAGTCTCACTCTTATGCTCAATATTGGACATTCCTCTTCCCATCAGGGCTCTCGGCAAATACAGCCTTTCTTTGTTTGCTGACTGCAAGTGGACTTTGTATTCCATTAGTACTTTCCTAATGGATTCATCGAGTTTGACATATTCTTCCGGTTCAAGCTTTAATACTCCTATATGGTAATTAAGTACAGACACTGCATGCTCATTTTACGCTTTGAATAAATTCTTTGCATTCAGTTTGCTTTCACACAAATTCTTGACTCTCTTTAAAATTTCATTTCTTACTTTTTCAAAGGAATCTTTGGATATTGTGCTACTAGCTGTCTCAATAATTCCCAGGTATTTGTAACTGTCTTTGCCTTCCAAAAACGTAGCATCTGATTCACAAACTTTGCTATTGGTTACGGATTTTGTCTTATTCATTTCCAAGCCAATTGCTTTAAAGAACGATTTTGTCTCATTCATCATTCTTTCAAGTTCTTCTTCAGATTCAGCAAGTAATTTCAAATCATCAATAAATAAAAGATGATTTGTAATATACATATCAGATTCGGTTTTAATACCGACTTTCTGATATTTGGCACTTAGCTTTCGGCTTAGTGGATCCATGCATAATACAAATAAGAGAGGGGACAGGCTGTATCCCTGTAGAATTCCTCTCTCCAACCTTTTCTCAAGAATTGATTCACCATTAAATCTAACATCAACTTTCCACCTTGAAATAGTGTCTTTAAGGAAGCTTGTGATCCACTCAGGGAATTTCAGGCTCTCTATACATTTTATAAGGTAGTCGTGATCAACCGAATCAAACGCCTTTTTGACATCTATCCAAGCCGTTTTTAAAGAGTTGGAATGCTCTTTGTTGATGGCTAGATTTAACAATGCTTGCTCTTTTGCTCCTTGGACCATTCTTACAGTTCCGAGTTGGTTTTCACTCAAGAGACCTCTAAACTCAACAATGTTTTGCATTACTTGCGTAACACATTTGAGATTATTATATATTTTTTATATAATAAACCTTGTCATATCTTATTATTCGCCGACCAGTTAATAATAAGCTATGGCCATAAACATACCAATCTAAATCATTTGTCAGCTACTGCCCACATTCTTGTTAACCAATGTATGTTTAAAATAGTTGGAAGATTTTTCAACCTTTCTGATTAATAATTATTTCTATTTTTTTTCAGACTTCACCTAGTTTTAGTGCTTCCCCCACCAAATCAATTGTCATATCCCGCTCTTCTGATTCTAACCCTGAATATCTAATTCTTATTTCGTGTTTTAAAATAATCATTCAGGTCTTCACATTTTTATTAGTAATATGATAAACTCATGTTCTTCTATAAATCTGTCAAATTTTATCTTTCAAATGATTCGCATGTACCACACACTATGGTGCAAATTGATATTCAAACAAACATTTGGTATTCAATTAACACTCTTTTATGTTACAAAAAATGGATTCCTTGAATGCATAAGAACTGATTGAATGAACTTATATGTCATTATCGTTTGATGAATCTATTTGATTGACATTAAAATTTGTTAAATATCGTATCATGTATTTAATAATGCTTACACTGGGGTCTTTCAATGTGTTCATATAATTTTTATATCTAGAAGCAAGAAAAAATGATTGGATGAAATTTTGATTCTAGGTCGATATGAGCTATGCTAAGAATTATGCACCAGGGCTGTAGCAAACATCGAGATCTGGTGAATCTTAGCTGACAGTGATAGATAGGCCACTCCATCTGATCCATCATTAACTACATAATTTCTTCACATATTCAACCAATGGTTGATTTTGAGTCCTTTAAAAATATAAAAAACATGTTTATGATGTTTAATAATGTGTTGGTTAATGGAACAAGACCAGAAGAATGGAATATAAATACCGAGTTTTTTTATTAAACAAATATGATCCTAATATTTATAGAGGTATCGCACTTATAAATATCTTGCTAGAATCATTAGCGAAGCAGAATTCAGACATCCTACAAAGAGCATAAATTGCTCAAAAAGTAACAGATGGGTTTAATTAACCTATCAAAATGCACACACCAGGTACTTTACCTGCAAAAGTCCAGTCAATTAAGTAAGTTTATTGGGAAAGAAATTATACAATGCTTCCTGGAGCTAAGAATACATATGACTTAATACAGCATAAAAGATAAATATCTCAGTTAGAAAAAAGGATTAGACCCTAAGCTGATCAGCTTGATCTGTAGTATATAAAGGCAGACACAAGTAGCGTTTAAAATGCAAGATGATATATCACAAATATTATTGAAGTGTGATACAACGATTTACTAGTTAACCTTCTTTTTTAATATAATGATAAAAGGCTTCTAATATAATTTAGAAACTATATCGGTATTCGAGTTTCAAAATGAACTAAAACTCTTGTTACTTATTGATGCCATGATCTTTGAGGCGATTCAGCAGAAAAATTTACAACCAAATTATGCATCATCGAGAGATGGATGACAAAATGCGACATATAAATCAATCCATACAAATGTGATGGTTTGATTATTATATTTTCATCTCAATCTAATAATATTTTCATGACAAAATATTAAGATAAACTTCTATCTGTAAAAAAAACGAAATTTATTCAGCTAGCAATGTTTGTGCCTCTACAGAAGGAAATTGTAACCGCCTCCTAAGATCGTGGGCACTTTGATTGAATCCTAAATCCATTCTTTCGTGCTTCAAACAAGCCTTTTCTTACACATGCTGTTTCTGCATATCCCTATATTGATTAAAAAAAGAAATTTATTAAACTAGAAGCACCTGTGCCTCTATAGGAGGAAATTTTAAACCTCCTGTTAAGGTTCTGAGCACTTGTAATAAATCCTAAACCCACTCTTTCGAGCTTCGGGCAGCCCTATATTAATTGTTGTCCTGACTTTGTTCTTGTGAATAACTATTTACCAAAGACATATTTACTAAATTATTCTTCTTTATATATTGTGATAACTCTGGTATTGGGGGTACCAAAATCCTTTAACACGCCAACCAAATATCCTAATTTCTGATATCAATACGATTATGTCAGGTGGGCTTCGATTGTTGAAGCTAAGAGGAATATTACATGTTTGGGTTGAGGGCCTCGATATCTATTTTTTAAACTTTTCTATTAAATAGATTCTATATCCACTCATTATATTTAACCTGGGGCAGAACTCTCTGAAACCCTCTTTTAGGTCAATAATTCTGTACTCAAATTATATATAATTTACCAATATATCAAAATTACTTCACTAAACAGGATTCGAACCAGAGCCTCAACTTTTTTCGCTATTTCATGATGTCAACTTTACAGTACTGAGCTAAAAAGACCATTCACTTTTAAATCAATTTTGGATTGATCTTCAATTTAATAACTTAATGAAATAAATTGGGTGTTGTCTTGCTACAACTATCACTTCTCTCTTACCATATAGCACAAATCTGATTTCGATACACCCTCCCATTCTTTTTTTCGTTCATGCGAAAATTCTGGACAGCATATTAAGGTCCATTCAATATTGTTATTTACTAGCATATTTTCAATAAGTGAATATATTTGCTAAAGTTGAAATTAGGATTGTTAATTTCTGCAATCAAATTTCTATATATAATTCTCATATTTTGTGCTATCAAATTGGTCATTAAATTTAATTACTAAATATATATGTATATCATTCTACAGTTGATATGCGATCACTTTGGAATTTATAAATTCTAGTCGATCTGCCATTCCTTAAAATCATCAATTGCATAATTCTACATATATACAGACTTGTTTCTGTTGAATTCTCTTTCAACTAGTTAGATACAATCTATAGTTTACATTCCTGATATATATTTTAAATTCGCAGCATCAATTATTGAACCGATCAAATATAAAATTTCAGTAATCAAAACGATCTAGCTTATAACTTCTACATCAACATGATCTAGATTTGTCTCTCAGAGCAGTTATTTGTACTTCATTGAAAACCTTGATTAATACCCCGGGATGGAAATCCTATCTAAGAGTTTTCCTTATCAGCAACGTGTCTATAATAATGTAGCTATTCGATGCTTTTGGTTATTTTTAAATTATGACTAAAATATCAAATATCTAGGTCAGTTGTGTTCGAACTTGAGGCAAATTTACAGCATTGGATTGTCCAAGGAATTTTAATTACTACTTTAAGATTTACTTTGATTTGTAAATAGTTTCGAAATCAAAAAATCATTGGGTAGAATATTTCATAGAATTCATTGGTCAAAATGCAGGAAGAAATCTATTATTGAAACGAACAATTGAGATTCTAAGCTTTAAATTGTGAGTAGTTCATGGAAATTGAGTTTTAAGTAATTTTTTTCATAAAAATTTAATAAATTTACTCAAAATGGATCTTTTATCTCTTTATAACTTTGCTAACAAGTTTTTGTTGGTTCAAGTTGCACTTCTAAAGCGTTTCTTGGGAATTAAAAGTTCGTTTATTCATTTAATTGTGATTCTAATCGTCACGATTTATGATGAGAAGTTTTTTACGATCAACCATCACGAGATAGATATGACTACAGGTGAGGAAATTGATTTAAGTGAAGGGGCAGATCTTGAGAAGGATTCACTCTCAAATGAACACCACGATGAAGAACACTCTGTATCTTATTAGTTAGGTTCTAAAATTCAACACTTGAACAAGTCGCATAACCATAGAGTTATTTCACAGAGCAGCAATGTATTCTTTTATTCCAGTTAAGAAAATCATGGTTTTACATCCAAATAAATGAAGATCATGATCTTCTGATTCAGGAATGGTATAATAATTACAATAAAACTAGAAAGTAATTCTAGAAACATAGAAACATAGAATTTTAGAAACATAGAATTTTCCAAAAGGAAAATTGCAAGATGGAAGACTTATTTTACTCCATGTGCTGTGTTTTTGATTGTGGGATTCACAAATATCATAATCCGAGGATAAGAAATATCAAAGAGAAGATGTCCTGCTTTTGTCATAGAATTCCAAATGTATCTTCATTTAAAACAAATCTTCCCGTAAATGATTTCAAAACCATGAATTCTTGCTTGCTTAGATTAATTTCGTTATTGTTTTTTAAGAAAGAAATTCAATGTTGTGGCTATTTTGGCGGCAAATACAAGGTTATAAAGGGGTCAAAGAAGACACCCATTCCTAGTCAACTATACGAGCCATGTGCACACAACGATTCATGTTCTAAACAAGGTAAATGTCCATGCTTTTCAAATAACACCCTTTGTGAAATATATTGTGAGTGCACGATCTGCTCCAATGTCGTCTTCTGTAGTTGTGTCAGAAAATGCGACGGCGATTGTCCTTGCTTGTTAAAAGGAAGAGAATGTACCGACATGTGTGGATGCCAGGTTTGTGGAAATATTCCAATTTCACAAAATTTAGCTGTAAAATCGTCCATCACTAAGTCTCTAAAGCACGGGCTGGGATTGTTCTCTGAGCAATTTGTCCCAGCCAATTCATTTGTGCTGGAATACACCGGGGAATTTATTTCAGACAAGGAAGCTGAACGAAGAGGGAACTTTTACGAAATGAACCATCTTTCTTACCTATTTAATTGAGTCTTCAATGATGTTGCATGCTTTTACTCCATCGACGCATTCTATTTGGGAAACCAGAGTAGATTTATAAATCATTCTGTCAAGGATGCAAATCTAAGATCTGATATTTTGGTTTCTCAAGGAAATGTTAAGGTTGTTTTCTACAGCACAAGAGACATTTATAAAGGTGAGGAATTCTTATTTGATTATAAGTTTACAGACGAGTTTAAAGCCAAGCACGGAATAATGGATTAAAGAATATCAATTCTGATATATTAATATGTATAGCGTCCAACAATGGCACAATTTCTCAGAACAAGAATGTGGTCAAACTTTATTATATCTATGGCTGAATGATGACTATCATAGGATTGAATAAGCCAAGAGAAACTTATGTAGAGAATCCTAATCACATAAATCCATTATAATTTCTACTAGAAAAATTAGGACAACAAGCAATTCTTATGCATTTTGTTATAAATTTTTAAAAAATTGTATATAGGAAAGCATTATTGATCAATATGCCTTTTCATAGTCAAATCACACAGGATGATGGACAATTCCCTGTATCTGATCGGGTTGGATATGCAGATTATCCTCCCTCAATGAGTGAGAGACAAAGCTAAATAAAAAGGTATTCCAATGACTTCTAATGAAATCTCTCTTCAGGCATGCCCGCCTTCAAAAGTTAGAATACAGTAAATTTAAAATCATATTTCTTGATTTTAGATCCTTATTTTAACATACATGGATATTTATTTAATAATATATTCATTAGTACTTTATTCCAACGTATTAAGATTCTAATGATTTTCATATTCACATAATAAGTATATCAAGTGATTAATGTTTTATTAGAATACATTACATATGTCAGAGAAACAATAATATCTTTAATTCATGAATGGTTATGAAAATGAGATTAATCTGTTTGCTTTTACAAGTTGTGCATTGAATTCTTGAGAATTAGAAGACATCATTTATTATTTTATTAGCTAATTCCATCATTCCAGATTTTACATTGGCTTATTAAGTTATCAATCAACTAACTATATAGTCCAGTAAAATACTAAAAGCTCATCACAATAAAGAATTTATTTAATGGGTAATCTAAAGATTATCAATTATTCTTTAATTGATTCCGTGTCGGTTCTCTTATCTCCACCCGATGATCTAAGCACTAACTGCTCAAGACTCACATGGTTGTCCGCCTCTTCAATACTTCGTCGTCTTTCAAATGAAATAGACTCGAGAGTCTTCTTGAGTACAATAGACTGGATGTACGCTTTGACTTTAGGCTCAATTCCTATCTCTTTACTATACTTGTTGTGGTATTTCGTTACCAGCCCTTCCCAGGTCATTACATATGGAATTATGTTGACTTTGCACTTGTAAATCAATGATAACTCGTTTGCTATTAAATCGTATTTTCTAGTTTTTTCATTTTCAACTTGAGTTAATAGGTCAAGATTGGTGATTCCAACCTCGATCAGAGTTATTTCATTTTTCTTTTTATCATGTAAGAAAATATCTGGTCTGTCATGTTGTATTTTAATGTCAGTCTTAATTCTTGTATCTACTCGAATCTCGACATTTTCATTTGCTACAACTTCTTGAACGGAATGAGATTTCAATTTTCTTGTCTTCTTAATTCCGAATCTTCTACACAGTGATAAATGTATGCATCTTAATACTTCATTATGCCTTCTCATGTAATCATGACCAAGCATACGATCGCATTTAGTGGCAAGATGATCTACTGTCTTTGGCGCAGCTTTGCAATGTGGGCATTTGACCTTTTCTCCAAAGAATATATTTCTATCCTGAAGGAAACAATAAGCTCCTTCATCTCTTGGCTTCATATTTCCTTTGGTAAGCCATACTGAAGAGTCTTTAATGGATGCAAGTTCATGATCACAGACCCTAAACAACCTTTCGTGAAGTTGTTTGCTTTTGATGTTGGTCATTAGGGATTTAATTTGTGATTCATAAAGAGATTCTTTGGTAATCTCGCCTTCTGTATTGTACTTCAGTCTTATGTATTTGTCAATTGTTGAAAGATGTGTCTTATTGTCTTCTTCAACCTTAATTATGGCATTACGCCTTAAGGACATACTTCTTGATTTTTCCAGGGAATTCTTCAATTGAAGGAGCATACTCTCACTCTTATGCTCAATATTGGACATTCCTCTTCCCATCATTTCTCTTGGCAAATACAGCCTTTCTTTGTTTGCTGGCTGTAAGTGAACTTTATATTCCATTAGTACTTTAAAAGCTCATCACAATATAATCAATAAAATTTAAAATATAAATTAGTGTCTAATGGGCAAAAAATGATATCAGCTTTTCATATGAAGTTCATTATTGATGCCTTGTATCTTTCTGCTTTATTTGAACTGAGCCCCTCTTTAAGGAGCCAAGGCATTCGTAATTAAAGATGTAGGTTGATTTGGTTCTTACTCATTATATGTTATGATAATGTGGAGTATTCCGATCAATTACATTCTCCTCAAGCCAAAATCGGTTAAATTCATCGTAATTGCAGAGAAAGTTCTTAGTGGCTTTCAGGAATCTATCTTCTATGTTTGAGCTTCCATAATCTGATATATTGTGGTTGATAAAAATAAGGTACATGGAAATGTTTTTGACTTTCACAAGCCGAGTTACTCCAATAAGGTTATATTCATTCATTCTTCATAAACAAATGCAGAAAGAATTAATTTTGATTAACTTTGACTTTTCTATTTTTGATTAAGATTTAATCATGGATATTTAAACACCTTCTTTCACGTCACATTTACAAAAATCAAATTAATTTGATTGCAGAGCAAATGACATTTACATGGGTTTTCATATATGAAATCATTGATCAGAATTCAGTAATACATTGATTATGGAAACATGTTGGCATCATCATCTTTGTGATAAGTAATTCAAGTTACGAGCATTGAATCGAACTAATCACAGAATGCCAAAATCTTGTGGTAAATTTATTAGCCTATTGCGTATCTGCCATTTATTTTCAATGAAAAGCAAAATAACTAGAAGTGCCTGTTCTGTTGAAGGAGAAATTTTAATCTCCTGGTAGGGCACTTGGAACAATCCCAAGCCCCTATTTCGAGCTTTAGACAAGGTCTTTTTTCGGGGGTCCCTTTTATGACGATGCTGTTATTGATTTCATACACGCATAATAGTGTTACTTATTGGGGAAGCACAAAGAGGTACAGTCAAAAAAAAAACGAAACAACTAGAAGCGCCTGTGCCTCTATAGGAGGAAATTTTAAAGCTCCTACTGAGGTCCTAGGCACTTGGAACAAATTCTAAGCCCACTCTTTCGAGCAAGCCCCTTTTCGGGATTTTTTTTTTATGAGAAGACTGTGACGTTCTGATATGAACTGTTATTAGTTTCACAAACATGAGTGTGTTACTTATCCGGGCAACCACGAAAAGGCTACAGTTATCCATATGCCTCACGACAGATTCTGCCCAGAGCTAACGACTGTATTTGTTAAAGGGTAATATTATTTGATAATTCTGAAAGAGATTCAACAATAAAGAAAAGGACTTTAAATGGCTGCTAAATTTTAGTTTTGATATTTAAAATTTCAAGACAACGTTTGGAAGTTAAATTCTCAGGAAAATCCATTTATTTAAATAAAAATTAGAAGAGAGAATGGTAAATCTGCATTTGGATAAACCTAGCACAATGAAAAATTCACATTAAATATGATTGTATTTGTAAATTTAAAATACATCGTTTAAGAACAACCATAAAGCTATAAAGTTAATCTGAAAAGTTTTCATTGCCAAATTCAGAATTAAATAGCATATTCAGTGACAAACAACTTCATTAATATAATCAATAAAAATGAATTTTTTTAAAGAAAAATATCTATGCTTTCCAAGCAGCAGCCTTAACACTTGCAGTGCGCATGACAGATCCTAGGCTATTTTCTTGAACCTATGATTATTTTAGGACCCTTTTAACAAAAAGCCATAATCCATCATACGAATGAATATTACACTCGTTCATTGCACTAAAAGTGCACGATGCTCCGTTTTCAACTCTAGGACAAGCAATGTGTCTATTTATGGTACCACAAAGAGTGAAAACTGATATTTTTGCCTGAAAAAGACTTAAAAATGGCAGAGTAAATCCAAATTCATTCAAAAATTTGTAAAAAGTGCCAATCGCCATTGTAAAAGATAACCAATCTACATTTGGACACGAGTTCACAGAGCTCAGCTTTGATTGAGATATATAAAGGAAACATTGTATTTTGTCTCCGAAGATTTATCAACTGCTTCAAAAATTTGGATTTTATATTTAGGCTAGCAGTCTTCTACCCCGGGAGACGGTCCTTTGTACCAATTTTCCATGCTTCAATCTTTTTATCAAAGAGTAAACGTTAAACGTCTTTTGACGAATGAGTTCAGATCTAAATGCACCATTGATCAATGATCTATGTAGAAATAATAACTATTGAACTTGTTTTACAAGAACCAATGATTTCTGGTTTTATAAGTTTTAAAAATTGATCGGAAAAAGGCCCATACATGATAAAATCTGAACCCCTTTCATTTGCCTTTATAATTTGTACTAAATTCTTCTTGGTATTGGGTTTAGTTTTTAGTTTGATTTCATTCATACCTATACTTATAATTTCTTACTTGGTTAGTTTTTTCTCTAAAAGACTTTCTGTTAAGATAGCTTCTATTTGTTCTTTTTGCTGTTGGATTCTGTTCGATACAATTTTTTCCCTCACAAATAAAATTAATTTCTCAAAAATTCCTGATGGTGATTTTTTAGTTGTTTCAAACCATCTCTCTTCTATAGATTTTGTTCTTATCAATCACATAAATAAGCATAGGTTTAGTAACTCGAAATACGTATTTAAAGACAGTCTCAGATTTATCCCTGTATTTTATCAAGCATGTTTACTTTTGAAATTCTTAGTTCTATCAAGAACTTTCCAGCACGATAAAGACAAAATCATTGAATATTGTAGAGATTTGAAAGTAAATAAATATCCTGCTTGGCTTGTTCTTTTTCCCGAAGGAAGTAGATTTTCAAAAGAGAAGCATGATTCCTCGGTAAAGTTTTGTCAGGAGAGAAACATATCACCATTTACAAATGTTCTTTGTCCAAGACATAAAGGATTTGGAATTATCATGGAAAGCTTAGAAGATTCTTACGTTAAAAGTGTGCTTGACTTGACGTTTTATTGTCCAGATAGAACCTTCTCATTCTTTAATCTTTTATTTACAGCCAAGAAATACAATTTCATTTGCGATTATAAAATTACGTCTCTGAAAGAAATTGAAGACAGTGTAGAATTCTTAGAAAAGAGCTTCAGAAGAAAGGACAGGCTTATTGAGAACTGGAAAAATAAAGTTCAAGAGTGATAATTATATAAGCCCATATACTCCTTTAACAAGAAGAAACCTATTATAAAGGTGGAGGATCAATCCATTCCAGTTAGATTTAGCATTTAATTAAATTATTGATTTTTTATTGAGATTTTGCTTTTACGGTGCCAAAATTATATTAAAAAAGCTTTGTTCATTCGATTTGATTTATGCCCGGATATTCCTAGATCATCTAGTTAGTGTAATCTGTAATTTTATGTCACTTTAGCTCGCTGATTATTAAAAACTAATTGCTTCTAGATGGATGATCTTCAAGTACGTATTTAATTAAGGCAAAATTAGATGGGAAATAATAGGCTAAGAATTCACTTAGTCAGTTCGAATCCATCAATAGAGAAGCTGTTTGAACATATCGTCTTAAATATCAGATAACATATGTTTCAAAGCATAAAATGTTATCAGAGGCACAGTTTTATTCCACCTATTAAAGTCCCTATTTAAATCTGTATGTTCCAGAAGCTGTATTCTAGGTTTATCTTCAAATTATTCTATTTCAATCTGATACTATTTCTATAATTTATATGCCAAAAATATTGTCTTGTTGCTTGAATCGACACCCGATGTACAGATTGATCGATCATAAGTTTCCTAGCCCGTTTATGCTTTCATTTTGTAAATTAAAATTTTTCAATTAAAAACTTTTCATATTTCTTTCGTTAAAGATTGAATTAGCAATTTGATTTCCCAATTGCTTTATTTTCTCAACCTAGTTACCCTGTTCATTTTATAATTATCTCTGATTCGAACAGACCAATCCTCCTGTTAGTGTCATGTAATGCAATTCAGTTATTATGTTTTAACTTTCATATTGGCTAAAATTTTCGCCTCTGATGGACGAATAACTTTGATAAATAATTTACTTTTAATGTTTCTAGTAATATCACTCGACAGTTTATGGTTTCAAATTTATTTCATATATACAAGTGCCATTTAGAATCAGTTCTTCTTCTGGTAGCCAATATGTGATTTAAGGGCACATAAAATTTCAGATTTTAAGTCGTCTCTAAATTTTACAGCTCAAAGATAATCTATCGTCCATTACTATCCCTTATATTATCCTAACTGTTCTAATTAGCCATATTAACAGGATTTATTTTTTTCCAGGCCTTTCAGATTAAGTATGCCTGATGTAGTAATAGAAATCGAAAAAGCAGTTTTAATGTTTTTATCGGGTAGTAAGCAATATTTTTGGTTCTCTTTATTAAGCTATTGATCACATGCTTGTCCTTTCTTCAACACCTCGTCTTTTTTAATATTCCTGGTGTAGAAAGATTTATTTTATGGGTGATCTAATAGTTACTCTTTAATTGAATACGTGTCAAGTCTCTTGTCTAAACCCGATGATCAAACTGCCATGCCTGGGCAGAATCTGTCGTGAGACGGATGACCGTGGCGCTTTCGTGGTTACCCGGATAAGTAACACGCTTCTGCATGTGTGAAACCAATAACAGTTTATATCAGAACGTCACAGCCCCTACATAAAGAGAAAAATCCGAAAAAAATGGGCTTGGGACCGGAAGGTAGCTGCTAGCGAGGTCTACATGCGGAGACACCATGTATAAAAAAGGGTTTGTCCGAAACTCGAAACAGTGGGCTCAGGATTTGTGTTGAGTGCTCAAGAGCTTCGGCAGGAGATTTAAAATTTTCTCCTGCAGAGGTATAAGCGATTCTAGTCAATAAATCTCGTTCTTTAAACATTCTTTTTAAAAATAGACAATAAAGCTGCAAAACTATTTTATAAATTAACTTGATAAATGTGAAGTAAAACTTAAATTCTTTGAATATAGAAAGTAATTTATCTCTATCATATTTCTATAGATAGCGAGTGATAGATGAAAGCTTTATTGGCAACGGGTTGCTAAAACAATCTTGGATGGATAAATCCCAAACACACAACGAATCTCTAAAAGTCCTTGGCTGAATCCACGTGGCAGAATCATCCCTGCTGGGAGTAATGCGAGTGTATTATATCGAAGTGGATTGTATTTGTATCCATTCGTTATCATACACTTTAATCACCCGGAACCTTGAAACCAAAAGTCAAGTGGGACTACAATCCGTTTTCAATATTAAAGCAGGAGCCACACCTCTGTCCTCTAGATAGTAGCCACGGACCAGTTTACAGAGAACTATCAACCTTATTTTTCATATCTCATAAAAATATTCATGAAGTTGGAAAGAGAAAGCCAATTTCTTAATAGGGCACAAAGATGATGTCCTATATATAAGGTGCAAACTCAATCACAAGAAAGTATGTAAATGCTTTCCTTTCTTGCTCTAGTTCGTTTTCATCTCGAGACACATAATAAATATTCAACAATATTTTCTACCATTTAATATTATACATAATGATTTAAAGACACTATTTCAAGGTGGAAATTTGATGTTAGATTTAATGGTGAATCAATTCTTGAGAAAAGGTTGGAGAGGGGAATTCTACAGGGAGACAGCCTGTCCCCTCTCTTATTTGTATTATGCATGGATCCACTAAGCCGTAAGCTAAGTGCCAAATATCAGAAAGTCGGTGTTAAAACCGAATCTGATATGTATATTACAAATCACCTTTTATTTATTGATGATTTGAAATTACTTGCTGAATCTGAAGAAGAACTTGAAAGAATGATGAATGAGACAAAATCGTTCTTTAAAGCAATTGGCTTGGAAATGAATAAGACCAAATCCTCAACCAATAGCAAAGTTTTTGAATCAGATGCTACATTTTTGGAAGGTAAAGAAAGCTACAAATACTTGGGAATTATTGAGACAGCTAGTAGCACAATATCCAAAGATTCCTTTGAAAAAATAAGAAATGAAATTTTAAAGAGAGTCAAGAATTTGTGTGAAAGCAAACTGAATGCAAAGAATTTATTCAAAGCGATAAATGAGCATGCAGTGTCAGTGATTAACTACCCTGTAGGAGTACTAAAGCTTGAACCGGAAGAATATGTCAAACTCGATGAATCCATTAGGAAAGTACTAATGAAATATAAAGTTCACTTACAGCCAGCAAACAAAGAAAGGCTGTATTTGCCAAGAGAAATGATGGGAAGAGGAATGTCCAATATTGAGCATAAGAGTCGAGAGTATGCTCCTCCAATTGAAGAATTCCCTGGAAAAATCAAGAAATATCTCCTTAAGGCGTAATGCCATAATTAAGGTCGAAGAAGACAATAAGACACATCTCTCAACAATTGACAAATACATAAGACTGAAGTATAATACAGAAGGCGAGATTACCAAAGAATCTCTTTATGAATCACAAATTAAATCCCTAATGACCAACATTAACAGCAAACAACTCCACGAAAGGTTGTTTAGGGTCTGTGATCATGAACTTGCCTCTATTAAAAACTCTTCAGTATGGCATACCAAAGGAAATATGAAGCCAAGAGATGAAGGAGCTTATTGCTTCCTTCAGGATAGACATATATTTTTTGGAGAAAAAGTCAGATGGTCACATTGCAAAGCTGTGCCAAAGACTGTAGATCATCTTGACACTAAATGCGATCGTATGCTTGGTCATGATTACATGAGACGGCATAATGAAGTATTAAGATGCATACATTTATCACTGTGTAGAAGATTCGGAATTAAGAAGACAAGAAAATTGAAATCTCATTCCGTTCAAGAAGTTGTAGCAAATGAAAATGTCGAGATTCGAGTAGATACAAGAATTAAGACTGACATTAAAATACAACATGACAGACCAGACATCTTCTTACATGATAAAGAGAAAAATGAAATAACTCTGATCGAGGTTGGAATCACCAATCTTGACCTATTAACTCAAGTTGAAAATGAAAGAACTAGAAAATATGATTTAATAGCAAATGAGTTATCATTGATTTACAACTGCAAAGTGGATATAATTCCATACTTAATGACCTGGGAAGGGCTGGTAACGAAATACCACAACAAGTATAGTAAAGAGATAGGAATTGAGCCTAAAGTCGAAGCGTACATCCAGTCTATTGTACTCAAGAAGACTCTCGAGTCTATTTCATTTGAAAGACGACGAAGTATTGAAGAGGCGGACAACCATGTGAGTCTTGAGCAGTTAGTGCTTAGACCATCGGGTGGAGATAAGAGAACCGACACGGAATCAATTAAAGAATAATTGATAATCTTTAGATTACCTATTAAATAAATTCTTTTACATAATGATTAGAATGCAAGATGCTTTTGAAGAGCGAGAAAACTAAGATGAAAAAAAAGCAAGTTATTTTCACTATGTTTCTCTAGATAGTGAGTGATCGGTGAAAACCTTATTGTCGAACGGTTGCTAAAAACTAATATTGGATGGAGGAAACTTAGCCCAGGCCAAGGAAGATCGGAAAAACACACAACGGATCACTCTAAATACAGGGCCATGCCCTGGCGGGCTTCGATAACTAGGAGCAAAATATATGCTTTATATCCAAAGTGAAATGGCTTTGTGCCCATATATATACACTTTCTTAAACCATCCGGAATTTTGAAACCAAACACTACACAGGACTCCTATGTGTCGTAAACATTACACCTCTACCTCCTAACTAGTAGCTGCAGATTTGTTTTATAGACAACTGTAGCCTGCTGTCTTCCTTATTTTTAAAAATTCCTAAAATTTTTTACAAGGAGTTAAAAAAGAGATTGCCAATCTCTTAATGGGTGCATCAATTTTCAGCAATATAAAGTGTTTATTATACCGCAAGAAAGTATAAGATGCTTTCATTTCTTGCTCTAGTTCAAAGTCATCTCGGACATTAGAAAACTAAGATGAATTTATGATAAAAAGAAATGATTCTGAGAAAAAAATATAGATAAAAACGGTTTAACTGAGACTTGAACTCAGAACCTTTCGGTTAACAGCCGAACGCGCTAACCATTGCGCCATTAAACCATGTAGAAAACATTTATAATAATTAAGATGTAAAACAGAACTGAACTGCCAGAAAAATGATTCTGGTTGTTATAATTTTATTGTTTCTTGGTCCAGAAAATATTGAACTAAAATGTGCATCTTATGTGTCTTGAAAGTGATGTATTGTATGGTATCCATGTTTAGTGTCTTTCACATCCCATGGTTGGAGAATTTTCATTTGACGTGCAGGACAAGTCTCCTCATTGCAAATGTAATTTTAGCAACCAGAGATACATCGATACTCTGTCTTCATTCCGAGACTTTGTATATTTTAACCAGCTGATAAAAGTGCTAGATCCATTGGATATTTCATAAGAAATTCAGGCCACGAACTTGAAGATATATTGATAAATAGCCTAGAGCCAAGTCCTTTTGAGTATGACGGATCTTTCAGAATCATAGCCAACGAGGAAAGTTTTTAGCCAGAAATAGTCTCAAACCATCTATATAGAATCTGTATGAGTTATATCTTAAAATGTGTGTCTTTTAAAGATTCTTGTCATTAGACGCCAAAAAAATACTGATAATAATTTATAGCTTGGTAACGCAATAGAATTTACATAGTACAGATATTCGAAAGTTTTTAAAAGAATGTCTGATGATGCCTAAAGCTATTTTAACACATATCCATAATTGGAACTTTAGGTAAGTCCTCATCTTTAGCATAGTAAGTTGGATGATGTATAACAATTATGATAAACCCTACTAGACAGATCGTATGGATGGTCTGCATATACAGTAGCCGTTAGAGACTCTAAGAAATGAAACAATTGGCGCCAGATAATTATTTATATCATGGGATCAATCAGGTATTAAATGGCTGCATGTCATTATAAAGAGGGTCTGATTGTCTTATGGAAATTATACTTGACATTTTGGTTGCTTCATTGATTCTGCCGTAACCTTATTCTATCATTCAATTTTGCCCAACTGATTTGCATTATTATTCTGTATGAAGAGATCCATTGAATATAGGTTTAACAATTGAATGGTTTTTTTATAGAATCGCTTATATTTTGTATTAAAAAATTCTTAAACTTAAACATTTCATTTTGATAGGAACATCATCGTATTTTATATATTTGAAAATCTTAACTTACCTTATAATATATTTTCCTAAATAAATTAATTTGTTTATTCACATCGAAAGCATATTGATATATATGTTATTGATACATTGAAACGAAGACACCTCAGATCTAATTGAGCCTTGAGTGCTGTACAATAGAAGGAAAGCTTCAATTTATAATGCTTTGATTACTATCACCTTTGTGTCAAGGACTTGTTAAGATTTAAAGGCTAATGCAAGAAAGAGAAGTTATCTCCTGAACCAGTGGGAATGGACACTGTAATTGTTAGATGCATGACAACAGTGCATTTATAGGTTGCATTACTAAAAAATTGTATATTTGAAGCATTTAAATTTCTAATTTTGGATATCGCATACCAAGTCTGAATTTAAAGAAGCTTTGATATCTCAAATGATCTAACCAGCCAATAGTTGCAATCAATTTATGATGATGATTAGTTACCTTGATATATCTTATTGATAAAATCTGCAGCAGATTGTTGGATTTAATATATAGACAATAAATCAAATTAATAAATCATGTCTTTAGAAAATGTTGTTTCTCGCTTTGAAAAAATGATTTTCGTTGTTGAATCCTAATTGACCAATCAAATAATTATTGAATCATAAAAGACAGCTATTGAGCAATTTCAAAATTTTTGAACGATTCTAAAGTTATTATAATTAAATTGATTACTTTCCAATTACCGTTAATCTCTTTACGACATCAAATGTTTGTTGCAGAATTATTATATACAAAATAATGTGGCAATTTTTATAACCAGAACAATATTTTGAACATGATCATCAATTAAATGGACTTCATAAAGCTCAAAATTAATTCAAGTTCTTGATGTCTAGATTTTTATCAAATTAATGCTCAAAATCGATATTGGACAGATTTGAGATTTAGACATTTGAAAGGCTTGAGTTTATCAGCTTTGACCAATGAGATTGTTAGAACTATAAGAATTGTTTAAATGATAGTTGATCCCACTTGCAATCAAAATAATACAAATAAATCAAGCCTGTACTCTTTAAAAAATTCTGTGTACGCTTTGTATTTATAAAATAAATCAGTGTAAAAATTTTCAATTAATTAAAATACGGTTTAAGATAGAATTTGAAGGCATTTAAGAATTAACAGATCTGATCTAAAACATATTTATGAGATAAATTTAATTTATTTAAATTCGAAAAATTGATCAAGTCTTTCTTATTTTGATATTTAAAAGGAATAGCTTATAAATTTATTTAATCTTGATTCACATCGTTGATATAGTATTAATATCCCATTCTTGTCATGTAGATGGATTCATCTAGATTTGTTATATTCGCCTCTTGAACTTAAAAATTTTCATTATCTACAATTCAACTGTCAAATTAATATTTACATATTTTGACCCCCAATGGCTGGAAAAGAGAGCTTTGGCCTGTTCACGAATATTATTTATAATACAATATTAGGCAATAAAGGCCATATTATTGTATTGACATCTGTTTTTGCGATCTCAATTCTTTCGTATGTATTTGAACACAAAGCAGACTATTTCTACGGGAAAATATTTTCAAGCTTACAAAATAATGAAAATGGTACAGAAGTGGTCTCCTTGCTTAAAAATTACTCTTGGTTTTATATTCTACATTGTATCTTTGGATTACTTCATAACTATATTTTTTATTACAATAGTATTGCAATAAAATCAAGTATTTACAGTTATTTAATGAAGTTAAATTTCAGAATGTCATCTGAGCACATCCATGGATACAATGCTTCTAAAATTCCATCTTATGTTATTAAACAAGCCGATGGAATGATCTCCATTCTTTTTCATTTCTTCATTGAATTCATGTATGCTGTTTTCTATATTGTTTTATTCTTTAAGGAACTTTTTTTCTCAAAGCAAAAAGGGATCTCATTTGATTTTAAAATGTGGGCTTTGGCCATTTGTTGCTTCATGCTCTTTTATGTCTTTTTTTCTATTTATCTGACAAATCCCAGTAAACGTAAATTGATCAAATCCTGTCACTATTCTAATTCTCTTTTATCAGAGATTTTCATGAATTTTGACATTATTAAAGCATACAACAGTGAAAATCTAGAAATTTCCAAATTCCAAAAAAATTTGAAGCCTCAAGCTTTTTTATCCAGAATGTATCATAGCCTTGATGAATTTTCTTGTCTTTTTTTCAGATTTATGAATTTTTTTATTGCCATAGCAATTATTTCTAAAGATAACTACAAGAATGTTCTTTTTGCCTCACCGAACTTTGAAATGGCAGCCAATGTTTACTTTTTATTAGACCAATTTTGTAAACTGAAAGGTAAATTCTCAAAGATCAAGGATAGTTTAATTAAAATCAAGGACAGTCTGGCAGACATTTCAACCTCCGAATTCAAATTCGAGAAGGAAATTCCGAGGAGTAGTGTAGACATTCAAACAGGTCCTGTAAGCATACGATTCGAAAATGTTTCGGTCACTCAAAACAAAACACTAATACTTTCAAATTTTAATTTATTAATTAAACAAAGGCAAAAAATTGCCATAACAGGAAGGAATGGATCTGGCAAGTCTACTATTATGAAATGTCTTTTGAGATTCTGTAATTACAAAGGAAATATCAGTTTGAATGAAATTGATCTTAATAATATTTCAGAGTCATCCTTGCGGAAGATTGTTTCATATGTCCCTCAGAATTCATCACTGTTTAATATGTCAATCATGGACAACCTAAAATATGGCAAAGATATTTCCGATGAAGCGGTATTTGTGCTGTGTAAAAACTTTGGCGTACACGAGATGTTTAGTAACACATCCCACGGATATTCCACCATTATCGGATTTAATAGTCGTCATATTAGCGGAGGCCAGGCACAAATGATTAATTTTATGAGGGCGGTTATTTCTGATCCCCTTATTTATATTCTGGACGAACCCACCTCCAATCTAGATTATTACACCTCTGACATGCTCGTCGAATTAATTCTAAATTCCCTTGGTGATAAAACCGTTTTCTATTCCACTCACAATCCAAACCATTTAAAAAAATTTGATAAAATAATTAATATATCAAATAAGTCTATAAGTATTTACAATAGCTACGATGATTTTAAATCAAAGATAAAGATGGCTATAGATCTATGATATTTGTTTCAATATATATATTGGTATCATTAAGTTTCTAGGTAAGGAATATTCTGTTGGATTATTCCGTCCGCAACAATCTTTATTCTTTTGTGAGTTTTTTCATGAATTCTTTCAATCAGTGATATTCCGTTAATTCTTGTATTTTAAATAAATGCTTTAAATTGAAAATTCCGTTTAACTGAAATTAATTAAAAATTAATTAAATTGTTTTCATTATATTTTTATAGCTAGCGAATGTACTTTGAAATTTTTATTGCCAAACGGTTGCTAAAAAATCTATCTGAGACGGATAGAACTTGTCTGATGCATGATCGAACAGTGAAAGGTAATTTTAAGATAACAACAACAGACGAGATAGCACTAGATTGTATAACACACAAGGTATATCAATGGAAGCTTTAGTTGGTGATGTCTTTACATATGTGTTTGCGGTGTTGTTGTTATTGTTCGCTACAGAAGATGAAGACAAAATGACATTCAAAATGACATATTTATAAATATGATTTCTTTAAATATCTTTTGCACTGATAAATTAGATCAATTTAATTTGTGTCATCGCAATCGAACATTTCTTTGGGATTTTGTCAAACTTCTTTACTGATGGTAAAGTAATGGAACAATCTTAGCTAAGTTGGCTACGAGACATTCGATGGACATCCATTTCTGAAAGCCAAGAGGGAATGCAGTTTCCTGATAGTGTGAACCACAACCGTATATGGAAATAAGTTTTATTCATCTTTATAATTTTCGCTAAGAAGATATCAGTTCAAATCATATCCGACAAACGTATATGATAAAAGCATAGCCGTTAAACCCTCAGAGTGTGATTTATTCTCTTGTCCTTCTACTAACAATTTGACTGTAATATTTTGTGGTTGCTACCTGTCTATTTCTTTTATTTAAAGGAGTTCACACCACTTGAAGCAATACCAACATTTTGTTATGAAAGTGGCTAAAATCCAAGATTTATTATGAACACCATACTGGCAGTTATCTATTTGAGCAAAGGAGGACTGATTATAAGGCTATACTCTATCAAATCTCCATGTTCTTTCTGATAAAAATCATCAGATAATTCCAGTAATAACTTATAGCAAAATAATTGTGATTTAAATTAATTACAGCCCTATAAATTTAATAAAAATATTTAATAATTTTGTTGAGATCAAAGATAAAACAGAATTTCAATACATGTACTCAACTTCTTAGTTGTTCAGGTGTTCTTAACTCTCAAATCTTTATCTTCTATCAAAGCTGAACTGAATAATACAAAGCCTAAAAAATAAAAAGGAAATATTTATTACATGAATATTATTTTAACTTGATTGGATGTATTCAGAAAGAATTCTTCATAATCGTTGGGTAGAAAATCTGGAAAGCTGTCAACCACCGCATTGGAGATATAGCAGCATAATCTCAAATTTATTTAATTAAAAGGATCGATAACATTTGATTTCGGCATATTATTAGATGATATGAATTGATTAATGCTTATAGATACACACTTGCTTAAAAATAGGATTTAGAAGGTTGCTCAACCAAACCCCAATCCCGAAATCAACTCAGAGATCATTTAGATATTGCCCTCATTCCGAATAACCATTAAATTCATCATCTAAAACAATTAATTAATATATTTCATTGAATTCATTGAGGCTTCATAAAAAATCATTCATTTGAATAACTTTATATATTGCGACACTAAATCAATTCACCGACATATGACTTTATTTGTCTTATTAATACAGGAATATAATTTTTGATAGATTTTTAGGGGAAAATGGTATTGTTATAGCAAATTATCATAAATGGTAAATACAATAGAGAATAGATATGAGAAACAATATACCCACCATTGATTCAAATCAATTTCTCCTTTAATTTTGTGCACTAGTTTCATCTTTAATTGTCCAATCATTTCTCATGAATGTTTCAGGTTTATAATTATAAAAGATTTAAAACAGAACGGAAGAATGAAGAATTCAATCACGAAGAGAAAGAAATATATAAATGAATATATAACAAAGGATAAATGGCTTAGATCTCTCATGATACCTGCTCTGCTGGCACTAGTGGGATATAATTATTTCGAGATAAAAACCTATAAAAGCATGGCAGAGATGACGAATAAAGATGCAGAACACTTCGATGAAACAATGCTTTTTTGTATGTTTTTTATTATCTCTTACACCTTATACTTTTTATATGAATTATTCAATGCCTATTTTGTAGCAATCAGTCTAAAAAACAGTATTATAAACTTCTTTAGTGAATTTCTCATGCTAAGCTACAAATCATTTTCCAGTATTGGATTAGGAGAAGCTCAATTCTGTATCAATCGTAGAGTTTTTTCCCTGATTGAATTTCTTTCATCAATTTGTTTAGACTTCGTTTCAAATATGTTCCTCATGCTGATAGCTATCGGTAGTATGAGTAAACAGATCAAAAATCCCGGATTGAAGCTTTATCTTTTAATTTTAGTCGTTCTTTTCATAGCAACATCATGCATACTTCAATATTTAAGGTCACTGGTTCGGTTCAGAGTTAATTTGGGATTCGATAAAAGTTCTAGAAAGATGTATGATATATTATATAACTATGAAAGAATAGTTTCATATAATAATTTGGACTATGAATTGGATAAATACAGGAAATCCATGGATGATCAGATATTCTATAGTATAATTTTCTGGGTGAGTTTTGAATTTGTTCAATTCTTCAATTCGATGTTCTTTTTAATCCTAAACATATATTTATTAAGTGTACTAGGTATTTCATCCGATTATCAATCAAGTTTAAAAGGGATATCCATATTATTTAATAAGGTTAAGCAAAAAGTAGTGAATATGGTTGATAGTATTGATTCTTTAGCCAATAATTTTGTCAATTTAGATCAAAGTGTACTAGAAACATGTACATTGGATGATAACAGAAAGGCTGTCGACATTACACTTAAGGGTAATCTAATTACAATCAAAAACCTTGAGTTTTCTTACGATCAGACGAAAATATTTTCAAACATATCAACAATTATTAGAGCTGGAGAGAAAATAGCTATAGCAGGGCCAAATGGCACAGGGAAATCGACATTTGTTAAAATTTTAGAAGGATTCTATGATTATGAAGGTATCATAGAGATCGATGAAATTAATGTGAAGGTCGTTTCTAAAAAAAGAATAAGAGAAGTATTTGCTTATGTTCCTCAATCGGCATTTCTATTTGATCAAACACTTATGGAGAATTTGAAACAAGGATGTCCAGATATCACAGTAGAGAAAATAGTTGAATACGTAAAACTTTATGAATTTCATGATTTGTTCAAAGAGATAGGTTATGATAAACGGGTAGGTGAACGCGGCAAATACCTGAGTGGCGGACAACGTCAAAAGGTATCATTTATGAGAGCTGTCATCAGAAATTCCCCTATAATGATACTAGACGAAGCAACATCGAATATGGACGAACCATCAGAGATGAAAATCATAGATCAGATACATGCAAATATGACCAATAAGGCTGTTTTAATGATTGTTCACAATTTGCAGCATCTGAAGCTTTTTGATAAAGTTTTTTATTTTGGCGGAGGAGATGTCTTCGAAGAAGGAAATTTTTATGATTTGATGAAAAGAAACGGTTCTTTTAGCAAATTTTATACGAGCTCTTTAAAGAGTCCCATCTAAATATCAACTATTTATAAAAGACATTTATTAAATACATTATAACTCAAACGCCATTCTGATAGAATGATAAAATTTCTTTAATATTAGATTACTACGGTACATTTATGTTGAATCATTAAAAATTATTAGTATAATTATAGAATCGAGATGATTCCATGAACTTTGGACTTAAATAATTTATTGGTGGTGAGACATTTGTGGTGATTACAATTTTGAATCTATACTTCTTGACGTTGAAGGACAAACCCGCTTATAGATCCATACAGGGGAATTACATCAATAATCTTGACAATAAGATCGATTGATATGTTAAAAAGTATAATGATCTTAAAATAAGTAACATGTAGTTTCTCAAAAATAATAATCACAATATTTAAATTTAAAGAAATTGATTGATTGCTCTAAGCTCGCAAATTAAGAATCTTAATTTTAGAGACAATTTTTCGAGAAAAGGATAACATTAAATCCCCCGAAATTGATTTACAAGTTTGGAGTGAATATAATTCCATATGTAATGACATGAGAAGGACTGGTAACGAAATATCACAACAAGTATAGTAAAGAGATAAGAATTGAGCCAAAAGTTGAAGCGTACATCCAGTCTATTGTACTCAAGAGGACACTGGAGTCTGTTTCATTGGAAAGAGGCGGGCATTGAAGAGGCGGACAACCATGTGAGTCTTGATCAATTGGCGCACAGATCATCAGATGTAGCCAAGAGACTTGAAACGGAATCAATCAAAGAGTAACTATTAGATTACCCATTAAGTAAATTCTCTTTAAATCCTCCGAAATTAATTAGACGATTCGGATTCAATTGGTACAAATTAAAAATTTCCTGTTTTCTGGCAGCTTATTTGTTGAATTTGATTCTTTTTGTAGACCTTGAGAATTTTATTTTTGAGATCGCTTATAGATAAGCAGATGAATATTGACCCAAATCATCGCTTTGATTTATACATTTGATACTTCTTGAATCATTTTCAGGATGTTCAATCAGAAGAATAGCTCCTTATAATATGCACTAATTGCGTTTGAAATTGTTACTTTGCTCACATTTAAAAGTAAAATATCTAACGTATTATTAAAAAAAAAGGAATTTATTTTCACTATATTTCTATAGCTAGTGAGTGATCGGTGAAAACCTTATTGTCAAACGGGTTGCTAAAAACTAATATTGAATGGAGGAAACTTGGACCAGGCAAGATCGGAAAAACACTCAATGGATCATTTTAAATTCAGGGCTAAGCCCAATCATACCCTGGTGGGCTTCGATAACTAGGAGCAGCATATATGTTTTATACCCAAAGTGAAATGGGTTTATGTCCATATATAAACACTTTCTTGAACCACCGGCATTTTGAAACCAAACGCCACACAGGACTCCTATGTGTCGTAAACATTACACCTCTACCTCCTAAGTAGTGGCTGCAGACTTGTTTTACAGACAACTGAAGCCTGCTGTCTTCCTTATTTTTCAAATTCATAAACATTTTTACAAGGAGTTAAGAAAGAGATTGCCAATCTCTCAATGGGAGCATCAATTTTCAGCACCATAAAGTGTTTATTATACCGCAAGACAGTATGAAGATGCATTACTTTCTTGCTCTAGTTTAAAGTCATCTCGGACCAGTTGTAAAATGTATAGAATATAAAAAATTGAAAGGCAGACAGTTATATCTCGGACCAAGTATGCATTGTTACTCTTGTTTCCAGTAATCAAAGCCTAACAGGATAAGATTGTGATAGTCCCCAGAATTTAGAATAGTGAATTTTAGTGTTAAACACGGGTTAGTAATCTTGCAAACCAAGAACTGGGCAGAATCTGTCGTGAGAGAGATCGCTGTAACCTTTTTGTAATTGTCCGGACAAGTAAGAAGCTAATGTGTGAAATTAATAACAATTTATATCAGAACATCACAGCCAGCCGACTCATAAAAAGAAAAATCCGAAAAAAGAGAAGATGGGGCCAGAAGATGACCACGAGGTCAACATGCGGAAGCAGCATAGATTAAAAAGGACTTGCCAGAGGCTCGAAAGAGTGGGTTTAGGATTCGTGTTCATGACCTCAGTAGGAGGTTTAAAATTTCCTCGTGTAAAGGCACAAGCACACTTGGTTAATAAATTTAGTTTGTTTTTTTTTGCAAACCAAGAGATTTATAATTTCAGAATTACAGCTTTTTTCAATAGAAAATCATTTAACGGCTTTTATTATATATTTCATCATTTGATAAAAATGATGAAAAATTAGTATTCCTTAACGGGTACCTCAAATTCCGAATAACTTAACCCCAGATAGAAGCGGAATGAGGATTCTATCAGCTACTTCCTATGTCTATAAAAATTTATAGATTTTTTAGAATTTCGGATAACCATTTTGTCGTTGTAAATCATGATAATTTTGCTATTTAAATGATAAAAAAACATTATACAGTGAATATTATAAATATTTTTTCGATCATTAATTTGATTCCATCAAAAAAATCGTTCTTTCAGTTAGAAAATATTTTTATAAATTTTTTTAAAGATAAGCTTTGTCGATAATTTTCAAAAATTTACGATCAAAAATAGTAATGGAAGTTATATTTGTAAAATAATGAGCGGAAGAATCACCTCGATTAATTGATATCAGTTGTCGAATTCTATAAATTCTATGAATAAATCTTTTCTGAAAGAACTTAATTAAATAAAAATGTACATATTGACAGATTTATTCGCTCACGAAGAGGATTTAAATACTTTGCTTACTAAAATAATCAATGATCAGTTTCTAAATAAAATTTATTTAAGTAAAACTTATAATGAATAATCATCCTTTAAGGATATTCTTAAACATGATTTAAGGTTAACTTTGTATTTTTGATATTATGGTTTATTTTTATCACTTTTCAGTATCTCAAACGAACTTCATAAAGGAATAGAAAATTTTATTGAAATTTTTTGATAAAAATTTACTATACTTTTTCTTCCCCAATGGAAAAATTTATTTCGTATTTCAGCTCGACAACAGTTATGCAATATCTGTCGAGTATATCAGAATGGATGCATTTGGATTACATTGCTACTTTTTGGTATGCACGTTTGAAGGAAATAGAGTGTACTGACGAATGGAGGTTTGAATCCTTGTTGGATTTTAGAGTTATTCCAGCTATTGTAGCGCTTCACGCCTCAGCCAAATATATTCATAAGTGCTGTTTTCAGAGAGCGAGTAAGACAGACAAAATTGCGTGTTCGAGATTATTCTTTACATTCTACACTCTATACATATTTCAATTTATTATAACGGCTATTTTAATTACCTTCTCATTGATTTTTCGTTATGTATCGTTTACAAAACATTGGCTATATATTTATTTTTATTTTGGGAACTATTTGAAAGGCCCTTCTATTTTGCATCTCATATCCTTTACATTTTCAACTTTTGTCTTTCTGTCATCTATCATTTTTGTCAGAACGCATGCCAAGCAATTTATAAATCCGAGAGGGGAATCCATCGCTTTTTCTAAGACTCTTTTAACGTTTCCTCAACTCCTCAAATCTAAATCAAATTTCCAGATGATGCTTACGTTTGGTCAGATATTGACTAAATTTGAGTCCATAGGAAACTTCATTACTTATTTAAGTAATTCTTTTTATATTGGTCCCTTTTTTAGTATTATAACACCATACAATTTGGGAAGTAATTTCATTATAAAAAGCATAATTTCTTCTACAGGCAGTGGGTTTGTTGTTTTTATTTTGTCGGTAATGTTTATGATTTTGTCTTCAAAGATAGTTCATTTCTTTATATCTTATTGCCTTCCATATGCTGTAAGACTGACTTGCCGAGTGGTGGGGATTATACCTTACGATACACCATCTTATTATTCTAAAAGATTGTTTGACGACGTTTAAATTCTGTTGATCATTGTAAAATTTGCTTGAAATCCTTTGAAATATGATCGTTATTTTTCATATTCTTGAAAAAGTACTAATTAGTCATTTTGTTTTGAATAAATTATTTTTAAGTCATAATTTTAAATTCAGAGTCATCTTTAAGGCAATATTTCAAATAATATCATCTGTCATGTTCAATCTTAACGAATTTTCATTTATTACTAAATTCGTTTATTTTATTAACAACTGATCAGAATAAAATTTTTTTAAAAAGCTTCTTATAAAAAAACAGTATCCGTCCAATTTTTTAAATAAATGATTTTTTTTAAATGAAAGATATTCATCATGTCATTTAAGAGTCGATTCATCAATCTCATATTCTTTTTTGAGATATGATTTAATTTAATTGCTTGTTAACTTGTTTTCCTCTTCGCTGAAGAAATATACTCTGTTGTTAATACTGTTCTTTTTGTCCATGTGACATTTTTAATTTGTGTTTCATCCGTCATTAACCATTTCAACTTAAATTTGAAAAATATGCATCTTTAATGACTAGCAGTCATTCATTCCATTATTCACTTCAAAATTAAATCGTTTTTGATTACAAAATCGAATAAATTAACAAGAACATTCCTTTCGTCCTCAAAAAATGATCAAATAATATATTAAATTCTATCTTGTTTATGTAAGAAAGTAGATACTAAAAGCATTTTAGTAACAGATTGCACGGAATCAATTTCAGGTTGCTGTCTTCAAAAAAACCACGTCTTTTAAGTTAATTTTATTAAAAGATGAAAATCTGTCGTTATTCATTACCGCTTAAACATAAAGCACGATTATAAACAGAAGAACCATTTAATATGGTTTCTTAAGAGATTTATAGCATTTTAGCGAAATGATTTCAACAAGAAAGTTTTCGCGTGTGATAGAAATGATCAACCCAAAGTTTCAATTATTACAAAATATTTGTTTTCGCATCACAGATGGTATTCTCTTACAATAAAATGTCTTTCACAGATAAGATTGTCGAAATGAGAGACAGTATGTTTCTAAAGTCGTTATTTATTAAATGTGATATAGTATTTATATCTTAACTCAAATAAATCCATTACAGGTTTTTCAAATAGGATATAATTTTATAATGATAAATAACCATGCATAATTCGATTGTAACTATTTGATAGCTACGGAAAGAATTGCCTTATAAGTTATATAATACTTCAAAAACCAAATCGAATTTTATCACATCTTAAAAAGGCTTAAATTGCTCAATTATTATTCATTCTGAGATAATTCAAAACTATAGCAAGGAAGGTAATTCAATTTGTGCGATCTTGTGACATGGTTTGTACTTTTATTAAAGAAGCCTAGGTTCTCAACCTAAAATCTGAATAGATCTTGCTTATCCAAGATGACTTTAAAATAGAGCAAGAAAGGAATGCATAATTATACTGTCTTGCGGCATAATAAAAACTTTATAGTGCAGAAATTCGATGCTTTCATTAAAAGATTAGCTATTTCTTTCGTTACTCCTTGTGAAATTTTTTGTGAGTTATAAAAATATGGAAGACAGTTGATTGAAGTTGTCAGTCAAACAAGTTTGTTGTAGGAAGTAAAGGTGTAACTTTCATGCTCGAGTATTTAAGATAAGTGGGATTTCAGTGTAGCGTTTGGTTTCATAAGACTGGGTGATTCAAGAAAGCGATTATATATGGAATGGGCACAAAGTCATTCCACAATGGGTATAAAACTGGGCAGAATCGGTCGTGAGACGAATGACTGTAGCCTTTTCGTGGCTGCCCGGATAAGTAGCACACTTATGTGTGTGAAACTAATAACAGTTTATATCAGAACGTCACAGCCTCCTCATAAAAATAAAAACCCGAAAAAAGAGGAGGTGGGGCCGGATGATTGCATGTGTGTGTGTATGTGCGGCATGGATAAAAAAGGGCTTGCCCGAAGTTCGAAAGAGTGGGCTTAGGATTTGTTCCAAGTGCCCAGGACCTCAGTAGGAGGTTTAAAATTTCCTCCTATAGAGGCACAGGTGCTTCTAGTTGAATAAATTTCGTTTTTTTTTGTAGATTGAATCAGAACATATGTAAATTTATTCTTCTGAAGCATCTTAAATGACCTTTATGAAATCTCGACATTTTCAATAAGATTATGTTGTAATAGCAGTTAGAACTTCATTGGTTTATATACCTGATTACTGATAGCTCAATAAACCAATGTAAAGCCTAGAATTATAAAGCAACCAATAAAATATGATGATTGATCAAGAACCAATAGTATTTATAATAGTAGAAGTGAACACGGAATTTGTTAAATAAATTATGTCTTCCATTTCTCAAGAGTTCAATGTACAACTTTACAAAACTAACAGATTATATATTTAAGAAATATACGTTTAAGTTGTAAATAAGTCAATTTAATTGTCATACTCCCAGAATCTTAGTGTACACACTGATGATAAGCACTTACTTCTCTCAACAGATCTTTAAGAATTTGATGTTCAAGCTTAGTTGGAAGCTCATCATCCTCCAAATCGATATCACTGTTCTCAGATAAATTCAAAGACAAGCTAATTTTTAGAGTGTTATTTTCATCTCTCCCAGAAAACAAGATATTTAAGAATTCAGTATTCCCATTCAACTTTTTGCATATTTCATGAATTATAAATCTATAATCCAGTATTGACATATCATAAATCAAACTGTCTTTGAAAGTGATTTCATGATTTGAATAAATTTCCATTAATTTGAGATTTCTGTACATTTTGAGAAGCTCAATAACATTAAGATTTTTATAAATAACTTTCAATACTTCAAATTCTTTTTTTAAGTGAATTCCAGGATCTTTATTTTTCTGTTGGCCAAAGACACTAGAAAATATGCATTGTTGGAATAATTTTATTATCCTTGATTTTTTTAATGATTCGGTTTGAGGATGTCGCTCCAATGGCACGCTGTTTTTTGGAATAGAATCATAATTCTTTGCTATTTCCCTTTTCAATCTGTTTTCCATACGGGTATCGAATTTTAGATTCGTTGTATCAATATCATAGCTATTCAATATGAAAAGCTTGAATCTGTTAAACATCGCTTCATATTGAGTCAGTGCATCTTCAAGTCTTTCAATTATGGACAAGTCCAAGAATTTCCATTTAACGCCGATTAATGTAGTGAAAATCATTATGATTTGGCACTCTAAGTCAAATTTGTTGGGAATAAAACAGATTTGGTCTGTGTCTGAATCTATTTCTTCCACAATTTCTTTAAATTTCCTTTCCAAAATCTTAATTGATTGATAAAATTTTGAGAACACAGTCATGTGATTGATGGATTGCAAGTATCTTTCATTAAGTGATTTTGACTGTCGAAATCTGCTTTTTTTAAGTTCTTCGTAAATATTTAAATGTATTCCAGCTTCCAATAAAAATTCATTCCTTTCCATGCATAAATTATGAAAGTTGTCAATAAATAAATCAAGTGCAATTAAAACAAACGAATTTGGTAAGTTTTAAGAAATTGAAACCGGCCAGAATCTGTCGAAAGACGGATGACTGTGGCCCTTTCGTGGTTGCCCGGATAAGTAACACACTTATGTGTGTGAAACCAATAACAGTTTATATCAGAACGTCACGTCACAGCAGACTCATAAAAAGAAAAAGCCGAAAAAAGAGGAGGTGGGGCCGGATGATTGCGTGTGTGTGTGTGTATGTGCGGCATGGAGAAAAAAGGGCTGTCCAGAAGCTTGAAAGAGTGGGCTTAGGATTTCTTCCAAGTGCCCAGGACCTCAGTAGGAGGTTTAGAATTTCCTCCTATAGAGGCACAGGCGGTTCTAGTTGAATAAATTTCGTTTTTTCTTATACATATTTATTTTTAATTATTTAAGATATCAACCTCTTTGGTCTACCATGTAGGTGTACTAAATCTTGAGCCAGAAGAATATGTCAAATTCGATGAATCCATTAGGAAAGTACTAATGGAATACAAAGTCCACTTGCAGCTACAAACAAACAAAAGCTGTACTTGCCAAGAGCCAAGATGGAAAGAGGTATGTCCAATATTGAGCATAATAGTGAGACTATGCTTCTCCAACTAAAGAATTCCTTGAAGAGTTCGAGAAGTATGTCCTTAAAGCGTAATGCCATAATTAAGGTCGAGGAAAACAAATAAGACACATCTCTTCACTATTGACAAATACTTAAAACTGAAGTATAATATAGAAGGCGAGACTATCAATGAATCGCAGATTAAATCCCTAATGATCAACATTAGAAGAAAACAACCACACGAAAGGTCGTTTAGGGTTTGTGATCATGAAATTGCTTTCATTAAAGATTCTTCAGTATGGCTTACCAAAGGAAATATGAAGCCAAGAGATGAAATTTATCACTGTGTAGGAGATTTGGAATTAAGAAGACATGAAAATTGAAATCTCATTCCGTTCAAGAAGTTGTAACAAATGAAAGTGTCGAGATTCGAGTAGATATAGGAATTACAACATGACAGGCCAGATATCTTCTTACACGATAAAATGAAACAATTCTGATCGAGATTGGAATCACCAATCTTGACCTATTAACTCAAGTCGAAAATGAAAAAATTAGAAAATACGATTTAATAGCAAATGAGTTATTATTGATTTACAAGTGCAAAGTGAACATAATTCCATATGTAATGACCTGGGAAGGGCTGGTAACGAAATACCACAACAAGTATAGTAAAGAGATAGGAATTGAGCCTAAAGTCGAAGCGTACATCCAGTCTATTTCATTTGAAAGACGACGAAATATCGAAGAGGAGGACAACCATGTGAGTCTTGAGCAGTTAGTGCACAGATCATCGGGTGTAGACAAGAGACTTGTCATGGAATCAATCAAAGAGTAATTGATAATTATTAGAATACCCCTTAAGTAAATTCTTTGAAATTTCAACCTCTTTGGTTAGATATTTACAAAGCCACATATGGTATGGTACTATTTGACTACATAGACAATATTAATATACCGTTCCAGATAATGGATTTTCATTTATTTGTTTATATGTCTATTTCATTGTGAATGCGTCTTACAATCTATTTATTTACGCCCTAAAATAAAATGTCTTCCAAGGATATTTTTATTTTGTAAAAGATGATATAGCTAGTAGCAATAAATGAAATAATCTTTTTACTCTCTTGCGGTATAATCTGCACTTTATAATCCAGGAATCTTGTTACTTCTTTCTTATTCTTTAAAAATTATTATATGCATTCAAAAAAAAAGAGTAAAGTTGTCTTTAACACAAGTTTGCATTCACTATTTAGAAGGTACAAATATAGTGGACATGATAGAATTATCGTATGTTTTATAGTATTCCTGTGTGGCGTTTCAGCATAAAATAGATAAAATGCTATATTTATTAAAACGAGACAGAAGTTTGATCGAATTTGATCTTTCAAGATTTAGAGAGATCAATTGACTGGATCAACTCTTCTTTATCATGAATTTCTAGAGTTTTAAGCAATAGGATCTTCATCAATCATTTATTTTCAGCGGCAATAGAGGAAAACCAAATTGATTTTTCTTTTACCATTGATTGGATGGCATACAATAGTTAGAGATCTATGCAGCCATAGAAAGAACAAATTAAAAAATAAAACTATTTAATAACAGATCATTTTTTTTAATTCTTGTCAATAAATTATTGAGACATAGTATATCTCAATATTTATATCAATAATTAGCATAAACCATGCTTTGTAACACAAAGATCCGTCATAACCAATCTCTCTTCTAAATATAAAGAAGAGATTTCTTCTATGTAATTTTCAATTATACCATTTAATTTTTCAACTAATTTGTTGCTACGCCCATAAATTTTTGATAAAATGTTGTGCATTTTAATCATCTCAGATATTTTTGAATAATTACAATTTGAATTAACAGGATTTTCTAAGTATTTTTCACATTGATAACTCAAGTTCCATTTATTGATGGAATTTAAAATTGCTGGTGATTTAATTAAACTTTTGAATTTTAATAAGACATTAACGATATTTTGATTTTTCATTTCATTGTTGAATCTAGCAGTCAATGTTTTTATAATTTTATTAAATTTAGTTTGATCAACTTCACAGATTTCATTTTTACTGTCAATTTGCATTAATAAAAGCCTTATAATTTTGTCTAAATAATTATTCATTGAGTTTAGCAGAGTCTTCTCATATTTATTATTTTTTAAAAATTTTATGATTTCCAAGCTGTTCTTCAATATTTTTAAATTCTTGATCATCATTTGTTCATCCAATGAAATTTCATTTAGAATCTTGAAGATAATTAAAGCATAATCAATGAAATTGATATTCTGGTCAAATTCCAATAAAAGTTCTTTGATTTTAAAAAAGACTTGGAATAATTTAACAATTGACTCCCTGAAATCCGAGATTCTTACTTCCAAATGATTACTCGCCTTTAGTGATCTGGCAAATTTGCATGCATATTTGAACAGTTTGTATACCTTAATCATGTCATCAACTGTACAGATATCACCTGAAATGTGATTTTCAGTAAATGATTCTAACAAATAAAAGTATCTGAGATCTAAATCTTTATAGATCTTAACATTACATATCACCACTTCCTTTACACCCTTGGCCGTTAATAATCTTACCAATTTAGCAGAGTATTTCTTAAAACCTAAAATTTCCAATCCAATACTAATTAAAATGTATTCTTTCGAGCAATAAAACTCTTTAAAATGTTGAATTTTATCCATTAAGTATTCATAATATAAGTATGAATCCTTAAAATTTGAATTTTTCTTTTTGGTTAGAATCCATGAATAAAATTTTGAAATTTTCTTGATTATTCCTTTGGCATTTTCAATAATTTCATCTGAGTTTTTGTGAAAAAACATATGATGTTCTACAATTGTCTTACTTTCTAAACAGAAATAATCCTGAATTGCTTCTTCTAACGGTTTGCTTAAACTTAGCTGATCATAATCTAAATTTAATTTGTGAATGATCTTGGCCTTGTTTAGAAAATACTTGACATTTTGTAAAGCACATGACAATTTCATACTTCTTGTCTCGGAAATTAAAATTTTCAAAGAGTTTTCAATCTCATCAAATAATTTGAAATTTGATATTACCATAATTTGCATAAAAATAAACGGAATTAAATTTAATATCAGTGTTCAAAGACAAATATGATTGAAGGAATGCGACAATAATTTACAAAAGATTTATAAAGAAAACCGTTAAATTCTTTTATTTGAAGTTGATCTTGTTAAATCCTGTTATAAGATCGAATGGTTTAAAAAGAATACTATAAGCAAATGCATCTCAAGAATTACCTTATATAATTGTGTCAAATATGATTACTCATTGATTGAAGCTGAACAAATAAAATTCCAAAGCAGCAATATAGTCTATAATAAGATCGACAATATATTATGGTTATTGCTGTAGGATGTGAAGAAGTGAATTCCTTCTAACCAACAATACAACAGGTAAACTCAATGTTTGATCCGTATTTTTCTAAAAATATCTAATAATTCAGTTGAATAAATATACATTTATTGATTTTATAAAAACTTTTATTAACAAACGGGCTTTAAGAATATTCAGTTAAAAGACTGGGTGGACGAGAGATAGCTGTCATTAGACATGATTTTTTATAGTGATCTTTTATGAATCGATTAATTCTGAAGATCGAATTTGCCGAATGATTGTTAAAATTTTTCATAATTAATTTAGCAATTAAATTTAATAAAAATTAGTTATTTAACAAGAAAAACCAAAATATTTTACTGAAGATTTTAATCTCCTTCGTTGGATTGTTGGTTAAATTATTTCAACACCTAAACTCTCTATTCTAAATTCTGGAGACAACCTCGATGATGCCAGAATGGATAAGAAGAATAATATACAATTGTGCTCTTCAAACATTAATATTCAATGTATTTAGCAATCTCGCAGATTATTTAATTTAAGACACAGTCTTTTCCAAAGAACTTTTTCTTGCCACCAATTTTGGACTGAAACAAATAATTGCTATAATTTATTGAATATGCTTTTTACGAATAGATCCCAATTAGTTCACTCAACAGGATTCGAACCCGAGCCTTTGATTTTACAACGTCAATTCCTAATCATTTTACTAAGGAAGTTCTTTACTTTTTTTCAAATTTCAGAAACTCATTTTTTATTAAATCTAGTCAAAGACATTTTCAAGGATTTTCCAGACACAAATTAATGAATATCAGAACAATAATATTATGTATTAAATTCATTCTGTTTATCTAATTATTATTTCATTTTCGAACTATTAATAAAAAGAATTAAATGTTTGGACAATCACTTGAAATCTTATCACCACCAGAGATAATATAATGGGTTGGATCATATCAATACACCTAACATTTATTATTCTTAAATCTCAAGCTAAAATCATTTTATTCAATAGTATTGAAGAAGATCTCAAGTTAATTCTATCTATTTCTTAATCAGTGAGCCATTCAGATTTACATTTCAAATTAATCAATTCATTCATTCATATGTTATTATCTATCAATTAATTGAGAGTGAATGTTAATCAATGAATATACTTAAAGGAAATTTCTAGATGAATACATCTCTCCTGTTCAATAAATCAGAAAGATAAGATTAGCGTGAGTAAAGGAAGCAGTTGTGAATTAAAATTTGAATTTTAGTTGATGCAAGAACAAAACAAAACCTAATAGATCAGATTTATTCATACATGGCAAAAAAAAATAAGGAGATGGTCTAGGAGAGATTGGTTATTAAGATTACATGATGTAATATCGGGATCAAGACACAGCCTTTAGAGGATGTACATATTCAGTCTATTGTATTTAAAAGCCACTTGAAAATAGTTGATTTAAACACGACAGGGCTTAGAATGGAAACATTAAAAAGATGAATTCATAATGAATAGATTCTTGGTGTTCTAATAGCATTTACGATGCCTAATACATGAAATCTATTCATTAAATAATTTACCGTTAATTTTTCTTAATTAGATAATTTTTAAATTGGATTCAGATTTATCTTTGTGACAATTTTATTCAATCATTTTTAATCAAATTGAAAATTTTTAAATTAATATTCTCAAGATTTGTTAAACAATGATTGCAGATAATTTAACTCAAGATTCAAAAGACGCATATTAGGCTTGCAAAGTGGAACCTGCTTTAATTCGATCGATAGTTCATTGTCATTCCATAAATTTACAAGCTTCATTAATGTAAATTATGTTTTTTGAAGCTATTCAAGTGAAAGTAAGAGAAATACACGTGGACAAGTTCTCTATATACAGCTAAAGAACGTATATATATTCTTATCTTGGTCAGAAATCAATGAATGAAAGTATTTTTGATATCTAGTGTACCTTATAATAAATCTCAATCACCAAATTAATTAACACGGCAATAAAAGATAAAAACATTGAATAAAAATCTAGATTTAATTGCTTAAGTTCTCATTTTGATTTTCCTTCAAATCCTTTTTTGCTTTACTTGCATCTAATCTATCTCTTACTTTATTTAATTCTGTCATTTTGTCTAAGAAAGTCTTAACATTATAATTAGAACTCTTTAAAGCTGATCTGATAGGTGTTTCCAGTGCTTGTTTTGATGGGGAATAATAAATTGCCTTTGATCTAGGTTGGTTGCTATTTTCTTCCATTATGGGCAAATTTATTACAGAATATCTTTAGATAGCTTTGCAAAAGAATCAGCTTTATTAAATTTTTATTGATAAGTGTTCGATTAAATTAGAACCTCTATTATAAGGGGCTTTAAGGCTTCAAATAGAACTATTTTCCTGATTTCTCTAGATAAAAAAATCATTGATTCAGGAAAAAGTCATCAACTAAATGCATTTACAGGCATAGAATGAATTACTAATCTTTCAACCGAAGATACATAAAAATTTTTAATTTTTAATCTCATTTAAGACTCACAGAATAGAAGGAAGCCAAAGAAAATGTAAATCAAATCGTATCGAAAGCAATGGTGCTCATTGAAACCATAAAATCGTTTCAAAAAGAAAATTTACAATAAAATATAAAGTCAACCCGTCCGGATTTATGATCATTCATTTTGCATTAATTATAAATTGACGTGAAATTGATTTGTTTCTAGTGATCAAACTGTATTAAATTCATGATTTTTAACCAAAAATTCTCATTACGATTATTTAACCAAAACTGTCATCGCTAGACCAAAAATTTATACATTAATCGATGGATTGTTCTGTTAGTTGAATGTTAATCTGTACAATTTTATGGATAGGTTATGATACCAAACTCAAAATGTTTTTGATCTTCATATATTTCAAGCACAAATTACCAATCGGTATTCATTTTTTCAATGATTATATATCATCATCTCAAATGAAAAAATGTGTATATATCTATGTTCAAATACACGCCATGGAGATTGAGCATAATTATGTATTAGTCAATAATTGATATAATAAATGATTTAAATTTGAAGTGTATCATTCTATTTTCTGGCGCAACTTCTTCTTTGAACTTTGTTTTTGTAAAGATTTACTGACAGGCAGAGTATCTGTTGGCTTTTATGGCAGATAAATGGATCTAATCTAATACAAATAATTATAAGAAGATCATTAAAACCCTGAAAATCCATATATTTAACTTAGATTTATAGTTGGATTAGTAACAGTACCAAATGATTTTAGTTATACTGATTTAAAGATTCAAACTAATGGTTTGACGTGAATAACCAATAGATAGATTATTCCTATGGCATATGATGCTTTTATTGATTTAATTAAAAATACTTCCAAGGATTCTAAGTCTATATATTTTAGCAATATTTTCCAAATTAAACTTCTGATATATATTTGAGACAAAATCACAAATTCTTTGTTGAGAATTTTATATTGTGCTAATTAGCTCCATAAGACTGATTTTTAATAGATTGAGTAAAATTTTATACATCTTATGAAGATAGATCGATCTCAAGAACTATATCAACCGTTTGAATTGCTTGACAATATTAAAATCAGTTTGTAAAGGATTAACGCAAATTTTAATATATTTTTAAAAATTTGCTAAAATTTTTAAGATTAATAAATTAATCACCCCAATTTTTTCGGATTTCAACAACAAAGCTCATAATCTTCTTGAAATCACACATTTAAGGATCACCCCTTGAAAATTTTCAATTTGGCATTCTTTTATTTTAGTGATGTTGTTAAATCCATTAGAGAAATTTTGATACCTTATTCAATTTTGGATTATTACTTTTAAAAAGGCATAATAATACATCAAGTTGATTGATCTACAGAACGAATACATTGAAATATTTTGTTTAAAGTTGTTTCATATATATTCTGAGAACATCACTTTTGTTTTATAGATTGGGTTCTTGAAAAATTGCTTGTAACAGGGCAAATTATTTAACTAACAGGTGGTTTATTTAGAGTTTTCAGAGATGAGGTTCTTGGTTTCTGAAAGAGTATGAGCCGATGAAATTCATCTCATAAACATCCATAAGTGATAGAATCTGCCTGATGGAGTATATAAAAAAATTAGATTTGTGTCACGTATTTAATTTTACACTGGTGCTGAAATATATATGAAAGAAAACCAAATTTATTTTCATTATGTTACTGTAGCTAATGAGTAATCGATGAAAACCACATTGTCAAACGGGTTGCTAAAAACTCCGCTAGGATGAAGAAAGCACAAAGGAGATCACTCTGAATACAGGGTTGAGCCTATCATACCCAGCCTGTCTTCAATAACTAGAGGCACTATAAATGTTTTATACCCAAAATGTAATAGCTGCAATTTAGTTTGACACCATTACTATATAAAGTAAATACCCCGGCAGGCGCATTACATCATATCTTCAAATTAGCGACTTCAGAATTTTATTGGGGAAATCAGTGGTTGGTCCGAGATGACTTTAAACTAGAGCAAGAAAGGAAAGCATTTTAATACTGTCTTGCGGTATAATAAACACTTTATAGTGTTGAAACTTGGTGCTTCCATTAAGAGATCGGTAATCTCTTTCTTAACTCCTTTTGAAAATTTTTATGAATTTGAAAAATAAGGAAGACAGCTGGCTTCAGTTGTCTGTAACACATACCTGTTGTAGGAGGTAGAGGTGTAATGTTTACGACACATAGGAGTCCTGTGTGGCGATTGGTTTCAAAATACCGGGTGGTTTAAGAAAGTGTTTATATATGGACACGAAGTCATTCCACTTTGGGTATAAAACATATATGTTGCTCTTAGTTATCGAAGCCCGCCAGGGTATGATAGGGCTTAGCCCTGAATTTAGAATGATCCGTTGTGTGTTTTTCCGATCTTCTTGCCCTGGGCAAAGTTTCCTCCATCCCTCGTGGGTTGAGTTTTTAGCAACTCGTTTGACAATAAGGGTTTCACCGATCAACCACTAGCTATAGAAATATAGTGAAAATAAATTATTTTTTTTTAGTGCAATCTGTGGTTTCCATTTTCTAAAACATTCAAAAATTTTTAGGGAGTTGAAAAAATGGGAATCAGGCAGACAGAATTTCAACACTAAAAAGTGGTTACTATACTGAAAACTGGCATCATCGGAATTTCTTCCTTTCTCTAGTGTAATCTTGTCTTGAATCAACGAACTAAGTAGGAAATCAAATCAAAGTTGAATGTCAAAACCCTTTCATCATTGAAAAATTTTTTAATGATATTTAATATATCAATTATTGAATATTTTATCCGAATTCTTCTTTATAAGAAATAGTAAAGCCTGAAGAAAGACTTTAATCTTAAAATATATACTTCGATTATCTAAATAGATTTAATAAATGGTGTTTCAGGCACTTTAAATTATATTTAATTTGAAACTGATAATATTACAAATTTTATATCAAATAAGTACGATGGGTGTTTATAATTCAAAATTTACTAGGGATTTTCGTTATGAGTACCTATTAAATAAATTTTTAGAGGGTTTAGCATTATTTGACATGACTCAATAAAGATGCTTTAAATTCAAAGTACCGACTTTCTAATTAGAGTAGAGACTATCAATTGATCAAAAGGGAAAAAAGACAAATCAGAATAATTATGTTTAAACAAATTTGAATTAAAATCTCTAAAACGGCTATGTAATGATAAAACTCAAAAGGAAAATACAAAGTTCCATAGACATGTATTTGCTTCGAATGATTACATTGGTCTTGTAAGCTATTAATCGTTCTTCCCAACTTTTAAGATTAAAATTCACAGAATTTTGAAAATATGATTGAATTGATAGACAAATATCTTTTATAAAAAATATAAACTAGTTATTTTTCACTAAATTGCCATAGCTAATATCTGATAGATGAAACTGTTATTGCCAAAATATTCCTAACACTCTATTCATTCGGAACGGTGATAACTTGACTATTTAGCTAAGGAAAGATCGGCAAATACTCAATGGATCATTCTAATTAGAACATAGCCACTTATACCCTGTCGATCTTTGATAACTAAGCGACAATATGCTTTCTATATCTAATTTCGAATGTTTTATGATCTTAAACAACCATTTCAACTAAACGAAGACTACATGCGGTAAATATTCAAGCACAAATGTTATATTTTCTAAGTGGTTGCTGTAGACCTGTGTTGTTGGCATTTCCATTCTTTCACATTTTTGTTATTGATTAAAATTTTCAGGAATTGAAGAAAGAGTTGGTCAGATTCTTAATTTAATACCCTAACTTATTTTCCATCCTAAAATACAGACTATATTACAAGACCGTATGAGAATGATTTCTTTTTTATTTTAGTTGGGTTTGATTTCTGATTAAATATCTTTTTTTAAAATCATAAATTAAAAAGATTTTTTCATTCAAGTTCAACGCCGAATAATCATCACAATTTCAGTAAATTATCTCCAATTATGTCTTTAATTCTATAATTCTCATGAATATGAAGATTTGGTGCTAATTGGTGCTTTCTAAAATCCTTAAATCATTAAATTATAACACAAGTATGAATTGCAATTTATCTAAACAATTCCATATTTTCTCAATCAGGTAATTTTGTGTTAGAAGGTTATTAATTTTTTCAATGAAAATGATATTTCACCTTATTTAAAGATTATTCTCTTCTTAAACGTAAATTTAATGATGTCAACTCAATCAGACATTAATCATTTGTCACCAGGTTTTAAGTATTGAATGAAAGAGTAACATTTCATAGATTTCTCGAAATTTTACCATCAATTTTATTAAATTTTTAATCATTTTTCCATCTGTATATTCAGCGTACACAAAGAATAAAAGAAAATTCTCTAAAGGCACTATTTTTATCCATAAAATCAGAATTCGCAACAAACTTGAGATCTGATTCGAAGCCTACCGGTTTCTTCTTCTTGTCAAACTATTCCTTCAAACCAAATTCCCCATCTTGATTAAAATAATTAAATCATTCAATTACTTTAACCTATACAATTATTTATTTAATGAATACCTTGATCTTTAGAATCTTTTATTGAGTATTGCTTCATTAACTTCTTCAGCACTAAGCAATAGCATATCAAGCATATTTTCCAACCTGTTAAATATAAGTCTAGTACTCATTCTTTACTTAAAACTCTTTTCGATCTAAGTTTTTCCATTAATGGCTCTGTTTTTTCTCTCAAAATCTTCTCTTTAAATTCTAAAATTTCATCTGGAAGACCTTTTTTTTAAGATGGCATGTATCTTTTATTTGCTTTTCTTGTTCTATAAACATGTTCAAGTATTTTACAAATTCCTTTTCTTTGATGAATTTTTCTTTGAATAAACCAAAGGCAAGTCTTTTCCCTTGATAAGTGACGCTATAGTAACTTTCGTTTTTCAGGTTTTTCCATAACTCAATAAATATTGCAGAGCCGTAGGCAATTTGATTTTCGCTTTTTGTATTCAGTCCCACCAGTAATGATAGCATTTCGTGATTTCCAACTGAAACCACACTTATATCTGAATCGTTATTAAGAGTATCGAGCAAAAACTTGGCCATATTAATAAAATCAACTGACACGGCCAATAAGTCTTCCCTAAGCTTAGCCCAGTTATCTTCTGCATCTAAATGATTTTCAATCAAGACATCTAGCATTTTCTCCAAATCGCAACCGTATTTTTCACAATCTATTGGCACATCAGTACACAAAGAAGTTATAATTGCATCAAAGTCTTCATTTTTGTAGACGTCCAGTTCACCCTTTGCTTTAAATAAATGGTCTCTGAGGCTTCTACATCCCTTTGGGGATAAAAGTGAATCGATTTTGTCTACTTTTAGTGTGGAGTAGTCAAGAGGTTTTAGGATACTGTTTAGAAAGTCTGTGTTCTTCCTTTTCTTATAAGAATATCCTTTTATTGATAGCTTTCTGTAATCGTGACTGAACGGAGAAATAGATTTCAAATTTGCTAGGATTTCATGCATATTTGGCGATTTCTTTTGCAGTTTTTGATAGTCTTTCGGACCCTTTTTTATTGTCTCGGCGCCGAATTTTTCATCTTGACCTTTTTTTGATTCATCGCTATCATGATTAAGATTTGTTTCCATGTCTTCATTCCCATTCTTTGCATTAACGTTGCTTTCAGTTCTTATGCCTTTAATATGAGTAGCTTCCTTTTTATCTACGAAATCTTCAAGGTTTTCTATTTTTGAATTCTTTCCTGTCACATTTAGTGATTCGTTCTTTTGATTCCTGAAAATATTTTTATCATCATCATTATTTGGAGACAAGGAATTATAAAATGTTCCATATGGTCCTGAAATCCCCGTTGCACTTCTTCTATCTCTTAGAGTTTCATTGTTGCCTAAGTTTCGTGCAAGCGGAACACTTAGATTACCTAAAATATTCCATCTGTTATTACTAGAACCAAGCTCGTCTGTAAGTTTCAGGCTTTTGAGTACCCCATCAGGATCATAATCTTTGGATGGATCTATACTTTTATCTGACTTTTGATCACTGTGTAAATTAGACGATAATCCATCACCTTTTATTAAATTTTCAGGCATTTGATTGGAAATTATGTTATTATATTTAAATTTCTCAAATTTCGGATAGTATTGCATTTTAATAAAGGTGGCGAGGTTATGACCTTGATGATACCCTTTAACAGTTAGCATTGCCTGCTTGCAGGGGACAAGCTCACATCTTTCCTTGGCACATTTTATACAGGATCTTTTTTGCCAATCTTTATTTGAATTTATATTTGGTGATCTATCACCGTTTCTAGCAAAAACAATTAATTTTTGAAGTTTCATGTCAACATCCACGACTCCATAATAAGGATTACACGAGGATTTGAAATCATACATCGTGTTGTTTCTGTAAATGACCTTTTTGCATACAACCAAGGTAATCACAAGAGTGATAAGTCTACGCATCGAATATAAAACTAGAATTTAATTATAGGATTTTGAAGATCCTGAAACAACAAGGATATCTGTCTTGTCTAAATGCTGAAACCTGAAAATTCAATTAAAGGACGGCGTTCTTGAAAGCTTTGAAATATCATTGAAAAGTATTAGATTGATATATTACAGATGAACAACATTGTTTAATAAATATTTTAAAAGAAAATCCCTTCGTGAATTTACAATCCAATCATATTTAAAATAGTGCTTAGAGGCGTGTGGCCATGAATCTACAAGCCATTTAAAGATCTCATTAATAATATCTTACATTAAAGCATTTACCAAATAGTGAATTTAATGTCAAGATTCCAAGGAAATAATCATGTTGATTTATAGAATTGTCTTTTGAAAATGAGAATGCTCGTGTACCTCTGATTTCCGTGTTAAATATTTAAATTAATTATTAATTCCAAGAGTAGGGTCGGGAATTTTTTCTTTTTAATAGGAAACCAGATACTTCAAAGATAACGCTTATATTTTTAAAGTTCAAGTATAAATAAGTCTCAAAAGACAAAGCATTATTTTCTTGAGGTTTATACATGTAAATTGATTTTTTAAGAAATACCTGAGCAAGAGGAATAAAACCGGCAAAGAAAACCTCGTAATCTTAAAAATTCCAGATGAATTAAGTCTTTATAGAATTTATTGTCATTAGAATACACTTTTGCACAAGAAATTGGATGGTCGAGGATTTAAAGAATTCCAGAATGAAATGAAGTAGTCCACTTAAAAAATATTATTAGGACACTCGATGGAGATTTTAATAGAATTAAATAGACATATATGGAACATTAACCGAATCTAACATTATTTCGCATTCATTTCCATAAGAAATCAAAAATTTTCAGAATTCTTAACAGTTCCATGTGTTAACATATTTAGTCGATTGTGTCAATTTAATGGCCTGGCCAGATTTCAGTAGAATGATCGAATTTGGATCTACTCATTAAGCAGCGTCCTAAAAAAGGTAGATGAGAATCGTCTACTATCCTGATAAAACACTAAATTTTATTTTAATCAAATTTAATTACCTGATGAATGATCTGTGAATCTTTTTTTGACAAGCTCATTGTCAAAATTCAACATGTTTTGAAAAACTTGGCCCAGGCAAGATGTAAAAACACTACAATCAGCCTAAATTCTGAAAAGATGCAATTATGTCATGACTGTCTTCGATAACTAGGAGAAACTATATGTGTTTTATATTCAAATTAAAATGTTTTCATGAAATGTAGTCATTCTAATTTGAATATACAAAAATTAAGCATCCGTATTTTGTATCTATAATTTACACACGACAACTATGTATCTTAATTACTCGAGACTGAATGACATTTCTATCTAATAAACTGTGATTTAAAACTTGAATTACTAATAACTGTAATCTTCTATATTAATAATATTGTAGATAAAAATTGAAGGAGCTAGAAACGCTAATCAGATTCTTATAGAAGACCCGAATTTTGAGACTTTAAGCATATGATATACTACAAGACATTTTCTTTTATGATAAAAGTCAGTGTTATATATTAAATTTTACAGTTAATCTAGTGTCCTAATAACACGCTAAGAAAATCTATTTGCTTAGAAATTATACGGTTGCACACCAGTACTATATCCAAAACATCTCTTTTCCCGCTATCTAGTAATTAGAATTTCAAGTCTGCTTCTATGCACTAGAAACTAAAAAAGATGAGATTTTCCAGAATTTAAAAATCCACCAATCAGATCACAAGTATTTTTAAATAAAAAATTCTGTTAAACAAAAATTTATTGCCTGTTTGGTGACCTGTTAGATATTAATTACTAAGATCACCAGAAGGACTGTAATGAGATTAATATCGAACCGAAAATATAAGCATATATACTGTCGATAGTACTCAATAAGATACTCGAGAGCATTTCTTTTGAACTCTGATAAGTATTAGAGGAAACTGAATCAATGCTTAATAGATTCCTGTTTGGCTCGGATGGTTATAAACCCATGCTCTCCGATGTATGAAAGTAGTAAACATAAGACCTAGCCATTAAATAAATTTTATGGTTTCTTAAAGAAATTAGGTTATCACGAATGAATTAAGCCTTTAAATTTTCATCTTTTTATCGGCTGTGTCCCACCAGCTTGGTGCAACTACTAAATTTAATAAAATTTCGAAAAATAACTGATGTTGAATAAAATTTTTTAACTTTTTACTTGAAAAATGGCTTTGTTATTCGTTATAAGCAAAGCTCTAAAGATGATTTCCGCGTCCCGGGGCTCTATTTCAAATTAGTATTCATCTAAAATTGAAATGAATTAGATAAAAGAAATTTGCTTGGTTAAAATTTTTAATTTTAAGAGACTAGCAATATTTGAAAAGGGTCAAAGTAATATTCGACAAACCACGTCACATCAATCATACAATTCCCTTATTAGTAATGGAATCTATAATATTCAATGACAATTGACTATTATTGTTTGAATCCTCTCAAGGTTCTATTCTATCTTCTAGTATACTATTAGTCGAGAATCTTACTCTTCTAATATTATTAAATGCATTTTTTTCATGAAATTAAATTGAATATCAGATCAATAAATTTAAAATACTTAAAAATGCTGTTCCTTTTTATTTGATATACAATGAATTATTCCCTATTCCATTTTTGATTGGTTTATTTTTCATCCCCAGCTTATTCCTAACTAAATCTCATAAGAATTATAAGTTGAATCGTACTTTAGAACTGATATAAACAAGGTATTATAATCATCTTGATCAAACGTGTTTCAGCCTCAAGCTGAGTTCTTTGTAATAGATTATTTAAATTATTCATCAGATAATTATTTTAGAACGTTATTCATTCTTTATAACACTTGAATTATTTGATTGAGCTCAATTTTACAAATATCTCTGTTTATTCCACTATTCCTTTTGATAGAGATCCAACGTTAGCCCGCCAACAAATGATATGAAGTGATCGGAATTGCCTTTAATATTTTATCAATTCTCGCTTCAAAACATATTTAATTAATTTCGAAATAAAAAAACTTGATTAAATGATTTTAATGAAAAAGATTTGTATTAAAACTGCATTACAAAAAAAATCAGGGGGTTCCTCTTCAAAAATTTTTAGCTTTGAATTGGTGCAGGAGCTCGTATATGCTTCATGGCATCCAGGGAATAGAAAAAAGTAGCTGAGAGCCCGATTACAAGAGATATAATTTTTATACGCTCGAAGGTCTCACCGAACAAGATAAATCCGGAGAGAGACAAGGTTATTTTGTTTGATGCACCTACCATAGCGTAAGAAGTGGAGCTTAATGTTTTTGCGGCCCATGCAGTGCTGTATGATGTCAAAAATGCGAAAAAAGATGAGAAAAAAATACATAGAATCATTATGCTATTAAATTTAACAGGTGCATATTTATCGAAACTAACTGACATCACTGTGAGCAGTGGGATGCTCAGAAGATTGGTGAAGAAAACAGATTCACTTCTTGAACCTTAATCTATAACCATGACTTTTTTAAGATATACTACGTAAAGTGAAGATATAATTATATTGGATCCCATCCAAAAGTAACCAAGAGGTTCTATCTTTTCTCCAATGCTTCCGATAATTAAGCTGACTACCATCAAAGTAAAGCTTACGTATCCAACAATCTTTATTCTTTTATGAAAGAATTTGAATTCAAGAAATGCTATTAAAATAACGGAACAATTTTTGTAAAGTGTAAAGGTTGTCATTGGAATGTAGTAAATTGCCTTCATATTAGTGAACATCATAACTGTCAGCATTACTGATATCAAATACCATTTGCTAATGTTTCGATATTGAATTTCTGATGAGAAGAAAATTACTTGGAAGTACACAAAAACAATTATCATTAATGACTGAATTATTATAAGCAGATAATGCGAGGTAAACCCTATGTTTTTCATTAAATATTTGTTTAGTATAAAGGTTGATGTTGACGCAATGAAGTAAATGAAAGCTACTTTTGATTGCTCGATAAACTTATTCATTTCTGCAGTCTATGAAAAGATTAATTTGTGCATGTTTTAAAATTGTATCATAAATTGTATCAGGTTTTTTTAATTCAATTATATGCGAAAAAAACGATGTTGGCTAATCGAACATTGGAATCTGAAGCAAAGGACGATCATACGTATTCAATTTCAGAACTGCATTAATGCAGGCTACAAATTTAATATTTATTAAATTAATTTCCACAATAATCATTTACATTATCTAGAGAGAAATCTTTAGATTGTACATACTTCTATTAATCTTCATCCTTTTGTTAAATTCTTCACGCTACCAAATTATTGTTATAAAATATTTAATGATAAGTAATCAATTCATTTGTCATCCTTTTACAATTGTCCAATATATATTAGATTTATTCAATATATCTCCTTTATTGACCAATAACTATATATGATTGGTTAAGTACGATCTCAATACGAAAACCAATTAATAAATATATCTGTTTTAAATGCTGACATAGTATGTGATAATAATATTTTTTGGTAATTAATCATATTTATCAGATCCATTTCCTACTTAAGTCATTCAGGCAGAAATTCTTCATCTCATAGCTATTTTATAAATACATAGACGATGCTCAAATGAAAGTATAAATATTCGAAAAGAACAAAATAATGAAATTTAAATATGACAAATGAAATGGATTGGTTTTTAAATTATATCACTGATGCAATTAATTCTCTTCTAAAAATGCTTTCATATGGTTGAGTTCCACTTAAAGATAACAAAATTTTCATAAATATTAAAAACGTGTTATGAACAGAATCTAAATAGATACAAATTTAGACGGACAATGTAATGAAATCCCAAAGGATTTAATTCGCATGGAGAAAAGTGTCTCATTGAAATAATTATCTGTTAGCACAGAAACACATTCACCAAATTTGCATATTTCTAATATATTTGCAGATATCAAATAATTGATTCTATTCCTAAATAGGATGGGATTGGCAGATTTATTTTCTCTAAGAAAAATAGTTCAATTTTAATGTATAACACGAGGAGTAAAAATGTTTATGAAGTATGATTTAACAGCTAGGTATATTTTTGCCTGCTAAAATTACACTGTTGAACATTATTATGGTGAGGAATATTTTTTGGTTATTAGAAAATAATATTGTCGTTCACTAAGTCAGTATTTAAAAAAGATATCTTTGTTAAATGTTTTTTTGTATTTATTTATATCTTAATTGGCCCCAATCATATACTCATTAGTTTAATATAGGAGATATATTGAATAACTCTAATACATATTGAACAATTGTAAAGGGGATGATAAGCTAATTGGTCATTTATCGTTAACCCCCTGGGCAGAATCTGCCGTGAGACGGATGACTGTAGCCTTTTCGTGATTGCCCAGATAAGTAACACACTTATGTGTGTGAAACTAATAACAGTTTATATCAGAACGTCACAGCCTCCTCATAAAAATAAAAACCCGAAAAAAGGGGAGGTGGGGCCGGATGATTGCATGCGTGTGTGTGTGTGTGTATGTGTGGAGCGGCATGGATAAAAAAGGGCTTGCCCGAAGCTCGAAAGAGTGGGCTTAGGATTTGTTCCAAGTACCCATGACCTCAGTAGGAGGTTTAAAATTTCCTCCTATAGAGGCACAGGCGCTTCTAGTTGAATAAATTTCGTTTTTTTTTCATTAAAATGATCAAAAAGTTACTGAAGAGATAACCTGAATCTTAATGTTAGTCAAAAGCTTTCGCACTATATATAAAGTACATATTATATCGAACGACCTTACGAAGAAGCTTTGTGTCATTTCTGATTAATAGTCTTTGAACTACTCTATTTATTAGTGTGATCCAAATTGAATTGGGGATTTTCATGAGTTTTCTTTAACAAGGTTTTTTCGAGGGAATGTCTGCTCGGTATTTAACGTCCATTCTAACAATATATCAAATAAAAAAAGAAATTCATTCAACGAGAAGTATGTATAGATTTCATGAGGAAGTTTTAAACCCTTGGACACTTAGAACAAACCCCTTGCCCATATATTTTCACGCAGGCCTTTATAAAATTAATAAAAGAATAGATTTTCTGTCATTACAGATCAAATTTGTCTTTTGTATACCAAAATTTATTGAAATCTCTCAGGTTATATATTTCATGCATTTCTTTATAATGGATCAAAATAGACCACGCATACAGTACACTAGCAAAAACATAAAGATTAATATAGAAGACTCGAGTCTATCATGGACGATAAGTTTCTGGTGAATTTCCAACTGAAATTGATTCACTTTGTCTCTCATCATTCGACAAATCATACTCATCCATTCAGGAATAAAAGCTCGTATGGATAAAACCTCTTCTGGAATATTCTGTTTGACTAAATTATTTGAAGGTTGTTGCTCTTCGACGACTTCAGTCATTGTTCGATTGGCATGGCGCATTCTGGAGTTCATAAATTGAGTATTCATTTTAGACGATTCGATAAAGAAAAGAATAGCATCTAAACACACATTGCCAGGTTCGGGCTTGTCGTTTAAATTGAGAAGCCCTGAGATTTTATTCAATGTGGTCAAATTGTAATTTGACAAGCTTATCTTATCAAAATTATTAACATTTAATGGGAAAAGAATACATCTCCTTCTATAAAATAAACGCAAGGCCAATTTCCTGATCTTTAAGAAATTCTTTTCCATCGTTTTTAAATGTGGAATGTTCTTATCATTAACACAATCAATTTGACTCAGAAATTTACTGAGATTTTGAATCATGATCTGATCCATAAATTCTGTGAAGACAGAAAGCAAAAAATCATCAAAGAGGATGGAATTTTCAAAGCGAATTACATTGTAACCATCTTCTTCCGAATTAAAATCTACTAGCACTGACATAAAAAATTGTATGGTATTAAATTTTTGAATAAGATTCGATATTTGGACTTTGCCATCCTGATGTAGGTTTATTGTTGATCGCAAATTAATAGTAGAATATTCGAAATGAAGAAAAAACAAAGCTAAACACGAATTTTCAAGTCCAATCTTAATTTCGTCCAATCTAGTGTATTTCTCTTTCATAAAGACGGTTAGTATAAGGGCAAATCGAAAATATAAGAGGTTTAAGAGGTTTTTGGCTCTAAAAATCACGATAGCAACCTCATCACTTTCAAACCACAACAACGACTGAGGATCAATCTCATCCAAATAAGAAATGATATCGTATATTAATTCCAAAATGTTCTCGACGATATCTACAGGAGGAATTTCAGTCTCTATATCTAAGGTTTCTCCATAATTGTAATAAATTGACAAAACGGGATCCTTTAATTTCTCCAAGAGGCTATTTGTTGAGGCGATAAAAGAACGAGGAAGGCGAAGATCTAAAGCTTTGCTTTTGAAAAAGTCGAAGAATATAGTAGCCTGGGAGCATAAAAAACTTTCAAGGTCTGCCTGGGAAGAGGATTTTACTTTGTTCAAATATGAATAAGTAGAGTTCAAATAAATATAAAGTCCAAGCCAAGAGCTTAAATCTTCCTCTATTGGATATGTAAGCCAAAAGAAATAATGCGCATATTTTTCATAATATGATACTCTATTGGTTTCGTAAATTCCACTGACACTAAGTAAAAAATTATATAAAAAATCACCTTGATCATCAATAATCGTAAATGAATTACGGTTTTTATGAATAAAATTCAGAAAGTTAATTGCTTGATCAAAGAAATCAGACATCATAAAGAAAGTTGGACAGTCCATTTGCTCTCTATATATGTCTGGAATTATCGGGAAATGATTTTTCAAATATAATTTTCCAACAAAGGGGGAATACTGAACATTGTTGTCTTGGACCAATATACCATTACCTATTAAAACTTGCTTCTGTTCAATATCATTATTGGAGTCAGAAATTTGGGATAGAATTTTGCGCATCGTTGTCGAGTTACTATTTTTCATTCGAACATCATGATACATCCCGAATGGCCTCATATTGTTCCCAAGATTATTAACATCCTTGCTTAATAGACCATTTTTGTGATAGACTATTTGAAATAAATCTAACAAAGGTAGACTGTTGGATCCCATTTCTGTACAATAACATAACACACTGAATAACAAAAGTCGGAATGCTGTTATATAACAAACACTTCTCATTGGGGTATGCTTACCTTTTTTTAATATACAATTTTCAAGTTAATGCAATTGATTTTAATTAAATTTGATTTTCAGATCGCAAAGCTTAATTTGTAAAAAATGTAATTCTTTTAATTTTATAATCAATTTCAGGAGAAAATATTTAGTTAGTGATGTGCTTTTTGTTTCATTTGATCAAAAATTCTTATTGTTGAACTGAAATATTTCAAACTCTAAAAAAATGAATTTCAAAATTGATGGTTTTTACTAATAAAATTAAAAATTAATTAAAAATCATTTTTATTCGTAAAAGAATTGGTATGCGCCAACCATGAGACATATACTCAATATAGATATCTAGGATTATATTCCAAATCATTTGATTCAGATTCGAAAAGAGATCAAATACTAAAATCTTCACAAGAGCCAGATAATTTTTAATGGAATGGAAATGCTGATCAATTATATATTTACTAAAAATTAAAATTCTTCATGATTTATTTTTTTATGGTCTGGAGAAAATCAATCAAGAAAATAAGGAACGATTTAAACATAAAGCATTGTTAAATTGAGGCAGACCTTCTCCTCATCTAATATCTCGGTATTATTTCGAGATTGAATTACTAAAATAAAGATCCTCGAATTTTTTGATTCTTTCCTTTTTTATTCAAAAATAAAAATCTAAAAAGGATAATTCAAGATGAGAATAATTTAATTTATATCTTCTGTTGAAATAAGATTTTCAGATCTTTTAAATAAATGATATATTACGAGATGATTTTATCGTTGATCTCATTAACAATCGAGAATTTTAAGATTTGTATTATTTGATTTTAATTAATCAAAAATCATTGAAATTCGTCAAAAGTATTCTGTCAAATTCTCCATTTGTTGAAAGATTTGCAATCAATTCAACTATAATTGTTTTATTCTAGATGGATATTCAAAAAAACAGCAATTTTTTGTGTCAATCTGTAATTAAATGAATCACAAATCGATTCAAGGTGCCCTTTTTTATCTGAATCCTTCATAGTTAATCTGGTATCTGAATATTGAATTTGGACGGATAGACATTAGAGAAACAGTTAAGTTTAGCTTAGATTTATAACCTCATGTTTCTTAGAAACTTCATTTTTACCCTTTTGACTATTATTTAGATCTGCCTGTGAAGATTCTCCTCTTAAGTTCTACATCAATGCCAAACTTAACGCTCTGAAGAGTCTTTAAAATTATAAGTTGTAAATTGACCTCGGCCTTTAAAATGATATCCCCATTTCTTCTGATATTTCGTATGCTATACATTCTGAGTTATCGCATATGTATAATCGTGATCATTCATTTATAAATTAAAAATACACTTTTCAAATATAAAATTCATGATAAGAATTAAATGCAGTATCTTGATCTAATTATCTAAGCATATCTACAATATAATGTTGATTTTGTATTGTCCTTGTTGGTTCTATAGAAATAAATTAAAAAAATCATGATTTTTGTGTGGACGGTTATTTAACGAAAAAAAACTGTTTCATAAAAATTATACAAAAAAGAAAATTGATTTTCAATCTATTTATATAACAATAAGAGATCTGTGAAAACCTTGTTGTATTATCATCTAATGATGTAGAGCAAAAATTATACCTTATGTGATAATCTGGGATGAGTTAGTGAAGAAATACCACAAAAAACATAGTGAAGAGATAGGTCTTCAACCAAGAATTGAGGCATATATCCAATATATTTCATTGGAAAGAAGAAGAGGACAAGCATGAAAAAAAAACGAAATTTATTCAACTAGAAGCACCTGTCCCTCTATAGGAGGAAAATTTAAACCTCCTACTGAGGTCCTGGGCACTTGGAACAAATCCTAAGCCCACTCTTTCGAGCTTCGGGCAAGCCCTTTTTTATCCATGCCGCTCCACACATGCATGCAATCATCCGGCCCCACCTCCCCTTTTTTCGGGGTTTTCTTTTTATGAGTCGGCTGGCTGTGACGTTCTGATATAAACTGTTATTAGTTTCACACACATAAGTGTGTTACTTATCTGGGCAACCACGGAAAGGCTACAGTCATCCGTCTCAAGACAGATTCTGCCCAGGAGGACAAGCATGATATTGATAGGATATCTGAGAGCTTCAAAATGACTGCACCTGTAATTACTCAAAAAATATACCAAATCAGGTATTACCTACTAAATCCAATACTTGTTAATATTATTGCTGTGCCGAAATTATAAAATTGAAGAATGGCCATGTATAAGTACTTATTTTAATATATCAGTTAATTATCAATTGTTTATATCAAGTAATTTAATTAACCGTCTAAATTCATTAAACGAAGATATAAATTTCAGAGAAATAAGGAAGGTTGAATAAGGAAATCAAGATGTTCAATATTCTTTAAATAATAAATGTTCGTTTGTTAACAATTATTATTTATTGCTAAGAGTTCCACTTAGATGGAGAAAACATGGCCCAAATGAGCCAAGAAGGATCAGAAAAGCATTCAACTGATTATTATGAATTAATACAAGACCAAATCATATACTTTTGGTCTTTCATAACTGGGAATACTATCTGTGTTTTATACCTAAAATGAAATGGCTTCATTGTCTCAATCTATATACAAAACTAGTCATTGTGAAATCAAATATTACATATATATCTAATAGTAGACTTGTGTTACAGACAAATGAAGTTGGCTGTCTTTCTTTTTTATATATAAAAATTTCTTAAGGAAATAAGAAAGAACAGCCAGATTTTCAGAGACTAACTAATCCCCGTTTTCTTTTTCCAGTGGTAGCACATAAAATATAAAATGACAAATTTTGTCAGAATAGGGGCTATGAGTGAAATGTACACTATTCGGTTGCTATAGCAAGATTTCGATCAGTAATATCTACTTGTGATTTGATTGACCTCCTCTATCAAGTAATCGGATATAAATTTTGGATGTTTTTCATTTTATCTGCTCCAGTGCTGGTATTAGTATTGATGCATCGAATAAAGAAAAAAATCTATCATCTTTATGTGGTTTCTCAAATAACTAACACCCCTTAGAATTCTTAGTAAAATTGGCAATAGAAATGCAAGAACAGTGAAAACCTTACAGTCCAAAAACGAAAAAGCAAACGGACAAGAAGTTGGAAGTGGATATAAAACAGGCGTTTTGGCAGCATGTAAGAAAGAATATAGTTAAAGCTCCAAAGAAAAATGAAATAACTTTGATCGAGGTTGGAATTACCAATCTTGACCTATTAATTCAAGTTGAAAATGAAAAAACTAGAAAATACGATTTAATAGCAAATGAGTTAGCATTGATTTACAAGTGCAAAGTGAACATAATTACATACGTACTGACCTGAGAAGGACTGGTAACGAAATACCACAACAAGTATAGTAAAGAGAAAGGAATTGAGCCAAAGGTCGAAGCATACATCCAGTCTGTTGTACTCAAAGAGACTTTGGAACATCTAAGAGGCGGAGAACCATGTGAGTCTTGACCAGTTGGTGCACAGATCATCGGGTGTAGATAAGAGACTTGACACGGAATCAATCAAATATTAACTATTAGATTACCCATTAAATAAATTATTTCATCCCGTAAAAATACTGAGTTTTTTCATTTAAAAAACTACTTTTTTTAAGGTATGATTGAATGGATTCCCAATTAAGATATAGTTTTAAAGTCTTACAGATTGTCTTTTCTGAATCGGTATTAAAAGTTTAAAATGTTTACATCAAGTTCTAATTGATCTGTAAGCCCTTGAATTAACTAAATATCTACATTAAGAGTACTTATTAAATTAATTTTTCTCACAATCAAAATCAGGGAAATGATAACATGGCCTTTGACGAGTTGCTGATGCATTGTCAACTTAATAATTCTTGGAGGGAAAAATGTAGATGTTCTTTTGTTTTTTAATCTCATATTTATTGATCTGTTCTATATTTTTAGCATTCATTTAATTAGAAGTCATTTAGGTGAATTTAGATCTCAGATATCGAAGTCAAAAACATTGATATGAGATTCGACTTGGATTGAGCTAGAAAACTCACTCAATAACTTGTATTTGTGATTACTTGATCACGCAGATGCCATCTTTTCATTGGTGCAAAGAGGTATACTAATTCTGTTAATACCACAAATCGAAGATTTGGTTTGAGACTAAGTATTATTTGTTTCTCCTTTACTCTAAAACCCTTTTTACAATTATTCATCTAAATTCTACGCGATGTTGACAATTATGATCTTAAGAAAGAGCTTGTGATATATAAACGAACTCTTACATTCTTAAATGGCAAATTTACATGATTGCTTCTCAAATGTGGAAACCTTAAAAGTTTACATGTTTTTGTCAGCTTTCCTTTTTAATAAAAATCAACTAAACCAGTAAATTTTTTTTATTAAAATTAATAATTAAATTCTAATGAATACAATAATTTTTGTAATGAAATAAAATGCAATTGCAATCTATGAGGCAAAATTGATCCTTATTCAAAGCAATACACTTAATTTCTACTTAGACCAGAACAAAAGATTTATGTTTTTCTAACTTATTCGGCATATTTAATATGTTTGATCATGTTAGAGTTAACCAAAAGCCTTTACAAGTTATTTCTCCAAATTTGCACTTGTCTCCTTAAATCCCGAGTCTTTTCGAATTTGAAAAAATCATTAATAGCTCAGTATTTAATCTGTTAAACCTAAAATAAGATTGTTCAAGTCCTGACAATTCTGATGTAAACTTCTCCATTTCGATTCCGGAATCAGATAAATATGCAGGTATCGTGCTCAAGTCATCAAAGCAACAGTCCGAATTCTAATATATTGTTAGATTGGGAAAATACAACTTGCTTAGAATCCGTTATGATTTCCTTGATAACTGGTATCTTATTGTCATAATTAGGAAAATAATTTATAGAATATTCAGTTACAATTCGATCTGAAGCACATATAACTTAACTTTCCAAATATCACTGTGAAAATAAATGTGTTTCTCATTGGATCCAGGAAAATGAAACTAACATGTTTTTGATAGCAGAGACTGCCAATTATTAACTATAAAAATAATTAATTTAAGTACTAATTTATTCCGTTAAATGAAACTCAACTCACCTTAGTAGAAATACATGATTTCAAATAGTAAACCAAATCATGTCATTTTAATAGAGTGTACCTGTTGAATAATAAAAAAAAGTATGTATAAAGCCTTGATTTTGTATTCTTCTATTAAATTTCTTTTCGAGCAAAGTTTTTAATTACATAAATTTGAAAGCTTCAGATTCGGTCACAAAATATCATTTAACTGCAATTTGCTTTTCATTTTTCGATATAAAAAAACTTGGCATTATTTAATTTCATTCCCCTTTTCAGTTTTGGTTTGAAAAACATTTCACAGATAAAAACCAATAATTAAAAACAATCTTTTGATAAATCTTTCTAAGGTCTCTAAAAAATTTTGGTCGCTAAATCCCATCATTCTCATTTAATCTTTGTTCACTGCCAATTAATTGAATATTGCAAAATTTTGCTAATTTAAATTTACCAATCAAATTGTCTAATTTCTATTTAATTATTTACTTAATACGGGAATCAACCAGTAGCATCTAAAATAACAATAATAGAAAGGAGCTTATGCAAATTGATTGATCTAGAGTGCAATTGGCCATTTTGTAATTAAAATGGATTCGTGATTACTAATAAAATCATTTGTGGTTTATAGGATATAAACAGTTTTCATCGTTGCCCATATGCAAGACGAGTCATTCAACATGCGATCAATAAAGCTTACCAAGAATATGGAAGAGGAGCTAGAGATCCTGAAAAAAGACCATCCAAACCCTAAAGAGTTGGATAATTTTTATAAGTTATATAAGAGGTTTATTAACACAAGAAATAATAAGATATGCTGGGAGAAGATTGAACCTCCTAAGGGGAAGCTGGTTGAGTACAAAGACCTAGATCCGTCCAAAGACTCTAACTCTGAGCTGATCAATAAGCTGGCTGTCCTGAAACTGAATGGTGGGCTAGGTACTACCATGGGTATGGTTGGTCCTAAAAGTGCTGTGAAGGTAAAGGGTAACAAGAACTTTATAGATGTCAACGTACAACAGCTGGAGTACCTCAATAAGAAATACAACTGTTCAGTGCCACTTGTATTGATGAACAGTTTTAATACAGACAAGAGAACTAAGAAATTTACAAAATATTATGACAATATAAAAACGTTCAATCAGTCAAAATTCCCAAGAATTTCATCAGAGAATCTTCTGCCAATTTCAGATTCTGAAATGTGGTATCCACCTGGTCACGGGGACATGTTCGATAGCTTAGAATCAAGCGGGATGCTGGATACGCTTCTTTCCGAAGGCAAAGAATATTTATTTGTAAGCAATATTGACAATTTGGCTGCGTCAATTGACTTGAAAATATTACAGCACATCGTCGAAAATGACATAGATTTTTGCATGGAAGTAACTTCAAAGACAAGGGCCGACATCAAAGGGGGTACCCTTGTAACATATGAAGACACATTAACGCTTCTTGAAATAGCACAGGTACCAAATGACAAGAAAAGTGAATTTACCAGCACGAGGAAGTTTAAAATATTCAATACAAATTCCATTTGGGTTAACCTGAAAGAATTGAAAGAAATACTTTCAAAGGACAAGTTTGAGTTGGATATAATCCAGAACAAGAAAACAGTCAATGGTGAAGAAGTCATTCAGCTTGAAACCGCCATCGGATCTGCCATTAAATTCTTCAAGAAAAACTGTGGCGTAATAGTTCCACGATCCAGGTTTTTGCCTATAAAAACCTGTTCTGATTTGTTTTTAGTTGAGAGCAATCTGTTTAAGGAAAGCAATGGATTTTTAAATACTAATCCAGAGAGAACCAATAAACAAGACCCTATAATAAGATTAATAGGGCCCAATTTTTCCAAGATCACCAGGTTCGATCAAGCTTTCGAGAGTATTCCTGATATTGTTGATTTGGATATATTGACAGTTAGCGGAAATGTCACTTTCGGAAAGAATGTTATTCTGAAGGGCATTGTCATAATTATAGCCCCGGAAGGATCCAATATAAGAATCCCTGATGGATCTATTCTCGACGATAAGATTTTAACTGGAAATCTTCCGATCACAGATGTTTAAATAAATGATATTTAACACAAACATTTTTAAAAATTTTAGTTACATTTTAATAGGCAAATTAAATAAAAAATATCGATATTTTTAATTAATAATATAACAGTAAGTCGAAGCGTACATCCAATCTATTGTACTCAAGAAGACTCTGGAGTCTATTTCATTTGAAAGACGACGAAGTATTGAAGAGGCGGACAACCATGTGAGTCTTGAGCAGTTAGTGCTTAGATCATCGGGTGGAGATAAGAGAACCGACACGGAATTAATTAAAGAATAATTGATAATCTTTAGATTACCCATTAAATAAATTCTTTATTTAACAGTAAGTAATTCAGAAGAAAGACAATGTTTAGCAGATAATTATAACCACGACGACATTTATGTATTGCTTAAGTTAGGAATCCAATCCTCCTCAGGATAAGAAATTAAAATCAAAAGTTTCTTATTACATCCACTATTAAATATAAAGTAAGAAATTTTAATGGCATAATTAAATAATCTAAGCCAATCCAAAAAGAAAAAATGAGAGAAGATCGTAACAACATCTGTCAAATTTGATTGATGAAACTTGATGGCTAAGAATGAAATTTGTGACAGATGTTAAATGATTTATTTAATGGATAATTGATTAGTCCCTTCACCAATATCCTATATGTGAATTTCAAAAACTAGATATTTGCGCTTTTGTTGACAGAATCTTTCTTTATTGTGTCAATCATACTCCGTGCAAATTATTCAAACAAAATTTTAAATAAATTCATTCTTTTGATGCTTTATACTACTTTTTCTATTTATATTAAATATTCTTAGATGATTATCAGAAATCTAAAGAACTGGAAACAATTAAAACCAATCGTCGAGAGCTGTTTCTGGCACTGTCTTTTCGATATTTCATTTTATAGACTGGACTGGTAAAGAAATAATTGAATGGCATTACTATGAATTAAAAATACAATCTAAGAGGTTCGACTCTAGTTGGATGCAATAAAAAAATTGATTTAAAGAAAAATGAAGCCGGTCAAAAATTGATTGATATTGAAAGACTATTAACATAAAAGGATCACTTGAATAAAGCAATGCTTAAGATTGAATAAATCTAAGATGTCTATATTTAGGATTAGACTAATTGTGGAATTCAGATCATTACATTCAATTGCCTCTTATAGATATTAGATAGATACAACAGAATTAAAGGATATACAATTAACAACAAATTGGCTCTCGTAGATACCTTTCCTGGAGAAAATTGATTTGAATATAAAAAGCAATTGTTCAATCACTTTATGTTCAATTCTAGAATGCATCGAGATATTGAGCTAAACTTTGTTGTTTTGTTCGATTAAAATTTTGTAATGGATATAAAATTGAATGAATGAATTACAAATTAATTGAATTTATTACGGATCTACTTACAGGTTGACTGTTAAGTATATTAAAGAATATAGCATATTTTTATAAGATTTAGTAAATCAAAGGGTAGGGTTCGAAGCATTTCAAGCTTAACAAAGGATTGAGTCTTTGTCAAATTCAATGATTTTAATTATTTTTTACAAAATATGAGATCTATCATAGATTTGTTTTGCTTCACGCTGGTTTCTAATGAATCAATTAAACAATGAATCTTGGCACTCAATCCTAGAACACATAAATTTAGGGGAACAAAGTACCCTTGTCTCAAGTCTGCTGATGCATAAATGTACAAGTTCTGGGTGCATTCAATAATTTGTATCTTGGTAGATTTTGTCATTGACTGGAAATTTGTTCTTTTTAATAGCGAACTCAAGAGTGTCATTTTTCTTAGCACAATGGAAGATTTGTGCTGTTTTTTACTTTTATTAATGATGTTTTGCAAGATTTCATGTTCTTTTTTTTTCTTTTAATTCAGCAGAAAAGCTTGGTAAAGGAATCTCTTCAAAAACCAATTACTAAGTCCATAAATTCTGAAAATATCACAAGGAGAGGCTCTGGATAACATACTAAGCTTAATTCATTTTGTCGTGGCGTGGGAATGTTGATTTATCGGTCTTGTAAATTGATTGTCCTTTTCTTGGATGAGATTTCCAGACCATCCTTTTTCCTACAGCTTTTTAACAATTTTATTAAATTGGATGATTTAGTTAAGGAAAGAATTTATTTAGTGGGTAATCAAATAGTTACTCTTTGTTTGATTCCTTGTCAAGTCTCTTGTCTACACTCGATGATCTGTGCACTAACTGCTCAAGACTCACACTTTTTTCCGTCGTCTTTCAAATGAAACAGACTCCAGAGTTTTCTTGAGTACAATAGACAGGATATACGCTTCGACCTTAGGCTCAATTCCTATCTCTTTATTATACCTGTTGTGGTATTTCATTACCAGCGAAGATTTAATTAATACATTTATATTAGTTAATTGCATGGTAAAATAAGAATAAAATAACCCTGATCGAGGTTGGAATTACCAATATTGACCTATTAACTCAAGTTGAAAATGCCGGATAAGTAATACACTTATGTGTGTGAAACTAATAACAGTTTATATCAGAACTTGGCAGCCTCCTTATAAAAAGAAAACCCCGAAAAAGGGAAGGTGGGCCGGAAGATGACCACGAGGTCAACATGCGGGAACAGCATGGATAAAAAAGGGCTTGTCCGAAGCTCTAAAAAGTGGGCTTATGATTTATGTTGTGTGTTCACGAATGTAGAGGTACAAGCGCTCCTAGTTAATAAATTTTGTTTTTCCCTTTTTTCGGGGGTTTTTTTGTTAATAATCATATGAAGGAGATTGATACCTTAAAGATAAGTCCATTCAAACAACTAGATTTAATAAATAAATTTACGGTTTTATAGAATATATATAGTCAAAGAAGCTTTTTAATTGAACACAGATATAACACTAGCTAGAACATCTTCATTGTCACAATGGATTGTAAGACTGATGGAAGTGTGCTTAGAATACTTACATTCTCCCTTAATAACCAATGGTATTTTATTATAAGATCCAGTGAGAACGAATGAGTCCTTGTCAGCGCTAATAAACATGTTACAAAGACTGGCAATCCTGGAAATAGACTCAGAGATCTTTGATTTGAATTTCAAACTAATTGGCTTGAAATTTTTGGGGGTTGTATTAATCTGTACTGGCCTGACAAGGTCTAAAATATTGATTTCGACAGGAGACAGAATAACCGAATCACTTTCAACATCATCAAAATCTTCTGAATAGCACAACTCATAGTCAAAGACCCCGTCGAGAACAGTAGTTTCAAGTGGAACCTCTATTTCTTTGATTGCCTTTTTCTCTGTAAAATCTTCATTTTTGAAATTTATTTCAATGTTCTTGGCACAGGGAGTTCTCAAAGTCAGATTGCTGTTGAGAATAAAAACTTTCTCCATTTTATTTTCAACTGTAAATTCCAAAATTATTTTGTCCACGAAGATCTTTTTGATGATGGAAATAGCCACGTCTGCACTGTCCGGGGTTAAAGTCATGCTTCTACACTCCTTGATAAAGTCTGACTCGGCTGGTTCTTTTGGATCCTCAGTAGCCAAATCAGCATATTTTAAGACTTCTTGCTTCAAATCACCCAATTCTTCCAAATTGAACACACCCTTTTTCAAATGGGCGTTGTTCTTTAAGAACAAGGCAAATCTCTGTGTCTCCAGGTCAGAGGCAAGATCGTAGCCCTCAAAGCATTCAAATTTATCGTCCAGATCGAACAATGATTGTATCGCACTGCATCTGACATGGGAGTTATCCAGGATAAGCCTATTATAGATATGAATGATGTCCTTCTTACTACCAAGGTATCCACCTAGAATGCCAAGGATATCCATGCTTAACTGGTAATAATCAGGATCTTCAACGTAAGAACACAGGAATTTCACTATTCCCGTCCTGTATTCCTCGTTCCTGACCAACCCTTCAAGCTTCTTTAAAATAAATCGTTTGAACTGTAATTCTCCTTTTCCTTTCATTGTATTCTTTAAGAAAATAATAAAATCTTCTTTTGAATCCTTTGCCAATTTTTCCATTGTGTTTATAGCCATTATCTTATAGGATTCTGACATTCTATTCATCAGAGGTCCAATCTTGGCAGCCAGCTGTTTTACAGTCTCATCGTTGCCTGTTTTCATCAGGGTGATAATGGCAAGCATCGAAACTGACCTGGAAGTTGACTGGACCAGATCTTCGATTTCCCTGTTTGCCTGTGAAACCTTGCTAGGGAAATTAAGGGAAAGATTGTTGAGAATCTTCATTCCCACAAATATATCTACTTCGTTCCCATTTAGATAGTGTCTTAAGACAGAGACAGTCTTGTCGACATGTCCAGCAGCGATTTCCTGCTTAAATTGACACAATGCCTTTGCAGCCTCAAAGAATATAATTTTATCAGCTTCAAAATTTAAGAATTCTGCAACTTTTGAAATGTCTCTGTTTTCATTTCCAATCCTTCTTATTTCAATCATACTGGAATATCTGTTTATTGGCAGTCTATTAAAATAACAGGAATGATAATCTTCGACTGTTCCATAAATATTCACTGGAATCTTTTGATCTTTGAGATACTCACTGGAAATGCAAATGGCAGTGTCCCGGAACTTATCATTTAACAAGCAAGAAGAAATGTATTTCTGAAAATCGTATCTCATATTTGCAGGGAGATTGCTGAAAAGTGATCTGAGACAAGAATGCTTAAGAGCTTCAGTTGTCTTCTTGTCTTCGAGACTCTTTACTATGCTGTTGATCCCAAGGATTCCGTCTTCAGACCGCGTGCTTAGCTCTTCGAATACAACGTGAATCAGTGCCTTTAAGTATTGGTCTCCGGAAGAAAGCCCCTTAAGGATGAAGATTATGGCTTCCCTGTAAAATTCAGCAGTGAAGCTTTTTTGCTGCAGGTTGAAATAGAACATATTCAAGGCTTTAACACAATCCCTTGTAATAAGAGGAGTCACACCAAAGGCAAATTCAATGATTTTAAGAATCTCATTCGGTTTAAGGATGCAGAATTTTTTGATTGGGGGAAGGAAATTGTTGCTGAGAATTATTTTTATTGTTCGGATTGGAAGCTCTTTATTCTTGGAAGGAAAGATTATTCCTCAAAAGTTAAGTCAATGATTTTGCTAAAACATGTACGAAATAAAAGATCATAAATAGCCAATTATTACTTCTATTAATCAAATTCGTTTATTCTTAATGCATTTATTAGAAAGCATTGATCAATTTGCTTATCTTTTTACTTGTAGATTAGCTTGTCTATACTGAAAATGTTATGACGTAGATAGCAATTGAAACTTGAAACAGGTTCGAATCCTAGATGGCCATATATTTGCACATACTATAATAAGTGATCAAAAAGTATTTACTATAACTTAAAAGAAAATTATTCGCTATAAATATCATCAAGGATGTGTGTATTTGCTTTTAGATTGATACATGATTTAAAACAGAATCCCAATGAATAACTATATATTATTACAACCCTATCACGGTCTAAGCTTGTCTGGCTGATGATATATTATTTGTAATATACTAAGTCAGTATTTAAAGAAGACATATTTATTAAATGAGTTTCGTAACTAACCAATCACATAAGATTGAATCATAAAGAAGAACCATAGAATGATCAATAATATCAGTTGGATGAAGGGATTATAATCAAATCATTTAGTTAATATGTTTAAATAATAGTATTTTCAAGCTTAGTAATCACAAAAAATATGTTGAGGTGTGCATAGATCCTACTGGAAGATCAATCTGATCCTCTCAACTATCTGTGATATCCTTTCGACCAATTCATCGTTGTCACCACAAATAGTATGTGGTGTAATCGTAACTGAAAAACCTTTCCATTTTACAAGAACCTCTTGGTCTTTTCTTTGTATATCTTCATAATATCCCTTAAGGGTTTCACTTATCGTCTCCATTTGATTTAGTGAGCTAAGTCTAACACTTTTAATGCTCTGTCCAATATCACCAATTGCTTTGTTTATTGATATTGCCAATATATCATCCAAATAATTACAGTCCCATTCTAAAACTACGCTATCTGATTCGATTTTAATCGAAATGTTTCCAACTTTCAAATGATCCTTAAAATCAACTGCGTCAAAATCATTGAATAGTATTTGCTTTATAAGCATGGCAGAGCTATTAAATGGAATTTTCTGTTTCTGCTTGAAATCAACTAATTGAAATTCAGATTCGTGCAAATTGTCTTTATCGTAAATTGATATATCATCGTTGGTAAGAAAAACAACAGCTTCAAACTCGCCCTTCTTTTCTGTATAAACTATGGCTTCGTTATCCTTAATCACGTCAAAACTTCCCTCTTCACCATTTCTTAATGTAAATAAATTCATTATTATTGAATTCTTTTCATTTTTCAGGTTTATTGAATTCCTTAATCTCATCATCTCCGTAGCTTCTCCGTGTACAAAAAATAAATTTTTGGGCTGACATTCCTCAATAAACTGGGAATTCTGCGTGTAGTCCACGTTGGCGGAAAATGATATGTACTCTACCGTACAATTTAATTTCAGCATACCCCCTCTCATACTTTCTACTTCTTTGGGTTCGCTCAATATATCCTTGGCTAAGGTACCCTCCACACAGTATCCGGGAAGTACCACTCCATTTTTCTCATTCTCACACCACCGTTCGAACAATTCTCTGCTTAGTCCACTTTGCAACATTCCAGGACTCGCCATTATTACACAGGGTCCTTTGTCCTTAAAAGAAGAAATATCTTTGAGATTCTCCACGTGCCTGAAATCGAATGGATTTTTATGCAAGCTTAGCTTCTGAATTCGTTCATTCATCATATTAATATATGTTTGGTACACAATCATACATCTCTTTGCCAGGGCAGACGCGTAATAGATCGGAATATTTTTTAAATGGGGATTCTCGTTCCAATGCTCTTCTAATATTAAAAGTAGTTCTTGAGCCCTTCCTAACGCGAATACAGGTAAAAGACATCTTCCACCCCTCTCAACTATGTTGGATACTATTCTGGTGAATCTGCTTTCCCTTTGTATCCTAGGGAGATGGCACTGAACCCCATATGTTGATTCTGTTATCAAGGTATCCAGTGTACACCCAGGGCTCTCGGCTGCCTTAAGATGCCTATCCTCCTCCCTACTGAAGTCGCCTGTGTATAGAATCTTTGTTTTCTCTATTTCAATCATGAACATGGCTGCCCCTAACACGTGGCCGGCGTTAAGTGCCGTAAACTTGACACCTTTGATATTAATTTGCTGATGGTAGTCAATCGGTATTATTTTGTTATAACAATTTTCCAAGTCTAATTCTGTATAGAAATCTTGATCGGAAGAACTATTTATTACCCTGATGTAGTCATTAAGTAACCACTTTAATATAGCCTTAGTGGGATGTGTCATGTAAACTTTCCCCTTAAAATCTGTTTTTTCAGTGATGAAAGGCAATGCTGCAGCGTGATCTAAGTGGAAGTGAGTAATTAAAATGGCATCTATATTTGCTAAATCAATCAAATCTAGAAATGGCAAGGCTGATACCCCAGTATAAGCAGGATGAATACCACAATCAAGCAGAAACTCTTTGTTTCCGTATTTTAAATGGATGCAAGAGCGTCCAACCTCGTTTCCTGCGCCCAACGGCTTTATAATTATTTTATCATTTACTTCCATGGGTTTAAAGGCCTTTGAAGATTAAAATTTTGAATCTCAGCAAAATCAGAAAAAATTTACAAATTCAAATTTAAAAAAACCAGTATTTACCAGAAGGAAATACAAGTCATGCGGCCTTGTGGAAGGATGTATACCTTATAGTGCAGAAGTTTAGGGTTTCCCTTTAGCTTTTTCTTAACTCTATGATAGTCTATATCAGCATTAGTAAATATAAGAACTATTGAATTATTTGTAACATAAGTCTGTAATCATTACGTAGGACTTATAATTATCGTGTCTGAATATAATGGCACGCAAGATTCCTATTTGATGCTATTTTGATTGAAAAATGACAGGTGATTAATGTTTATATATATAGGCATGAAGCCATTCCACTTTGTGTATAAAACATATACTTACTCCTAGTTAGCGAAGTTTACGGGTGTTATTAATCTTTACCAATTTTTAGATACATCTGTTAGATGCTACCTTTATCCTGCCTAGGCCAAGTTTTCAGGAATTCGTTTGGCAATAAGGTTCTCACAGATCACTCATTAGTTATAGAGCTTTAATCAAATTAAAATTTGGTTATTTTGTGAACGAATGTAGGAAAAAATAACTTCAAAGTGATTTGAAATTATTTATAAGGATCGCATGGTAATCTTTATAAATAATCAAGCATGGTGATGTATGGAAGGTTAAGAGATATTTTATAAAAAAATGCTATTATAATCAAATCCTAGATTTTTCTTGATAATTTATTTAATAACAGGAATATTACATCCTTGGGCTGAAACTAACAAACTAAAACCCTTGTATTCTATAAATATATACATACATCGATTTTCTACCCACGATAACGGTAATTCTAATTTAATATTTTTTCTCTATATGTTGTTAAATACGCTTTGAATTATTTGTTTCAATTAACATAAATGTCAAATAAACAAGAATCGAATCTAAAACTTGGAATTTCATGGTCTCTTCTTCGCTGATAAGGGATGAGGTCTTCAAATTATTTGATAAATTTGCATTTAATATTAATTAACTAATACGTTCCCATATCACTTAAAGAATAAAATAAAGTTGATTGTGATCTTATAGAACATGAAAAGGCAAGAATCAAATTTCTAGATCATATCCAAAGGATAAAGGTTGATAGGCCATTTGACAGTAAAATGTTTTATATTAAAGGATTTTCAGGATTTGTTATAATTAATTGATCATAAAGGATGAATAAATGAACTGATATCATAAATAAAAGATAGAGTTTGGAACAGCTACAATTTCACTCAGTAATATAATTTGATAATCTTATTGTTTGATCTCTAATATTTTCAGATTAAAGACTAATGATTAATGTGAAGTCATTAAAGGTTGTTCAAAATACTTTCAATAGGAAATTCTAAATCACAAATATATTCCGTATGCTTGTTACTGACGTCATTTTAATAAAAAAGTCTACAATTGAATTAATGTTTTTAATAATTACTACCAAATCTTTTTGTTTTAGTTCAATGATTCCTATTTTAATTTTTATGTATAGATTTCAGAGTAAATTCAAATTTTTAGAATATTGATCCAAAGGGAGACAAAAATCAGATTCGTACAGTCATGTGATATGCTATATGTTTTGTAGTTAAGAAAATCAGTGGTCCGAGATGACTTTAAATTAGAGCAAGAAAGGAAAGCATCTTAATACTGTCTTGCGGTATAATAAACACTTTATAGTAATGAAATTTTATGCACCCATTAAGAGATTTTCAATCTCTTTCTTAATTCCATGTGAAAAATTTTATGAATTTGAAAAATAAGGAAGACAGCAGGCTGCAGTTGTCTGTAAAGCATGTCTGTTGTAGGAGGTAGAGGTGTAATGTTTACGACACATAGGAGTCCTGTGTAGCGTTTGGTTTCAAAATTCTAGGTGGTTTAATAAAGTGTTTATATATGGACATAAAGCCATTCCACTTTAGGTATAAAACATATATGCTGCTCTTAGTTATCGAAGCCCGCCAGGGTATGATTGGGCTTAGCCCTGAATTTAGAGCGATCCGTTGTGTGTTTTTCCGATCTTGCCTGGACCAAGTTTCCCCATCCCTCGTGGGTGGAGTTTTTAGCAACCCTTTTGACAATAAGGGTTTCATTAGCTATAGAAACATAGTAAAAATAAATTACTTTTTTTTTTCGTTTAATTTGAAGATTGTAAAAGAGAAATTGCAAAGATGAAAGATCGAAATTGTAAAACAAATATAAATCCATGCCTTTCTTGAAACTGTTTCACAACTATCTTGCCAATGATAAAGCAATTCTATTCTATTTTCTGAAACTGTTTCAAAACTGATTTGCTGATAATGAAACTTTATTAAAAGTCATGATTAGGATGGCAACAATGCCTAGCAATGTAAGCACTTACATACGGGTTAGGCCATCACAAGGGAATGTATGGAACGTGGGTAAGGGAAGCTTGGAATATTTAACAGGAGAAAGGGCTGGCTCATTTAAATGTTTTGAGTCAGTGTTCAGAGATGAAAAAAACCAAGAGGTTTTTAATTATACTATAAAAAATTTAATAACCAAGTTCAAAAACGGTTCAAATTCCACTATATTCGCATATGGGCAAACGGGAAGTGGAAAATCACATACTATATTCGGGTCAGAGAACGAGGACGGAATTGTTCAGTTATCATTAAAAGATTTATTTGGATGCAGTGATGAACAACCGATAGAATCGTGTGATGTTTCGTTTATTGAAATATTTAATGAAAGAATCTTTGATCTCTGTACGAAAAGTGAATTGAAACTTTACAGTTCAAATAACAGCATAATTTTACGAAATCTTTGTATTAAAAATGTAAAAAATTATAATGAATTTACAAAATTTGTACAACACTGTTTGAATAACAGAAAGAACGGAACAACTGAATACAACAAATTCTCATCGCGAAGCCACGGGATACTGCAAATTACAAACAAGGAGACATGTATCAACTTTATAGATCTGGCTGGAAGCGAAAGGGCAACAAGCAGTAAAGATAGACAACTTGAGGGATCATATATAAACAAGTCCTTGCTAGCTTTAGGTAAACTTATTAATAGTTTGTTGGACAATAATAGCCTAGGCTTCCGAGATTCAAAACTAACAAGGATATTACAGCCTTCCTTAAATAGTCAAACAAATATTGTTGCAATATGCACACTTTCAGGGGCAAAAGAATGCCTTGGAGAAGGTCTATCAACCTTGAACTTTGCCGCTAGGTTATCAAATTTAAAACTAAATGAAATTAAAGAAAGAATTGATACCAAAAGGCAACCCAATTATAACAATAATAACGAACTGATAGATTTATTAAGGAAAAGGATTGATTCACTGGAGAAAACTGTCGTGGAAATATCAAAAACACATCCTAATAGCACCTCGATAAGCAATGTTTACGTTTTAGAAAAACAAATGTTCAATATGCGAATAGCCAAATATCAAACTGACGAAACCTGAAAGCTGAAACACTTGATAGTCAAAAAGACATGTAAAATAGTAAAGACAAACATGGTCAGTAGCTGATGAGCTTTAACCATTTTGTTTATAAACATGATGTAATGTGTGATGCTGGTTTGTTTGCCTACGCCCTAAATTATATTTGATGATTAGGGTCATTTGATTTCTCATCAAAATTAACTGTTTATCCAAGGGTAAAAATATAAATATAATTATCAACCTTACATGTTTAATCTTTAAATAAAAGCTAGATAAGCAGGAATATATATTTAATATCTTTATGATATATTTAGTGCAATCCTATATTCCCATAATTATAACTGTGTAAAATTCTGGCAGATTAGGCAAAATACAATGATTTATAATCCAATGGCTGGTTTTCAATCTATTCTTCGAATATCTATTAATAAGTACATTCTTTGAACCTAGGATTTAATAATCTCTGTGTATAAACATGTAAATGTATTTAGAGATTGAAAACCTATAAAAGTTGTGTATAAAATAAAGTTAGACAAATATATTCGATTAAAATTGCCTTATTATTTTTAATTAAAAAAGTAACCTTAATAGAACTCATTTTATTGACTAATTGTTAAAGCACAGACTCAAAGCCCTTGCTGATGATGTGAATCACATGTCTGACTTATCTTGATATTCTTTAGATTTATTAAGCTCCTCATCAAATAACTTCTGAATGGTAATCTTGCTTGTATTCTCTGAACCGAATACGTTTGGAACACCTTGATCAACAACACTGCTCATGGCAACCATCTCCTGTTCAGGATGTATAATGGAGTCAGACTGACTTGTGTCTCGTTTTATTGTTGTATTTTCTTTATTAATAATAGGATTACAGTTAAAAATTGAAGTAGAATTAAGTAAATTGTCGAGTCTATGAAATTCATTTTCATTATCCTGAATAATTGTAGAATCATTTGGCATCATAGCCGAATAATTAAGAACTGTTGTCTCGTTTAATGTTGTGTTGTTAAAAACAGCATCAAAATCTTTATTCTTGTCAATTTGAATGCTTCTTTCCTTCTCGAAAACATCGCTATTCAAATAAGAGTCCAGAACCTGATCATCACAGGTATCGAAGAAAGAAGCATTTCGAGTGTTTGCTTGTAAAGTATTGCCTGTGGGCTGGGACGTAATGATATCGACTGGATTTTCAGGTACTGCATCTCCATATGTATAGCACGAAATTAAGCAATCAAGATTGGCGTGATTTGAATCACTTTGAAATTTGCTTCCAACTTGGAAAAGAGTTGAATTATTTGCTGTACTTTCAACGCAAAGCTGTTGGCTAGTGATGCTTTCTTGCATTGGCATGGTATTTAAATTATTCCCGTTAGATTTTTCTGAAGAATTTCCCGAGATTTCTTTATTTCCATTGATTACCTGATTGCTATCATTTTCATTGGGAAGTAAATAAGATTCATAAATTTTATCTTTTGGGGAATGATTATTCGAAATATTTGAAGGTCTACGACTTGCTGGGTTCGACTCACTGAGACTGACATTATTTAGTCCAGAAATTAAAGTACTTTCTAAATTATTTGTGGCGGAATTTGAAAGTCTGCCAGGTCGACTTGAAGCTGTTTCATCAATACTAGCATGGCCGATAATTTCACTTCTATCAGGATTGCTGTCTCTCTTGACGGGTAAATGAGTGCGCTGTGGTGAACCTGAAAAATTACTGATTCTTTTGATTTGCTCGATAGAAAATTGACCTCGTTGTGGGGTTGTCTTAACGATATTTGTGTCATAATTCTTTCCAATTGTCTCATCAATAAAAATATCGCTTGTTTCTTTTTCTTCATCATTTTCCTTGTTTTCATCAATAAAATGGATTGAATCAGATTCATTATTTCTTTTTTGTTCAATAAAACTAAGCTTTTTTTCTTCTAATTTAAAATCCGTTGGATTCTGAACTGCCTCGCGTGTGCTTTTAAATTCGCCATTCTCTTTCTCAGCTTGGGATGGCTCAATGGAAATGTTTATGAATGATTTGCTGAGATCTTCTATATTTTGAGACACAAAAGTTTCCCGATGATCTTCGTACTCGTTTAATAACGTCTGTGTTGACATTGCATGTTCCTCTGAAAAAATCTCATCCATCTCATCAACATTGACTGCTTTGTGAATTATTGAATCATTTTTGATTTCAGAACTGAACATCTCTTTCTTATACAATGTCGTTTCACCAGTAAAATCTCGCTGAGTGCCTTGAAGGAATAATTCTGCGGCATCTTCGTAGCCGAGACAGCAATTTGAATCAACACGAATTTCACTGTTTAAAACTTCCAATTCATTTTTTAATTGTGATTCATTAATGACAGGAAGATCTCTAGGAATTATTATGTCCACAGTCGTGGAATAATTTTGATATGTACTGTTACCTTGGCCGAATCCGGCATCATTGATGCAACCGGGAGAATTGATTTCACTCTCTTTGGCAATATTAATTGTCTCAATTGCAGCCCCTACTCGAATATTACTTGCTACTGCATTGTTTTGGATGTCTGCTGGTAGAAGAGATCCAGACGTAATCATTCCCATAGGTGTTTGGGTGTGTTCTTCCAATCCGATCACATTCCTTATCTCATTGTCTCTTTGTCCAATGTTCCTGGGATTGTCTTCGCCATACTGCTTATTCTTCTCTAATTCCAATCTCGATGAGAATGATGTGGACAACCTAAGTGATCTCATTGCTTCAGAATTACCTTGATTCAATTCCGTAGTCGATTTAGATCTAAACTTATTTAAATATTTGTCTAGTCTTCTTGGTGTCAGTTCGTCGTGTGATCTCTCAGGAACATCTCTTTTGTTTTGCTTAAGCTTTTGAAGCTTCTCCAGGAAATCTGATGTTGTTTGCTTCTTAACTTCTTCTTTCTTCGTTATTTTATTAACTTCATTTTCAAGTATTTTGATCTGCTCGTGTCCTCTGTCCAGCTTGAATACCTTCCTTGGCGTGGTGCTTACAAGTATTGTTTTCTGTGGTATTTCCTCCTTGACTTCTTTGGTTTCTGTCTTCTTAATAAGGTTTCTAATTTCCAACGCCTGGTCTTTTGCACCTTTTTCTGCATATGGTTTCATCAGTTCAAAATCTGTCTTCATTCTTAATGTTACCATTGTGTATACCCCAAACCTGACATTTTTATTGATGCTATTGATGTTCTCATTAATATTTTTTATAATTAATTTTATATCTAAAAATTGTATTATCTCATTCAAAGTCTCAAGCCCTCTATTAAAAAACACTTTGTTGGATCTCCCTATTGTTTTTATTATAACTGGAAGAAAAATATTGAAATTACTCTCCCCTTGTGCTACTCTTATACAAGTTTTAAGGAAATCCAATGCCATACCATTCAGGCGGGATCTATCACTAAGAATAGACCTAATCATCAAGTTTGTTAATGCGTTTAGGCAGCTTTCAACATCTTCCTTTTCTTTCAATTCTCCGTTTAGCTGTTCAAATAATGTAAATATTTTAAACCAAGTTGCCTCGCTCTCCTTTTCATCGATCAAATTTTTATTATTTTGCAATAAAGACGTTATCATGGGGAAATTATTTTGAAAATTTTTATTATAAATAAAACACCAATCATTTAATTTTAATTTATTTGCTTTAATTAATTGGTACACTTCATGTGGCTTCTTCTTAGAAAGGAATCCGTTGATTTTCCTTTCTCTTTCTTTTTTATTAGTATTTCATTTTCTGGGAATATGTTCATTTTCTTTGATTTTCAAATTAAATGCTTTCAAGCGTCTTCTTAGATTATAAATAAGTTATGAAAGATTATTAATAAACGAATCTTCAATAACTTAGCAAATAAGTGTTCAAAAATTTAAGTCAAAACTAAAATATAGCTAAGAATGGGAGAAAATTAAATCTGCTGAAATTGTAATAGGTTGTTGAATGAATAATCCAACAATAAATAGTATATGAATCTTTATTATTACTGCTAGCATATATACAAAAGACAGTTACCTCTTAGATTAGAAAAAACTTTATTAAATCACATCAACAAAACTAGAACAACAGTGATTCCCCAATAAACATCGATTATTACATAGTGTTTTATAATTGAATCTAATATGGAAATACTTATTTTAACTCTCAATAAATACACTTTTTTATTACATCTAATTTAATCAATTACCTGTTTTTTTAAATAAGCAATCTTATCCTCCAAGGTTCCAGTTAAATTTTCTTTCTCTTCGTAGCAGCAAATTCTTGCAATGCTGTTATATTCTTTGATAAGTTCCGAATAAGCCCTGAAATATTGACCATATATTTTCTCATCACTAGATTCTTCCAGCATCTCTTTAATAAGTGGCACAATTAGAGATTCTAAAAACTTGAAGTATTTTAAATAAAATGAAGCAGACACTTTATTTCTCAACTGTTCATATTGATTTGGATCCTCATCTTCAAGACTTTCGTTTATCAATGAATTTTTAATTTCATCAAAGCTATCCTGTAAATTTTTCTCATTTAGATTAAAAGCTTCTTTGAAACCTGAATATTTCAGCTCTGTAAATTCAGTGCCTGTTTTTGAACATTCACTGATTGACTTTTTAGTTATAGTGCATAGCTTGGCTTGATGATGAAAATAATTATTCAATTTCGAAATTAAATTCTCAATTTTTGCTGTCTTTTTGGAGCTAAAACCACCAATTTCATTGAAGAAATAAAGCAGCTTTGAAATCATTCTTGTGCATCCTTCAATGGATTCATCTGAGGATCCAAATTCTTGAATTAAGAAAGATTCCAAGCACTTATCAATCACTGATCTACTTTTAATTTCGAATGAATTGATGAAATTAAGTGATAAGGTTGAAAAGTTTTTCAACGAATTATTAATATTAAAATCAATTAATTCCATATAAAAACTTCCAACTTTCTGATTTAAAACATGTTCTTCAAAGTATAGGCCAGATTCGTCTTCTACCAAATCATCTATCTTTGACATCTCATCAAGACAAGCTCTAAAGTTATCTAGTTGTCTTTTTTCAAGATCTCCCCTAAGATTTTTGACATTGAATAATTCTAAGCAATTGGTAGCATTGGCAATATAGTCATATACAAGTTTCATTGTATTTTTAATCTCTGTTTTCTCATCATATGTCCTGTCACTAAAAAGGCTATTGCCTTCCATCATGTAAATGCTTATACCTTTCTCAAATTCAGTCATGTTAAGAACGCTGAATTCATTGATTCTCTCTTCATTATTGAAGACATGGTGAATTTGAGAAGGTAATTTTTTTCCTGATTTTTTAATTTTTTCAAAGTTAATGGCTTCCAAATTTCTTTCCATCTTATTCATAATTAAATTCATATCTCTGAGAATTATTTTTTGATGCTTTTCAGATGAATTAACAAATGGGATTTTTATTTTATCTTCTATAATTTTCAAAAGATTATTAACGATCCTTCTGGATTCCAATTCTTTTTGTCGTATTTCATTGTAGATTTGAGCATTTCTTTTTCCAAGAGATTCTACATTATTTGCTTTAGTAGTTCCTAAAATATTTTGGCACCCCGATAAAATGGTAGAACGATAGCCTTGATAATTACCAAACTTATCAATTGTGTCTTGCGCAATCATTCTTTTCAAGTTTAACATTGTCATGGATTCTATCGAGGCAATTTTAATAATCTCATTCAATTTATCCATGCCTTTTAGATGATTTAAATAATTCTCTTGGTAGGGCTTTAGGCTCAAATATGTAATTCCTACATTTTTATCTGTAACTTCGCATGGAATGAAATCAACTACTGAACTGAACAATGATTTGAGATCAATTGATACTCCATTATCTTTAATCATCTCTTTTTTAGATACTGAGGCGCTAATCCATGGTAGAGAATATTTCACTAGTGAGAAACAAATGGTTTTCATGAGGCTTCATATCTTTGGAGATGATCTGATTTCTAACAGATTTTAATTTATTTTTTAATAATTAATTAATTCCTATCTTGAAATTAATGTGACTATGGTATGCGAATTAGGTTTAAAACGAAGCGTATGCAATGACAATTCAAGCAATTTCTTTTGTTGTTGAAATTTCAATTACTTTCATTCTTTAAAGTACTAAAACTTCTCTTCTACCTTTATTATGTCTTTCTCTAAACGAAGAATTATTTACAAACGGATTAATTTTTTAATTAACAAAACTCTTTCAGAAACTAAAATGGAACTGTAATTTTATTCGTTGGAAATTGCAGACCGTTTGAACCAAAATTCATGAATTCAGGGGATCATCTATCCAGTGCATGCTTTGCTTGTGCGATTGCTCAAGAGGTGGCAGACTTCAGATTTTGACTAAAAATATTTAGAATCACCATCAGACCAAATGCTATCATAATTAACTTAAAATCTCACAATGTATGCGGTCTAAGATACCAACCTTTCCACTGATACCTTTATTTGCATAGAAGAAGTTCTACATGTTATTCTCAATGCTCTATTAGTAGATAGCAAGATTTCACTCAATAGGATATGAGCCAAAACATCAACTTTATGGTATCAATTCTATCTCAAATATGCTATAGAGCCGTTCTACTAAATCCAAATAAGCTTTCATCTCACAACCTGAACATGAATGAAAAATAAATATTTAACCTATTATGAGAATGTGTGCCTTTTAGAAGGAAATTTCGGAATCTTTAACATTTAGAAATCATCCTTTCTCTATACGATTCGCCCAGGCTCTTTTTTTCGTTGGCGTATCAGCTAGCTTTTTGGAATGACCCTATACCACTCTTTAATGATTTGATTCATTCAAAGAATATAATTACATGCTTGGATTGAGGTTTTTATACCGGGCAGAATCTGTCGTGAGACAGATAGATGACTGTAGCCTTTTCGTGGTTGCCCGAATAAGTAACACACTTATGTGTGTGAAACTAATAACAGTTTATATCAGAACGTCACGTCACGTCACACCACAGCCAGCCGACTCATAAAAAGAAAAACCCGAAAAAAGGGGAGGTGGGGCCGGATGATTGCATGCGTGTGTGTGTGTATGCGGCATAGATAAAAAAGGGCTTGCCCGAAGCTCGAAAGAGTGGGCTTAGGATTTGTTCCAAGTGCCCAGGACCTCAGTAGGAGGTTTAAATTTTCCTCCTATAGAGGCACAGGCGCTTCTAGTTGTTTCGTTTTTTTTTTGAGGTTTTTATAATCTGTTTTCAAACTTTTATATTTAATATATTCTACAATCACATTTCGTAGCCTTGCAGTCCTATACAAGGACTTTTTCCCAACAGCTTTATAATTTAGCATTGGCTGTTCAGCTTATTATTTTTAGACGAATAGACCTCAATTAGTTCACTCAAAGGGATTCGAACCACATTCAAAAAATTTCATTATTTTAGCAATCCCAAATATGAAGTACAATCCATAGATGGAATTGTTATATGAGAGAACCTGATTTTAACGTTAGTTATAGTAGGCTAGCAATCTGCTTTTAAGAGGCATTAAATAGATTTGTCTTCACTTTTAAGTATTGTAACTATTGTATATCAATTGAAGCTGTTGAATCAACACCCCAGGCTTGTAACAACAAATATATAGGTTATAACAAAGCGATTTTACACCCGATTGAACTGTTTAATTGAAAATCAGTAATGAAACTATAAAAGATGGAAGATTTGATAAATATTTATTTAACTAAGAATCGTTTATTCAATAGTAACAATAAATATTTTCTTAGTCTATTTTATTCCTAGTTGGGTCAATCATTTGTAGCACTGATCCGTGATTGATAATTGCTTACATGAATATGTGAGTCAAGGAGAGAATTTTCTATCATCAAAATTTTATTTTGCTTTGTTTATTTCCCATGTCTCTCACCGAAACAGCCATGACAATGATCTGTGTTGGATTTTTAGTAACATTTCTAGGAGCCCTTTTACTTTTTGATTCTGGATTGATTTTCTGTGGAAACATTCTATTGATAGGTGGAATTTTATTGTTGCTTAAAGAAAAAGCGCTTGGATTATTTAAATTTGATAAACTCCATGGAACAGCTTTTATTATTTTCGGAATAATCTCTATTCTAAGCAGAAGAGCCATTGCCGGGTTATTACTGGAGTTTATAGGATTGATTATATTGTTTAAATCATTTATTCCTAGTTTAAGCAGTCTTTTTTATAGTATTCTATTAAGAAAGACACCAAAATTAAGTAAATAATTATGAAATCAGTAAAAAAAGATGTGTAAAAATTTTTAATTAAATTCCAGTATAATGAACTTTTCGTTATAATAGAAGGATATATCATATATTATTCTTTTAATAGATGAAAATATCTTTTCAAAATAAAATACAAAATTATATTATACATTGCTATTCATTTATATTATTATTTTATTAAGAGACGGACTAAAGTTGGTTAGATAGAAATGATGTATTAAATTTAGGGATATGTGATCGATTAATTAAGGCTAAAATTAAAAAAGTCTATCGATAGGTAACAGCATATATCAGGCCTGAACAACTAATAGACAAATAGATGTCTTTGAATAAAACTATATCTTCTAATGATAATAGCTCTTCAAATCTTCATTATGTGCTTGAATTTTTGTTAAAGACTGTGTTTTATTAAAATTCCACTTCCAAATAAAAGAGTTAATCAATAAGTGTTATCCAACGATTTATTAATCCTCTCAAGCGTTCATCACTGTTTATTTGTTTATAATTTTCAGAAAAAATCTAAACTCGTAATTGCTTTTAAAATTCTTCAAGCAATACACTATCTTTGAACATATTGATGTAGTTATAATTCATGTCATATTAAATCAACTTATTAATATTTCAGTTTGGATTTTCATCCTTTCATACTCTATTATATTTTATATCTGAATATGACACAATGGATTAATAACTAAAATATTCTTATCTAATGGCTCTAAGAGAAATTATTAATAAACATTCTAATTTGACCATGCCTATATTTATTATGGCTTCAAGAGAATTATTAATAAACATTCTAATTTGACCATGCCTATATTTATTATTAAATAATATGTCTCTGGAGTAATAGATCGTCTTTAAGAATTCAATGAAATTTTCAGATATCCGAGATGACTTTAAACTAGAGCAAGAAAGGAAAGCATCTTAATACTCTATTGCGGTATAATAAACACTTTATAGTGCTGAAATTTTATGTACCCATTAATAGATTGTCAATCTCTTTCTTAATTCCATGTGAACAATTTTATGAATTTGAAAAATAAGGAAGACAGCAGGCTGCAGTTGTCTGTAAAACAGGTCTGATGTAGGAGGTAGAGGTGTAATGTTTACGACACATAGGAGTCCTGTGTGACGTTCGGTTTTAAATTGCCGGGTGGTTCAAGAAAGTGCTTATATATGGACATAAAGCCATTCCACTTTGGGTATAAAACATATATGTTGCTCTTAGTTATCGAATCCTAGCAGGCTATAATGAGGCTCAGCCCAGAATTTAGAGTGATCCGTTGTGTGTTTATCCGATCTTGCCTGGACCAAGTTTCCTTCATACAAGTGGAGTTTTTAACAACCCGTTTGACAATAAGGTTTTCACCGATCACTCACTAGCTATAGAAATATATTGAAAATAATTTACTTGTTTTTACAATATAAATACTAGGATAAAATTAGAATTGAACCAAAATTCATTTATATTTCAAAATAATTTATTTAAAAGAACTCAAAAAGTATCTTATTCATACTCAGGTAAAGACACAAATCGGAATGAAGATTTGGTCTTACAACAAAATAATTCAGGATTGAAAGGCAAAAACATGATCTTTGAGTTGAAAATAAATAAAATTAGGCAATTCAAATGACGCATATCTAAAGCTTGAATGGATCAGACATATGTTTTTGAATATCAAATGCTTCAAATAATACCAAATAAATGAGACGTTTCGCTTACAACACTGAAAGCATAAGGAAAAATGATACGTATCACTTTCAATTCCCACCAAAGTGTAATAACTAAAAAAATTTTCCGTTGATAGATACCTGACAGTTCAGGGTGTTTTTCTTTATAATTGAGACACAATCTAATGGGAGAGATGATTTTAGTGAGGTGAAAGATCTTAGCTTGGGATTTAAACATATGATGTCATGAATAACATAACCTGATAAATTACATTTTTGAAATGTGATAGTTTCCAATTTTCTAAAGCTTTTTATACAATTAGAGGAAATAGTGCAATTTCTAAAGATTAAATGATTGATATGCTTAAAATCGTCAAATTGAAAGTCATCTATTCGCACATCTATTGGATTAACATACAACATCTCAATTGGATTCAACTCTTTCAAAATGTCCAAGTGTTTCACGTTTGAGACCTTTCCATATGATTTAAACCCGCCATGTGAGGAATATGACAGCATTTGAGTTGATGAATGAAAGGCAAATTTTGTACTATTTGTATTTTTAATAATATGCAAAAATAATTCATATTGAAGAAAGCTGTTAGAAACATCAAATTGATGTAATTTCATGCTTTTTATTAAGCTTGCTATTTTTCTAATAAGTCGTGCATCATTTTCTTGTAGAACAACGTTCTCGAGAATCAAAGCTTTAGGACTGAACTTTTGTAATAAATAATTTAGATCTTTATACGAAATTTTAATATTAATCAGCACTAATCTATACAAGCTAGGGACTGGGTCATAAATAAAATTGAATGAAAACAACCTTTCAAGTATTAAACATTCCAGTTTAAAGTCGAATATATTTTCAAACCTGAATAGATGAGTTTTGAATAAATGAAGAGTCTTTATGGATCTATTCTTTACAAGGTTTAGTTCAATCGAATATCCATTTTCTCCTTTAATTACTTTATAGCCTTCCGAATATTTTAAATTACTCAATTTTTGTATATTTTTATTATCCCGAACAACTGACAATAAATACATTATGTCATTGTTTATGGCGACAGTTGTCTTCCTTCTTTTGTCCGGTTTCTGTATTTCCGCGTTTTTTCTTTTAATTTCTCGTAATTTTTGCATGGGAATGATAGAAAAAAAATGTTAGCTGTGTACTTTTTTGCAAAAATTTTGGAAGCTGATTAAATAAAAAATTCAACTGACTTATAGTGATGCAAAAGGGAAATGACATCCCAAACACTTAAATATTGTAGAATTGAGCAAAAGAGGTAGCTTTTATCAACATTCTTTAGGCTAGATTTATTTGAAGGAAAATCAACTGAATTACGTATCTATTAAATATCTTTCAGATAAAAGGAATTAATTATTGATTGAGAAAGAAATGATATTCAATTTTTTTGTCAGAGATGTGATGCCTGCAAGGTTTAAATTAATAAATTATTTGTTCTAAGATAATGTGAATAATTTTTAATCATACAAGTAGAGCTAAACAAGAAGTATTCAGTTACTACCAGATTAGTTATTTGAGGAAGCCTATGAATATAGATTAACAAAAGATGAGATTACGATAAATAGGGATTTGATATTGTTTGGCAATAGATTATTTGAGGAAGCCTATGAATATAGATTAACAAAAGATGAGATTACGATAAATAGGGATTTGATATTGTTTGGCAATAGATGCATGATAAATGCGATCATATTATCATACAAATTCTTTAAATAATAGAAAGCCATGACATAAATACAAATCTTAATTCAGGTCTTCAAATCATAATTTAAGAATCTAAACCGAAGTTCATGGCAGCTATTATATATGCAAACGATTCAAAATTTTGATGACCATTTGCTTTCTGATTAAAATTTAATTAAAGGCAAAAATTCAATTGATTAGGTTCAATTCAAACACAATTACGACTCTCGGTAGAAAGCCTAGTCTTACTCTTTCGAGTATCACATTATCTATTCTTATATCTGCTTTTCGTAAAAAGAGTTAGTTATTCTAAATTGTAAAAAATATCTTAAAGAATAATTTACTTACTGCTTTATTACCTTTATATATTGCTGTAGGGCTCCGTTCAGGCTCAAATCTATTAACTCTTCAATCAATGTCTTCAAGGATATACTCCTTGTTCCATTTAGAGACATGTCATTGAATCCGATCCTAATGTAAATAACACTCCATTATTCACCTTTATTAATATTATTTTAAGGTTCTGCCTTACGGTTAGATCTTTAAAGGAAAAGAGACAAAGGAGTTCGCCAACTTAAATAAAGAACGATCAATTATATTGACTTTTATTTTGTATTTAAATTAATGAAATTCGTTAGTTCAGTTTACAAGTAAATAGCCAATTGCGATGATGGAATAATAAATGAATATTATTCGATATGTTTGTTCCGATTATAATGTAGATCACAAGAATAATGAGATTTTTTTGTTTCAGATTCAAAATTGTAATCTTTGGCACCTGAAACCTCGTAGATTAGCATTAAAAAGGCAAATATTTGTAATTTTAGGCTCAAACTCATATGACTTATTTGTGTTCTTAATGATGGATCGATTAAACTGATCTATTGGCTTGTGTAACAACCAGTTATTATCATTGAAGATTAATGTTTCAGGTTGTTTCGGAATTTAAGAAAAAGACCTTGAAATCTAAATACATGAAAATTATCAAAAGAGCAGGTATTATTCCATTAAAGCCTCACGAGATCAAAAAAATCGTTGAAGCAGAGAGGATGCGAAAAGCATTACACAAAATAAAGCATAACCTTGAAAAATACATTAAAACTAAATATAAGTCAGAGACAGTAACCAAGCAAGAAGAGATAGTAAATAAGATTATAGGCAGGATTATAAATTATAAAGGATCTGAATCAATAGAGGATAAAAAGGACATTCAAAGCATCATAGCATTGGATTCTCCTAGATTGACTGATGTACCTGGTGATAATAAATTTAGATCGTTAGTTCAAGATCAAGGCACTGATCAATCCTACGAGAACAGTAACGGCATTCCAAGCACAATCGATGAGGCTAATGAAAGAAGGAAATTGAGCATAGAATCACATTGCGAGGTTGATAGAATGATCGAGCAAGCTGATGGGGATATCCAAAAAGTCGAACAAAGAACGTCATTCAATTCAGGTAATGAAGATGTAGAAGGAAAGGGCGAAAATATAGAATTCAGCAGCTATGATTCAACTGAGGAAGGCAGCAGCCAAGTCCTTTTACAAGATAATCTCTTGGACAGTAAATTGGAGGTGAATCAAAATGATAAGATATTTACAGAACCAGTAGACAAATTGGCTCAGATTGAGGATTTGAATTTTGACGGATCAAATAATAATGCTGATAGTTGCTCAAACAACCATCCCAACATTGTTGAGATGGAAGATTCATCTTCAGTCAACTTATCTAGCAAATATCAAAATTGCAATACAGCAGGCAAAATCACAAATCCTTCTAATTTAAACGACAGACTAATTCAAAGAGATCTAAGGCCTAGGTCGATGTCTGCAATTGAGATGATTGATTCTTCAACATATGAGGATGTGGAAGATCAATCAAAAGGAAACAGAACAATGCCTGAAATCTCCTCAGAAACCTTAAAAACTCTTATTGGGGAAGAGAAACTCAAAATAGATTTAGATCAGACTGGAATCAATAAAATTGAAAGTGTGTCAATACAAAAAAAGATAGAATCAATTAATCAATATGATTCTAAGTATATTTTCTTGGACAAACAGAAAAGTAAACCATCATCAACAGCAAAAGAAGAGAATAAATCTCAAAATCAAGATAAAGTCAATGACTCTAAAGTGATTAGTGCAACGGCTTTTGATATGAAGAATGTGATAACATTTGATAAAATGGATTCAAATGATGGGAGAAATTTAAAAACCAGTATCAAGGAATTAATAAAGAAATATGGCATAGATGACATTGATAAGGAAACTAAAAATATAAAAGAAAAGATAAGCTCAATGAGCGAATCCCTGAACAACTGTAGCCACCAAAATAAAGAGATCAAAGAAAAAGTGAAGATCGAAGACATTTTATTGCCAAATAGAAATGATGAAAAGACAAACAATTTCAAAGATATAATTCAATTTTTTGAAGTAAATAAAAACAAATAGAAAGATAAGTGTTTACTGACAAATTTTGAAAATTTTTACGGGGTTTGAACCTAACAATTATTAAATATTTGAAAAGTTGTTCAAGTTTTATCAGATATTAAAAGTTTAAGGGACAATTAAAGTCTAATATGATATGGTTGATTCTAGCCTATTGGCTCAAGATTAAAACGAAATAACTGGGGACAGTGACTTGTTGGAAACAGTTGTTTTTAAGTCAATATGTAACATTAATATTTTTTGCATGAATGAAACCTGAGGATTTTTACTAACACCCATAAGAAAAACATTAAAGAGTATGGCTTATACCAAAAATTCAGGACTTACATCCAATACTTTATATCTTAGAAGGCAATTTGAAACAATTTATTTGAAAGTTCAAAAGGCAAAGACCTCCTGAAGAGATTCATAGGACAGTAAAGATACTAGACTTACATGAATACAAGAAAGCAAAGCTTTTTTTAAATAATACCATAAAAGTGAATTCTTTCTCCATATTTCGATAGTTAATGAATGAACATTGAATCATTTGATCAGACTCGTTGAAAAAAACTCAATTCATTTAGGAATTGAAAGAAGACTAAGAAAATGATTCACATAATTTTGGAGAATTTTATTCATTTCCTGGCTGGATTGAATAGTCAAGAGCAAATATATGCTCATATCCGAAGTGACATGGCCTTTTGCTCATCCTTTATATAATCATCTTTGGCAGCAATCCGGCAATTTATATCCAAGCAAATATCTCAGAGAACGACAATAGAATTGTAAATGTTCGAACCGTGACTGTTATGATCTCATACCTCCAAATATATTATTGCATGTCTGTATTTTAAATAACTGCTGCTTTTTTTCTTCTTCTTCATTACAAAAAAGATATACTACAGATACTTAATGGAGTGATCACATTTCTCCATTATATAAAATGTAATACATATATCGTTAACAGTATGAAAGTGATGTCCTTTCTTGCTTTATTTGAAATCTTTGAGATCGATTCCAAAAGAATATTCGGTATGAAAACGATGGAAGAGTAAAAATCAGACATCTTATTGTTCAATTTATAAAGCAATATCCTAGAATTACTGTATCTGAGAAAAGCATTTTGCAAAAATTTAATCCTTGAAAATACTCTTCACAATTTCAAATATCTCTAATATATAAATACTTAAGAATTCTTTACTTCGTGTGATTCAAATATCTCTAATATATAAATACTTAAGAATTCTTTATTTCGTGCATTTCAAGTATCTCATCCATCGAAAAAATCATAAAAATATTTACAAAGAGAAATGGTTATATAGTAAACAGAAGAGATCAATATCTTGTCAATCATCCAGATTCATCTGCTAGAAGTGGAACATTTAAAATATTTTGTTGATTCTCATAAAATAATTTGAATCACTTCATGTTTTAATTAAAGTCTCATAACTAATTTGATTAATTAAAACGGTTTTTATGACGATTGTTTAGTATTTCATTTGTTTATATAGTTAGTTGTCCGATTACATTATAAAGTTTAGGATTATAGAAAAGCCAATAAAATATGCAATACTAAATCATGTCTTCTAATTCTCAAGATTCAAATGCACAGCTTGTCAAAGTTAACTGAGTTATATAAAAAAAGCAAGGGGAGGAATTTTAAATAAATGATGAGCTTTGATGAATAGAGATCTTTTTCCACAGGAATATGAACATATTTATTCAAGTCTTTTTAAATCAATTTTGATATTAAATAAAATGTAACATAAATTTTTATTTTGGTTTAGGAATTAAATCACTTAGTTTTTTTGTAAAATAACCTTTCATTTGAATATTATTTGTTGTGTGCGTAAATATTTATTCAACCAATAGCTGATATGAGTAAAGAGGGGGATGATTTCTAGAGGCGTAGATAACTTTTTATTAGAAATGATGAAAAAAAAGGAATTTATTTTCATCATATTGCTATAGTTAGTGAATGATCAAGGAAAAACTTATTGTTAAATGGGTTGCTAAAAACTCCACTTGGATGGAGAAAACTTGACCCAGTAAAGATCGGAAAAACACACAACGGATCAGTCTAAATTCAGAGCAAAGCCCTATCATATCCTGACAGGCTTCGATAACTAGAAGCAACCTATATACTTTAAACCCAAAGTGGAATGGCTTAGTGCCATATATCACGACACAGAACTCCTATGTGGGGTAAACATTACACCTCTACCTCCTAAGTGGTGGCTACAGACTTGTTTTGCAGATGACTGCAGCAAACCGTCTTCCGTTATTTTTTCAAATTCTTAAAAATGTTCTCAATTAATTAATTAATTAAGAAAGAGATAGCCAATCTCTTAATGGGAGAACTAAGCTTCACCACTAAAAAATGTCTATTATACCGCAAGACAGTATGAAGATGCATTTCTTTCTTGCTCTAGTTTAAAATCATCTCGGAAAAATGTTAATTTTTTCCAAAATTTCCCATTCGTTTTTTACAATAAAGGATTTATTTAATGGGCAATCTAATAGTTACTCTTTGATTGATTCCGTGTCATGTCTCTTGTCTACACCCGATGATCTGGACACTAACTGCTCAAGACTCACATGGTTGTCCGCCTCTTCGATGCTCTAGAGTCTCTTTGAGTACAATAGACTGGATGTATGCTTCGACTTTTAACTCAATTCCTATCACTTTACTATACTTGTTGTGATACTTCTTTATCAAATCATTACATATGGAATTATATTCACTTTGCACTTGTAAATCAATGATAATTCATTTACTATTAAATCATATTTTCTAGATTTTTCATTTTCAACTTGAGCTAATAGGTCAAGATTGGTGATTTCAACCTCGATCAGAGTTATTTCACTTTTCTTTTTATCATGTAAGAAGATATCTGGTCTGTCATGTTGTATTTTGATGTTCCTTTTTTATTATCTTTATCAAATTGAAATGCTACAAAATTTTCTTAGAAATTTTTTAAGCCAATGCTTACAAAGAAATTTGATTTTCCAGTGGATGCAATTTCAGAATATTTAGAAGATCTTATCATTTGCAGTTATTCATTGGTTGAAGATAAAAGGGTTGGGAAGATCCAGCTTCTTAATTTTGAAGATCTGAGCATTATTGATGAAATATCTACAACAGGGACACTAGATGCCATCACTCATCAAAATAGAATATACGCAGCCAATTCAACAAATATTTCTTTATATGAAGATTTCAAACTATTAAAATGTCATGAAACCGAGTCTCTAAATACATTTATAATTATGGATGCTTCTTGTATTTATTCCTCAAATATTAAAGGTGAAATTAATATCTTCGAAAAGAATCTAGAGCATATTTCAAAGATTAAGGTGACACAACATCCAATCTGGATTATAAAAAAGTACAAGAATTGTTTATTCATAGGAGATGAATCAGGTTCATTGTTTAAATATAATTTAAACACAAATGAATGCTTTCAAATTCTCAAAAGGGATACTGGTATTATTCAAATTTACTTTGAAGATGATAAATTAATTTTGAGTACATATGGGGATTTGGTTGAAATATTCAATGCCGATAATTTGGAGTGTGTTAAAAAGATTGAAGTCGGACCGATATGGAGAATTTCTCGTTACCGAAATTTTTATGTGTGTGCTTGCATGTATGATGGTTTAAAAATATTTGACTTGAATTTTAATCAAATAAAAAAATTCTCGACAAACTCAATTTGTTATGGATTATATGTCTCTGAAAACCAAATTATATTTTCATCATTCTACGAAAATATAATTTGCGTAATTTCAGGTGACTCATTAATGAAATGAAATATTTAATTAAATTTGCTTTTGAAAATTTTTTTAATTAAAAATAGACACTCCAATATAACTATCCTGCCAAAGACAAACAATTTTCATCTTGAAAAATAAAAATTTTAATTAATATTCAGGCTTACAGATAGAGATGTCACAAATCTTTATTATTCTTATACAAGTCCTTCAATCTACAATATATCAAAGCATCTTTAAGATTGTCTATCTCCAAAGATGATCTAAGGCTTAAGTTATATTCAATATCTTCACTTATTTTAGGAGTAAGAGCTGCTGAAACTTTTAATCTTAATCTTTTTTGATGATGATAAAGATTTAGTTTTTTGATTTGAATTGCAATATCAAGAATTTCTTTGTCATTTAGATTTTGCTCGAAAAGAGCTTCGGGAGAATCATGATAATCACATTTCAATATTGCAAGACCTTTTTTATACAATAGTTTTAGCTGTGTTTCAATTGTGTATTTGATAAGATGCTCTCTTTCATTTTCAAGATGCTGGAAAGACATTCTAAAGCTGACTTTTGGCGGTTGCATTCTCTGAAGAGCTGCCAATTTTGCTTTCCTTTGCGGGGTATTAATTGAATTAGATGAATATTCTAAGCAATAAGCGTAGGGGTTTTGATTGTTTAAATATTCCAAAGGCAATGCTTCATCATAATTTTTGTATTCCATGGGTGAAAAATCAAATTGGAAAAAGAAGAAGAAAAGATTCTTGAGAAAAGCGATTTTGAAGGAATTTTGATGCTATTGTACAAGAGAAAGCTTAGTATGGTCCTGGATTAAAAGAATCTAACAGTTAGGAAGGGTAATTAAATACTTCGTGATATTAAAAAAAAGTAAAAATTTACCGAAGAGGGAGAGAAAACAGCATTTCATAACAAAATAGAAAATATAAAGTGCAATGGCACTGTTAAAATACCACGGATGATACTGCCGATACGTCTTGATTTGAATCATTGATAAATTTCATTGAATCTTGATTGCAGGGATGACTATTTTGAATGAATATAAAAATCCTTTGATTTAATTACATCTTGTTTAGGCTGAGTCTTTTATTGAATTAAATATGACTGATAAAAATGTTCACTGTATCTGCTTAACCACCAAGGAATATTATATGAGAATTATCCAGTTTATAGATTAAATAAATACTTATTAAAAGCCAGATTTAATTCTAGAATTCATGTGGAGTAAGGGGGATTCGTGAAGTATTGGCCTTTAACTCCACATTTCAGCTATATCCCGGATTATTTTCAACATTTTTACTTTTTGTGTATTATTCGTTAGACATTGCCTTATATGGCCTAGTCTTTTCCCTAAGGCGCTTTTTGCTTGTTTACTATCTTGTCAACAATTCTATATGTATGATTAAAGCAATAAAATTTTGCATCCAGAATAATTATTGCAATCGGGAACGTTCCTCTTTCACAAGCCAATCATGTATTCTTAAAATGATTGATCAGATGAAATATTAATGATCAAACGATTCAATAAATATTCTTTCTTTAAAAACGACTTCAAGAATGAATGATAATATTTCAAACCAGTTATATCAATTCAGTCTGAATAAAGTATTTATTTAATGGGTAATCCAATAGTTACGCTTTAATTGATTTCGTGTCAAGTCTCTTGTCTACACCCGGTGATCTGTGCACTAACTGCTCAAGACTCGCATGATTGTCCGCGTTTTTCAAATGAAACAGACTCCAGAGTTTTCTTGAGTACAATAGACTGGATGTACGCTTCGACTTCGGGCTCAACTCCAATCTCTTTACTATACTTGTAATTCAGGCTGAATATATATACTTGTTCCGTATAAAATAGTAGCTGGTCTGTAATCTGTAGTGTGCCCGATACTTGACTTTATCCTTGCAACTACACTAATTTATCAGTTCTCGTCACTTTAGAATATTGAACTACACCATTTTTGAAGACATTGTCTCGTATTTACAGAGAGATAACAATTTAATATTCTATCATATCATTCATTAGGTAATCCAATGTTTTAGATACAGCTGTGCGTGTGAAGGTTTATCGTAGAAATGCATTTGTATATGTAAGTAGAGCAATCTATTTATTGGTTTGAGATTTACTTTACCAAGCCTAATATGTCAAACCTGTATGCCTTTCTATTCGATATTACAAGCCGTAGATATTTTTTCATAATATTGCTTACTTTCTATTAATTTTTTATAGCTTTACTTGTTAATCACATGCATATTCTGCTAAGGTTCTTTTGGGCAAGCTATTATTGATTAATGAATGGTTACACTGAACAGGAAATGATCAATTAAATCAGGTAAAATCTACTCCTTTGTCGTATATCTTGGTTAAATAATCTAGCTAGCCTGAGAGCAAATGATCGATATAAAGCAAAGGTATTACAGTAACCAGTTAATAGAATTTTACTTCGGGAAGCGACTACTGTTTCAACTTTCTCGAATGTACCCTTCAAATCTTAGAACTAATTTCAAATTGATCGATTCTCTTCTTTTGACTCATTTATTTATTATAATATTTCTTATGGAACTTTTATAAGCCAATTTGGTATAGTGTAAAGATTTCTTTAAATATTTTAGCCTTTACCTGATAAATATAAATTTACTTATCAAATATGTCAATCCGACTACGCAGGTTTTTGTATATAAAACTCTATTGTAAATTCCCGACTTCAGATCAAACCTTTGTGAACTTTTATCACTGGAAAGAATAATAAAATTAAATTCATAAGCAAATAACTTTGACCGTAGCTTAACCATCTCCATTCTTTACCATTCACTTTATTTAAATTCATAACCAAATGACTTTGACCGTAGCTTAACCATCTCTATTCTGTACCATTCACATCATTTAACCCAATAAACAGCACTCCTTGAAACTTTTTATAATAATATATTGATCAAATAGTTGATTATCTTCTTTAATTATTGTGAATATATTCAGCAATTTCCCTGGAATGAATTAAATCACATTCATAGTAGAATTATCAAATCAAAATAAAATATTGGGATTTAGGTTGATAAAGAAAGCGTAATTAACTAGATTTATTAACCAATGAATTATATTTTATATAAAGTTATATTCACACCATATGTCGTCTTTAATCAGGTATTATGAAACGAATAAAATAAATATCATCGATGTATTATCAGAATGTAATCTTGTAAATCGGCTAAAAATTAAAGAATTGAACAGACAATGATTCATCAATTTTGATTATCATTGATTCATTCACAATAAGAAAATAAATTTAAATAAATACGTTATATCAGGTAAGAATTCCTTTCAAAGAAATAAAGAAAATCGATTTAACTACTTTATGATTGATAATTATTCCCTTCAGAATAAAATAGAACATCAGATAGCTAGTAGAGCTTATTAAATTCAAGATTTATTAAGACAGATACTATATTAAATAAATTAACATTGATTCAAATTCGATTTAATTAATAAGCAGTATAGATCAGTAAACCCGATAAATTCAATCTACAGTGCTGTCTCAGATAGAAGAATGTCATTTGGGAGATCCAGCTATTCCCTTCTCTAGACTCTCCAGACTTGCCAAGTTTTCCTCCCTGTACTCTCTACACTTGTCACAAATACTTATTGCTATTTCTGTTAAGGTGTGATTTTCACCATTAAAAATTTTGCAGTTATCTTTCATCAGATCAATATCAGAGAGATAAGAATCAAAATTCAGGTAAATTCCGTTTTTAATATTAGATTTGATTGTTCCAAAATCCATTGGATTTCTTATAACATTTTTATAATTTGGGAACTTTTTTGAAGAAACAGGCCTGTGAAAAGCAGCCGAAAAGGGAATAGCAATGAATGACAGTGTCAGTTTGAGAAGCTTGTCTTGGAATGCCTCGAGAGGCTTTTTGTCCTCTTGGATTTTCTTGCTTTTGATTGTTCCCACAAAATTTGGACAAGTTTTATTTGTCTTCATGTGTCCAGACTGACCACAGCTGGAGCATGTCAAGGATGGCTTCTTGTCCTCCACCTTAACCCTTTTCCTTGCCTTTAGATAAGCTCTTATTACTCTTGCATCTGTGATTTTGACAGTTCTAACGGTTAAAACACCGTTTTCTTGATATGTTCTTTTTATAGTCAAGAAGCTATTATCTGGTATAGGCAAGCACTCTTGCTGAAATTCATTCGGTCCCTTTTGAACAGGGCTGTAATCCTGAATTGTTTCATTGCTTAATACTTGAATTTGCCTACTCCAGATTTTCTCGATAGTTTCCTTGTAAGTTGATTGATGTTCTGCAATGATTTTTCTGTTTTCAGACTCGTTCCCCTTTTTCAGCTTTACTCTTTTAAATGAAAAAGTATCTGCTTCTCCATTCGCTTCTATTTTGGATTCAAGTTCAAGCAAACCTCTTCCATTTGCTGAATTTATGAAATTTCTGGACAAATACCAGTTTGGCGAAAAATTTTCATATTCGTCGTATTCATCGTCCTCTGTGCATTTGTATCCAAGATCTTGCAATCTTCTTTCTGTTGCCAGCATACTTTCGTACTGACAAATATTTTCAGGCGTGACTAGCTTACGTAAATCTTCCTCTCCCACGATTGAGAAGGAATCCTTCAGCACCCAAACATTATCCTTTCCTTTCTTTATACAGTCACTGTACTCCTTCAGCCATTTTCTTTTGCTTCCTTCTGAAAAATAAGGAAACATTTCGTCTAACTGCTGCATTTGCAAATCCTTTCCCTTTGAAAAGATTCTGTAAGCTGCGACCTTCAGTCTGTCTTTACAGAACTGGTTCAGCTTCCTGGAATGTGGAGCAAAAACTTCTTCCTTTGGAAATTCTTGACCAATCAGGAAAGTGTTTTCAATGCTTCTCATAATGATCTCATCATTGTCAATAATACAAAGAAAGTCAAAGCTCTTGTGCTTGTAGGTTGGAGAAATAAATAAGTTGTTAGTGAATGTTGTCAGGCATGCACCTGCTTTGATTGATCCGAAGCCATAGAAGGGTGCTTCATCCTCAGGTTCTAGGCAAATGAACTTGTCATTGTTCGCTTCATCAGCTGTATCGGTCTTCCTGTAGTACGTGTTCAGCAGGCTTACCATTCCTGGATTGGCAACGAAGAACGGTGACTCTTCCAGGTATTCACAAATAATAAATTTTGTTGAATCAGCCAAGCTCAACTCACTGCCTTTTTTAATAATACTCTCTGTGAATTTATTCTTTAAGGGAGCTTTAAAGGCGTATTTACAATTAGAAAAGGAAACAAAAGCCTTGTGGAAGTTTCTTAATTCTTCCTTGGAATGATTCGTCTTGTAAAATCTTGAGTCTAATCTCAAGGCTGGCAATGAATGCTGTACCCCGAAATTGTCTAGAGAAGCCTTTGTGCTAATTTCATTAATGTAATATTTATCGTTACTGATATTGTATTTGTTCTTCAATGGCTTGTCTGAGAATACAAATTTAATATTCTTCTTCTTAATTCTATTCTTCTTGTCTTCAATCTTCTCGTCTTCAATCTTCTCAAATATTAAATTTGGATCTTCCAAATACAAGGTCATTGTGTTCTTGAAAGCTGGCATTGTTTCTTGGTCTACAAATATATTTTCTTCCCAACCAGATCTGATTAACTGATCAACATACTCCCCTATGGCTACACTCTGATGATCTTCAAACTCTTCTATCTTACTCTCCCAATCAACTATTTCTATTGGCTGAATATTTGTCTTTTCTTTGGAACGAACGGTTTTTTGAAACTGTTTTTTAATTTGCTTTTCCAGATCTCTTCTCTTCTTAAAATCCTTAAAGGTAAAGCTTTTTAAATTTACGCTCAGTGCTTCTAGCGTGGATTTCTTGTCTTTTGTAATGGAGACAGTATTTCTGAACCTATGACTATCATCTATTTCAAAATCTAAAGGATCTGCTGGAGTTTTCTTAGTTCTATATTTCTTCAGTTTATAATCTAACGGAACGTCTTTGCAAATAAAATTCAAAAAATTTGTTGGTTCCGTATTTTCTTCCTCGGAATTCCGAACTAAACCATTTATGGTGGCGTTTCTATTGATCAAGGCTGGATCTTTTCTAGAATTCATGGGCAGTTTATAAGATTGAAGATTAGATAAGACTGAAAAATTTATTGATCAATTTTATAAGAAAATGTCAAAGGAGAAAGTACTGGTAATATTTAAAAGATTTTATAGAATAATTTTTCAATGACTATTTTGCAGTGCTGAGAATTGTATAACGATATCTATAGGATCTTCGAATATTGAAATTAGAGGGTATCTAATGATTTGACAGAGGAATTCTCAATCTTTCATATATTTTGAGACCTATTCATTGTGAAATTACACTACAGCTTTTAGCCTTACAATCTATTTAATCTAAGTTTTATTCCTTCTCGTGATTTTTTATAAGAGTAATATTCATTCTACCCTAACGTTTTTAAACATATGTATGTTTTCAAACTAAAAAAAACAAGGATTAATTAACTAGAAGCGCCTGTATCTCTACAGTTTTAAATCTCCTACTAAGGTCTTGAGCACTCAACACAAATCCTAAGCACACTCTTTCGAACTTCGGGCAAGCCATTTTTTATACATGCTACTCCCGCATGTAAGGTATAACATGAACTTTGTAATGTGATAAGATTATCTCAATCATAGCACCTTGAAAATACTTATCAGTGATAAAAGTAAATAAGATGACAGCTGTCTGTTATTAGAAGATAGAGATGTAATGCTAGAGCATTTACAATATTTAGGAGTCCTGTATTACGTTTTGTTTGTAAATAACTAATACTTGTATTGGTTTTATGAAACTATTTAAATTTGAATCAAATAAACATACTTGTTCCTAGTTGTATGGTTTGGCTTAATCCTGAATTTAGAGTGATCCTTTGACAATAAAGGTTTCACAGATTCCTTAATAGCTATAAGAATATGGTGAAACTAAATTATTCTGCAGGGTAAAGGCATTAATTTAGTAAATAAATATTACAATGATTTTTTATGCTCTATTATATGTATGATTTTTTAAAATGGGTATTTAATCAATTGATGAAAGATGTTTTAAACAACAAATTTTGATCTAAAACAACTTCCTTTGAAAGTAAGAATTGTTCTAGATTTATCTTCATTCAGATCTACCGGAAGTATGAGCTTTCCTTTTGTCAAAAATTTCCAACTATTTAAAATATTGACATGAATTTGACAGATTTAGATGTCAAAACAAGTCAGTTTGGTCTTAATTGTTTATAAATAACAAAAATTGATTTGGTCGGTATATTTCTTTTAAATACAACAAATACATTTGAAATGTCTTTGTTGTTTAAATATTTTCCAAGACTGGTAGTTGAATTGAAAACAGTTAATTAATTGTTTTTTTTTTGCATTCTTTAAAATGGAAGAAAAGATCGAAGTTTTAGGATTAAAAACAAATTCCATGACACCCCAAATGGTTGGAAGAGATCAAAGTAGAAGAAGGAGCACAAGAAACAAGACTGTAATGATAGATCGCAACGATTTGGTTGGAATTGTCATGCCTCAAAACAGTCAAGCAGAAAATGATATTCAATTAATGCAAATAGAAAATCTGCCAAAAGAAGAAAGGATGTTTAATAACAATGCATCATCTAATATCCCTACTCAGGTAGCACAGAATAATCTTCAAGCCTCCCCCAATAATTATCAAGAATCTTTTGTTAGACCGCATAGTTTTTCTCAACGCATGCAAGTGCCAAGCAATGGCTTTCAAAGTTCAATTCCATCTCCAACAACCTTTTATCAAGGCCATTCACAAGTGCCAAGCAATAGCTATCAAAGTTCAATTCCATCTCCAACAACCTTTTATCAAAGTCATTCACAAGTGCCAAGCAATGGCTATCAAAGTTCAATGCAAGATTCACACATTATTGTTCCTTTAAATATAAACACTGAAGCTAGACATGAACAAAGATTTAATGATTCAACTTACCAAAACCATGGATCTAATTTAAACCAAAGAAATTCTCAAATCCCAATTGGTAGTCAATTCCCAAGTAACAGCAATAACACACAGACACCAGTTCAGAACTCATTTATAGAAAGAAAAGCTTATAGTTTTAAAGATTTAATGAACACTTTTAAAGAACTTGAAAGCAAAGCAAAGATGTCACAATATGATCTTAATGGTCAAGAAAGAAGATTCAGAATCAACAGCGATTACGAAAATAGAGAACTCGACAAAAATGAATACAGTAATGTCAAATTCTCAAAATTATCGGAGAATCCATTTATTATAAACGACAGAAAGTGATTCAGGTCTTAAGTGTTGAAATCCAAACATTTATAAATTGATAAAGCTAAATATTTTTTAAAAACAAACCTGTCTCTTATTAAACATTAAATACTTTGTTATTTTTATAATTGTAATTTTTAGGTTCTAAAAAAAATAAAACAACTAGAAGCGCCTGTGCCTCTATAGGAAGAAATTTTAAACCTCCTACTGAGGTCCTAGGCACTTGGAACAAATCCTAGGATCACTCTTTCGAGCTTTGGCAAGCCCTTTTTTATCCATGCCGCTCACCCACACCGACACGCATGTATACCATCCGCCCACCTCCTCTTTTTTTCGGGGTTTTCTTTTTACGGGGAGGCTGTGACGTTCTGATATAAACTGTTATTAGTTTCACACACAAGTGTATTACTTATCCGGGCAACCACGAAAAGGCTACAGTCATCCGTCTGTCTCACGACAGATTCTGCCCAGTCTTGTTCCTTCCAGTACCTTAATTTCCCAATGGCTATCATTCTCTTCTTCTTTCAAACGAAATAGACTCAAATGATTTGTTTAATTCCACGAATTGGATGTACGTCTCTATCTCCTTACTGCATTTACTGTGATGCTTCGTAATCAATCCTACCCCGGTCAGGATAGATTGAATAATGTTCACATTGCATTTGTATATACGAGATATAAGAGTTATGAGATGAGAGATAACTTGCTTATGAATATAAATTAGGGTTGAATAAGTAAAGGGATTGGAAATTAAATAAAAACTCTAAGTCTTGGAACCATTATTGAATTTTTATCAAGCATATTCTTTAGGTTCCCTCTCATATATTCGTGATACTGTTATTCAACTTTATAAATTTATTTATTTATAAAGAGGTGTGATTTAATAAATAACGCTTGAAGATTCATTTTGTTGGCAATTTCATTCAGTTATTTCTCAATTCTATTTATTGGAAGAATCATTTGTAAATTGTATCCTTATTTTTCTAAAAAATTGTATTTATACTGAATATAAATGACATTATTTGGATGGCAGACATTCTTTATTTCATTCTAGTTACTTTTCATAATTCCAATCCTGAATCACAAAATTATTAATAAAATATTTTAATTATTTAATTAAAATATTTCAACATTCTGGTTCAAATCCTATTGTATTTATCTGCTAAAAGCAAAATTAATTCATATATCAAAGATTATAGTTCTATTTTGTCAGGTTTATAGTATTAAAACTTATCCTTAAAGATAAATACGCATCTGTTGAACAAATTTCACGTTTTTCTTTCAAATCATTAACAGTTATAATATATGGAAGAATGCTGTTGTCAGTAAAACAAGTTTGTTATTAGGTAGAGATGTAATCTTCGAGTATTTACGATTCATATTCGTCCTGTATAGTGTTTGGTTTATGTTTGTATTTGGTATGGTATTATGAAACCATTGGATTTTTGATCAAATTGTATATTTGCTTCTAGTTATCAAAGGCCAGAAGGGTATAATGAGGCTTATTCTTAGATTTAAAGCAACCGTTTCATGATTTACCATCTTTCGGAATGACTTTTTAACAAGCATTTGAGAATAGGATTTTCACTCACTAGTTATAGAAATAAATTACTATTTTTTATAAGAGTAATTCATTTGGTTATTTTCTTAGAAGATTTCTCATTTACTGTAGTAAATTATTTCAAAATCAAATAACGATAAATATTTGAATTTATTTAATTAATGGATACACTTACAATCAATTACATCTTCAATAAGAACACGTGGAGATCTTATAATTGTGCTAACCTGTGTTCTACCAAGTGAAAGATCAATTATAACAACCAGGGCATCTTGTTTCCAATTATATAATTGTGATAAAGCAATAAAGAACCCTTTTTACACCACATGCCAAGTCAACACAATCAGACTCCATTTGCAAGGAATTATTTGATTGTGAAAGCTTTAAAGAGCCATTAACAACCAATGTATTTTCTATTATTTCCACCTGATAGCCTGATTCAATCAAAGATCTTTTAATTAAATTTAAATCTAGCTTTCCAATAGTAAACTTCTCATAATCACCTTTACAATCTATGAATTTGTCGGATCTCTGTGCAATAAATTTGCTAATTTTCGTATTTAAGATTTTTTTGAATCCTAAACTCATAATTTCTTCGGAAATCAATGATTTGGTTGCATTTTTGGATGCCTTCAAGCAGATCTTCTGGTTACAAATAACAGTCTGGATTTTATTTTTATTAATTAAAAAACTTGTGGCTAAAAATCTTGCAAAATCTGGAAAATCATCAACAATAACTATCTTTTGTGGACAAAAACTTTCAATAATGGTTTGACAAGGAAATACATCACTAATACCTGGGATTTCACCTTTAATTATATTAAAACGAGGAATTATGCCTGTTTTTTTCAGGTTTTTTGTTTCAACGATTTGAATCTTTTCGGGTGAAAATTCCTGAAGGGGCTGCTGTTCTTTCTTTTCAAATTCAAAATTAACTGATTCCCCGTACGGATTGATTTGTCTTCTTTTCTTCAAGGTTGGAAACATTAAATTTTCGGTTGGATGATCTTGGAAGAATATAGTATTGGTCTTCAAACTCCAGTGATCTTTCTCTCCGTCCTCAGAGACTGATTCGGATTCTTCTATTATTTTAGGTTGTACCTTCTTTATTTCTATCTTATTGTATTCAAAGGAATAAACATTTAATAATTCAGGTTTGAAATCTTTAATTTCTCTGTCCAACAATAGTAATGTATTGTTATAATTATTTAGATCATCTAATACTGTACCTAGATAACCGTCAAATATCTCGTCAACGATTACAATTATGTTGTACTTATTAATTTCTGAAATATATCCGAACTTAACATTTGTAAATAAAATGTTTTCATTTGCTTTGGACCCAGCCCATTCAAACATGGATTTTGTTCTTTCTATAAATAACTTAGGAAATGATGAAATAATTAAAATTTCTTGCTTATATAACAACGTCAATAACTCTAACAATCTTGTGAATGATACAGTGATAATTAATTTAGAATCTGATAAATGATTTCCAAAGGATCTAACTGTTTTTAATATTTCTTCATCTCTACCCTTTATAGTCATCTTAGGTGAACCTGGATAAATTGAATTGGTTATGAATACATCAATATTTTCGAAATTCAGGGGATTAAATCCGTCGATAAAGTTTTCTTTCCTATGATTCATACTGTAGGAGATCCCGATTGACTGGTGCGTTGTTATAATTTTATAAGCTGAATTTCCTAATGTATACCCTGAATTGTAAGATATAATTTCAATTTCATTTATTTTGAAGGGCTGTACAAATTTTATCTGCCTTGGATTGAAATTATTTAAAACTGTTTCACCAAAAATTGATCTGTGATTGTCTAAAACTATTTGTCCTAAAACAGCTGTTGGAATGGAACAATATGTAGGAACATTGGGGAAAAGTGAAATAGCTCCTAGGTGAAACAAATCAAATGATGTTAGTAAAATACAATCAGCCGATTCAATAACTGATTTTATTTCATCGTAAATGCTGTAATCGAAATTCTCATTTATTCCGCAATCTACTATAATTTTAGTTCCATCTATTTGAAGAAGATGGCAAAAGATTCCAGTATTTGAATTAATCAAAGGGGTGAAATCAATGAAACTCAGGTGCATGGGGATGGCAAAAAATAGATTATTAAAATTATCGTTATGTAATTTTGACATCAAATTTGATCTTTTTTTAATCTGAAAAAATGAAAAATGTAAAATTTTACATTATAATTCGAATGCTTAAAGAAAATGAAATAAATGACAAGAAGGAGTTTTAATTAATATATCAACAGGGTGGGTCTGTACATTGAACTTTTGAGAAATAGAAGACATAATTTATTTAACAAATTCCGTATTTATATGTAAGGTTACAAATACGATTGGTTCTTGATCAATCATCATATCTTATTCATAATTATAGGCTATAAGCTTTACAATTAAGCCAAAAGTCGAAGCATGCATTCAGTCTATTGCACTCATGAAGACTCTGGAGTCTATTTCATTTGAAAGACGACGAAGTATCGAAGAATCGGACAACCATATGAGTCTTGAGCAGTTAGTGTCTAGATCAGCGGGCATAGATAAAAGAATCGACACGGAATCAATCTAAGAATAATCGATAATCATTAGATTTACCCATTAAATAAATTCTTACATTAGGCTTTACATTAGTTTATTGAGCTATCAGTTAATCAGCTACATAGACCAATGAAGTTCTAAACACTTGTTACAATAAATATATAAACAGGGTGGGTTCCTACAGAGACATTGGAAATAGTAATGTTACTGTATTGATTAAAATTATTCCATTTGTGCACTTTATCTTATATTCATACCCTTCTTTAACCAGGATTCTTGGAACGATTAATCAAATGAAATATTAAAGTCAACTCCACCAGTTAGATTCTAGAAAATTAAAGAAGAAAATGACAAGGTTTAATTAGTAAAACCGTTTATTGAAATACCCCTTGTATAATAAAGTTATATGATATCTATGAATTAAGAAATGTTCAAGTACTGAACTAGTATTTGATTATACTTTTAATATGGATTCATTTGCACCTAGAAGGTAGGAATGTACACCAAATACAATTAATATACTGATGACCAACATAGATACATAAAGGAAAAAAATTGATATGTTTGATTATCATAGTCTCAGGAGAAAATTATATAAATTGTCATAGAATGAATTTGATCGATGCTTTTCTAACAGCCAGAACAATCACATGTTGTTGCTTTTGAACCAATGATTACTCATTTAAGCCTTGGTTACACCTTTTTAACCATATAATTTATCAATGAAGACTCAAGTAGTTGATTGACCCATCTTAATCCAATATTTACGTCATTATGTTATCTGTGGGTTATTTATGACTCATTATGTGGATTTTCCATCACATAATATACCTTACTATTTTTATATTGTAATTTCCAAACTAGATTTTGCTATGAGCAATTTTGATTTGGCATAAGATATACCGAGAGTTTCATTTAAATGTCAAATCCATTACCTCTGGTTATTTCCCACATAAGAATGATCCTATATAATAAAAGGCAGCAAACATCTCAGTAAAGGTAATTTAATAAATAATTATTCAAGAGCTGGCATATTATTATCTGGAATTCTTACTTTAAATGGAAATTTAAATGATTATTCTACTTTTGTTTTTTTTAAAATCCTTTAGAAATACAATTTCATCCTGAATAAAAATGGGATTTCATTAGGATAATCTCTTAAATATTTTTTCTGTAATGTTAGTCAATACGGATCTATCCTATTGAAATTGAAAAATGCAAGTAAGGTTTTTCTTAGTATGCAATGTAAGAACAATACAATTTGGACTAATTTATAAGGCCAGATTTTCACTTGAAGACCGTCGTTTCCTGTATTTTCAATCTCTAGATCTTCAAGCAATGGGCTGATTTGATCCTCCATTGGAGATTAAATAGTTGAATTGTCTATCATGTAACTGCAAAGAAAACATTTTTGTCTGTCTAACGATTTGGAATATTTAATGTCAGAAGCGTCATCAAAATAAATTAATTTTATTCTTATAATTTAATTAAAATTTAAATAATAATAACAAACAATTAAATAGTATTTATAGATTGGCTCTTAAACACCCCAAATTTATTGAAAATGTAATTTTCAAAAAGAATTTATAGAATGTTTTCCTATAAAATCTTAAAAGTTTAGCATGATATCGCATGCTTTACTTTGACTAGTATCTCGGTAGAAATGGATTCTAGAAAATAAAATTTTTGAGATTTTATAGATGAAAATTTTCAAAAATCTAAACATGGTTGAAAGAAGAAAGCATAGGAATAAAACGATTGCAATATCGTATAAAACTGTGGAGAATACCAGCAGCCATGTTTGGCCCTAGGGCATCCCATCAGGGGATGAAGCCACTGGCCAGGTATTAAATTTGGGTTAGGCTCCGATATTAAGCATACAAAAAGAGATTGAGGAAAGCAATATTCCCAATCCATTTAAGGCTTCGGAAGCCACTGTGTGTACCGATTCAATTGTAGGAAGAATCGAAATGGGAGAACTTGGTTGTAGCCCAAGACAGGTTGTGGATGGCATCAACGAAATGAGAGTGGTTTCAAAGCGTAATACCAGAAACCAAACCATTTATATCAGTAAGGAAGATATAAATAGAATAATTGAGAATCGGATTACGATGGAGAAGAGGAAAGCATTGATCCTGGTAACTCTCAAAGCTGTGATATAAAGCAGTTAATCAATTTGTTTGAGACAGGGCGTCTTCAACAACAAGCTGATTGGTAGTACTCGGCAGAGGAATGAGATGAAACCCTAATAAATTTTTGTGAGACTTTGTCTCAAAATAAATAAATTACTTATTAAATATGTTTGTAAGAATCCAAGTTCTTATTTTATTTTGAGATTCATTTAACTTGGTTATGCAGCTGAATAGTTGGCTTGAAACCGTAACAATCTAAATAGAAAGCAGCTGTTACATTTATTTTATATCATAAGAGATTAAAAACTGTTCCAACCTTTATTCTATTCAAAGATTTTGAACTCAGCCAGATAATTCAAATCCCTTGTTTGCTATATTTTTATGACAAATTCTAACATGAGCATCAATGTTAATTCACAATAATATCTCGTTCCAAATGAGTAATTTTTTGAAAATAGATCTTATTCTTGAGAGCATAAAAAGTAACTTAAATATATTTTAGCAAACTCATAGCTATATTGTTGGAAATAAAAGATCAACTAACAAATCACATCATTGTCATATATAAATTTGGGGCAAAATGCAAATTAAATGCTGTTCGAAGCTCAAATGTGTGGGTGTAAAATTTAGTCAAAAAACTTTGAAGGAGTTATAAGGTAATTCTGACATTTACAGGTGTTCTCGTTGAATCAATTTTAATTTTACATCTTATTGTCTGGACAGACAGATAATACTTAGATCTTGATGTTTTAGTTAAATCAAATTGCTTCCATTAATCTAAATCCGGTATATATATTTTCTTTTCGGTGACCATAGACCCGGAATTTAAAGGATATGTTTTAAAATATGTTATGATGGTCTGGGCTTCCATAGTGCAGTGGTGCGAAGTTGACTTCGCATAATAATGAAAAACTTGAGGCTCGGGTTCGAATCATGTTGTTGAAATAATTTGGGTCTATTCGCAAAAAACATATAAAGCGTACCCAATAAAAGTAGAAAAGCTACTACTTAACTACAAAATTTTCGACCTAAAAAGTCCTTGGAGAGAACTTTATCTTAGGTAAAAAAACTGCGAGGTTGCGAAATGTGGTTGTAGAATGTACTGAATACAAAAGTTTGAAAAACTGATGATAAAGCCTTAGCCCAAGCATGCATTATTCATCTTGTCTCCAGTAGAAGGCAAACTCGGATATGTCTAAACTCGGATATGTCTAAACTCGCAAGTCGAAAAGAGAATTCATAATATTTATGGAAGAAATGGATATCTTAAACCTTCTAAGAAAAGGTGGACACTTGTCTTGATGACTGTCGATGAAATATTGGATGAAAGTGAAGTGATTCTTGGTTTGACTTTTTCCTAAAGCCTGAACCAAAACTAAGAAACCCCAAATTATACAACTCAATTCTGGAAGTAGTAGAAGGAGTCTACAGAAGGGACAGACAGAGATTAGACACGGCTGCAACCCTTAACCAGAAGCTTATAGAAAATCAGAATATTAAAGAAGCAAATTAAATGGGTCTCTAAAACATTTTCTATTAAAACGGCAAAGCCATTAGTCTAAATTAATTAACTATAAATATGATAAACCAGGCAGGGTATATAAAATGGAAGAATGTATCTGAATAGTAAAGAAGAAAAAGAGTCGAAGAGTTAAAAAGATAATATAAGAGAGTGTAATAGTGCACATACGAAAAGTAGAGTGCAAAGAATATAAATAGACAGGCTAGACATGAGAATAGTATAAGGAGGAAAATCAACAATAGGGACAAAGACAACGATAGGACGAGAAAGCAACAGAAGACAAAAGAAGAATGGGAAATACCCTAATTACTAAATACGTGTAAAAAAAAACGAAACAACTAAAAGCGCCTGTGTCTCTATAAGAGGAAATTATAAGCCTCCTACTGAGATCCTGGGCACTTGGAACAAATCCTAAGTTCACTCTTTCGAGCTTCGGGCAAGTCCTTTTTTATCCATGTCGCTTCCACACACGCCACCGGCCCACCTCCCTTTTTCCTGGGTTTTCTTTTTATTAGGAGGCTGACTGTAACATTCTGATATAAACTGTTATTAGTTTCACACACATAAGTGTGTTACTTATCAGATCAACCACGAAAAGGCTACAGTCATCTGTCTCACGACTGATTCTGACCAGGTATAAATAGACAAAAATTGTACCAATTAAAGTGAAAACATACAAAAATCATTGACTGAAACATAGCAAGTAAACATGATGAAAAAATAATTATGAACAGTAAACATGAAGAGCAACGGGGAGAGACAGAAATAACGACCGATTAAAACTGGGAAATCTGCCACGGACCTTGAACTGCACAAGGGCCCAACAGATGGAGAAGTACCGGTCGTTTACAACTACCACAAGGTTATCCAACCTCCATCTTGACAGCTAGAGCAGTTAGGATACGAAACTAAAAAATAAAATACTAATAATCAAAAAATTAAAAGGTCAGAAAGTCATAGCCCCACAAAAACTCTAAAAAAGGGGGGTATGACAGGAAGGCCAACATGCGGGAGTGGAATGTATAAAAAATGGCTTCCTCGAACCCCGAAAGAATGGGCTTAGGAATTATTTCTAAGTTCCCAAGACCTTAATATGGGGTTAAACTTCCACCTACAGAGGCACAGAAGCCCTATATTAAATAAATCTCGTTTTTTTGTCTCTAGTAATCAAAGCCTACCAGGGTATGATGGTATCTGTGTGGAGGTGACCGCTGGTCCCCAGAATTTAGGATGGTGAGTTTACATGTAAAAAGCGGGTTATTAACCATCCGACGAAGAAAATTGGTACCTTCAGAATTAGAGTTTTTTTTTGCTATGATGGTGTGCTAAATATTTCCTTCTGCTTCCCAATTAAAACCTAAAATGGACAATAATCTTTTTAAAGTTGAACTCAATCTTAAAACATTAATATTTGCTTGTTCTTAATAATAGGTGAAGATTTCTAGAAGAATAAGAGGCGATTGGGTTGATATTTTCATGACAATTGGATAATTTAAAGATCGTCATCAGCTTATGCGCCTCTTTGATGTAAAATATCTTCCATTTGCTTTTATCCCAATAATGTAAAATCAAAAATGATACGTTGATATAAATTTAAAGCTTTGTGTTAAATTGAAATGTAAATACCTCAATAAAAGGACTTATTTAATGGGTAATCTAATAGTTGCTCTTTGATTAATTCCGTGTCAAGTATCTTGTCTACACTCGATGATCTGTGCACTAACTGCTCAAGACTCACATGTTTTTCCGTCGTCTTTAAAATGAAACAGATTCTAGAGTTTTCTTGAGTACAATAGACTGAATGTACGCTTCGATTTTGGGCTCAATCCCAATCTCTTTACTATAATTGTTGTGGTATTTCGCTACCAGGTCATTACGTGTGAAATTGTATTCCCTTTGCACTTGTAAATCAATGATAACTCATTTGCTATCAAATCATATTTTCTAGTTTTTTTCGTTTTCAACTTGAGTTAATAGGTCAAGATTGGTGATTCCAATCTCGATCAGAGTTATTTCATTTTTTTTTTATCATGTAGGAAGATATCTGGTCAGTCATGTGTAATTCCTGTATCGACTCGAATCTCAAATTTTTCATTTGTTACAACTTCTTGAACGGAATGGAATTTCAATTTTCTTGTCTTCTTAATTCCGAATCTTCTACACATTGATAAATGTATGCATCTTAATACTTCATTATTCCTTATCATGTAATCATGACCTAACATACGGTCGCATTTGGTAGAAAGATGATCTACTGTTTTTGGTACAGCTTTGCAATGTGGGCATCTGACTTTTTCTCCAAAGAGTATATTTTTATCCTAAAGGAAACAATAAGCTCCTTCATCTCTTGGCTTCATATTTCCTTTAGTAAGCCACACTGAAGAATCTTTAATGGTGGCAAGTTCCTGATTACAGACCCTAAACAACCTTTCGTGGAGTTGTTTGCTTTTGATGTTGGTCATTAGGGATTTAATTTGTGATTCATAAAGAGATTCTTTGGTAATCTCGCCTTCTGTATTGTACTTCAGTCTTATGTATTTGTCAATTGTTGAGAGATGTGTCTTATTGTCTTCCTCGACCTTAATTATTACATTAAGCCTTAAGAACATACTTCTCGATTTTTCCAGGAAATTCATTAATTGAAGGAGCATATTCTCACTTTTATACTCAATATTGGACATTCCTCTTCCCATCTTGGCTTTTGGAAAATACAGCCTTTCTTTGTTTGCTGACTGCAAGTGGACTTTGTATTCCATTAGTACTTTCCTAATGGATTCATCGAGTTTGACATATTCTTCTGGCTCAAGCTTTAGTACACCTACATGGTAGTTAATCACAGACTCTGCATGCTCATTTATCGCTTTGAATAAATTCTTTGCATTCAGTTTGCTTTCACACAAATTCTTGACTCTTTTTAAGTAAATACTTTAAAAAAAATATATTTAATTAACCATTTTCAGACCATAAATATTCATTTTGTCTTTAAGTCGTATCTAATTAAACTTGATATCTATATTTGACGGCTTTGAAATGTTGAAATGAAATCAACTTCCAATATTCCAACGAAGTAAATGAAAATTTTATTAAAGAGCGATCATACTGGTATAACTCTTTTCGACTATATTTTCAAAAACAAATTAAAAATTGTCAACGTAAGCTTTCTTTCCCATTATATCCAATGACAGTGCCTATATTTCCTATTATCTCTTTGGTATGTAGATCTACGGAGAATCCAACAGTATAGTATTTTGACGAATTACTGAGCTCGATTAATATCGCCAAACATAAATTGTTCATGTTTTCCGTATCTGATGATAGTTGTGAACCATGACTTCTATTTTTTCAAAATATAAATTGTGGCTACACTTTTTTTCATTTTATCAGACTTCAGATCTATTGAATTATCATTGAGCAATCTGGTCCAAAAATCATAACAATAAGGAAATAAGATATTAAAGATTAATCATAACTAGGTTTGACGTTCTGTAAATAACAATGATGTATAGATTTGTCTAAATTATTGACTTGCTGAATCTGCTACTTTTCCAAGTGTACATTAATTTTTTTGGCTTAATTGATATGAATTCATTGTAACCCATTTCATTATTTAGCAAATTGACACTCTTTTTAATCGATTTTTGTGATATAATATTCAGTTCTTGTCTTAGCAGGGAAACCCAATCTCTATCTTCCTTCTTTAAATTGTTTGTTCCAATCTGTTTGCTCTCATGCCATCTTTGGCCGTTATAGTCTCATATGCCCTGCACATATATGGTTATGATTGTCAAATTAACTTTTATTTATCTTTATCATACGGCCATTTTTACGATTTCATCGACTACTTTTATTCTGTTTTTCTATACGATTGTAACCTTTAAATTAGGTTACTTTTAAGGTCAAGCTCAGTGTTTGAAATTAAAAATACCGTGCAGTTATCATCTAAAAGATTTAGTTCGAATACGGTCTGTCACTTGGTGATCTCCAATATTTCAGTTATTAACTTTGACATTCTTTAGAAATTTTGACAAAAATTTTATTATAACGAAAAAAAAACAATTTAATAAAAAAATTTTAAATGATCATTAAATTCCGATTATAGAAAACCCAACGAATCATTGTTTAAATTTTGGAAATTATGTTTTGGTGAAACTTTTTCATTGAAATTAATTAGATGTGTTTTTATCACTATACCAAACAGGAGTATTTGTAAAATGAAATGAAAGTATTTAAAGCGAGTATTTAAAGTAAATATGGGCTTTGCTTCAACTCTCTAAATGATATATTTATGGCTACACCTATACTACCTGTGATTTTCGTTACTTCTAGAAAAAATAATGAAATCAAAACGATTAGAAACAGGAACTTTACTTGAATTACCAATATAAAAGAATTAGATGATGCTTCTCAATATTTCACGCATATGAAATATCTGATGAAAAGAAAGCTACATGAAAAATCATTTGAGAAATTTTATTGATTAAATCAACTTCACAGTTACTTAATGAAAGAAAAGAAATTTTTGTGGTCAAAAGCTTTTCTTCGACAGAAGCATGTGCTATGTCTTGATAATAAACTGAACTCGGTGAGAAACTGATCATGAAGAGAAGTTGGTACAACAAATTTATTTGTGTGTTCTTTTTCCTTGTCAAGAGAATTACAAGCCAATTCATGTACGTTTCTGGCATTGTAAACTGCTTAGTCGTCTATATTTGTAATTCTCTTTGCATATCTAGAATCCACATTAAAAGAAAACAGTAAATTTTATAAGAGCATCATATGAATTAGAAATTAGTCAAATCCTCATATGGTTTTACGGATAAAGGACTACCAGAGTAGTAAAACAATTCAATACTTGTTCGGTGAAAGAGATATACTTCAATAATTGAGTATCTGTTTCTTTATTTAAAATAAAACGAGTCAAATCACCGTTATGAACCAAAATACGTGCCTTAATTGATTTCTGGTTTATTAAATTTAATATCCTATTGCTTTGACGAGATGTCTTTTAAAATGTAGAACATTTCAGTGAAATTTATTCAATAATCCAAGTATTCATCTGATGCCTAGTTTTTGTATTTTGTTGTTTTACATACTATCAATTGTTGAAGTATCGATGCAGAGGATGGTTTCTATTATTTACGATGTCATCCTAAATTGAATAAAGTAGTTCTACTTCATCTCGATAATATAAAGTATAAATACTTTATTCAATTGCACAGATCATCATGTGTAGACAAGAGACCTGACATGGGATCAATCAAAGAGTAACTATTAGATTATCCATTAAATAAATCCTTTACTTTATTCAATAATACTCTTCTTTAGATCTAGCCGAAATAAATTAGACAGGAAACTTCTTAAATCCAGTTTCTGGATTTACTTTTTCAAAGACAAAGGCCAAATTATACAGCTTGATGATATAATGAAATCTTTTATGTCTGATTAAAATGTATTTGTCTGATTGGAATCGCACTCATCATATTAAACATTCTGGTTTCAAAGAATCTTGTTCATATTTCAAGAAAGAAAACCAAAAAAAATTACACGGAAACTCCATCAAATATTCATTATTGAAAATTCATTAAACCAATTCAATTATTCTTCATTGAATGAAATAATTAAATCATTGAATTATATTGAGTGATAATTAATTAAATCAGAATTGGACATTCAGTTCTAAGAGTATTTTAGTTTGCTTACGAAGGACAATAGTGGGATGAATTGAAGTGTCCTTGTATCACTGTAATGAATATGGCATAGCTATTGACCAATAAAGGAAAGGCTTGCTGATATTCATGTTGAATTATTTTTATTCAGTTGATTCATTTTAGATTCTGCAATAAATATTCCTGATGAAAAAGTTGAAGTGAAAAATAGAATCTTGCTTTGTATTCTTATAGAATTTAAAGATAGGTAATAATGTTCCTATCATTTATTTGCTAAAGGAAAACAACAGTAAAGCATTGAATTCTAAATCAAAAGCATTCTTTCTAATTTTGAATGAACAGAATACAGAAATATTCATTTAATTGAATGATTAAAATATTTATTTTTAATACAAGATGAAATGATTTTTTTTTCTAAATTATTTCATGTCATTTGAGGCATGGAAAGAACGAGTGGTTGGGTGGTTTTCCTTTCTCCAAATCAAAATTATCTTCCTCTTAAAAGATCGAAACGTGGTTTTTAATTATTAATATTAATTCATTAAATACCATTTTAATTACAAAAATATTTATTAATTATTTAGGTGAAACAAATTTCTCAACCCATGAATTTCGAAAAACTTTCTGAGATTTCAAAGAACTACTTTCGTGCATTGAGAAAGTCGGTGGATGTCATTATTAACTGTGGAGAAATAATAATCTCATTGGGACTTATGGGAATCGTACTGATTTCAAAAATATTGAGCAGGCCTTTTGTACGAAAGACCGAGAAAATGAAAAATGATAAGAGCGCCAAGAAAATTGAAGAATTTAGAAATTCCACAAACATTGTTGAATGTGAACTGCAGAATTCAGATTCAGAAATCCCTGCCGAGGTTGAGTATGAAATAAAGTCCAACAAAATTTTAGTGGCTGATAAGGAAGATGATACTAATGAGATCACAGTTGCAGATGAAGATTATACTAATAAGATCACAGTTGCTGATGAGGAAGATTACACCCACGAGATCACAGTTGCTGAGGAAGATGATACCAACAAGGTAATTGTTGCTGATGAAGAAGATAACACCCACGAGATCAAAGTTGCTGAGGAAGATGATACCAACAAGGATTCATTAGCTGAGGAAGATGATACCAACAAGGATTCATTAGCTGATGAGGAAGATGATACCAACAAAATTTTAGTGGCAGATAAGGAAGATAACACCCACGAGATCAAAGTTGCTGATGAGGAAAACAAATTTACAAACAAGGATTCATTAGCTGATGAGGAAGGTGTGTGTCTTAGCCCCGACATTAACAACTTGATAAGGCCGGTTGTTAAAATGGGCGAGATGTGCAATTACCTCCCTGTTAAAGACATATCGGAGTTGGAATACGACAGAAGGATAAAAAGCAAAGTGAGATTGCAGGATCAAATTACTGAAAATTATAAAGTTTATGGCAAAAAGATCCAAGTTGATGAAGTGCACAGTAAAGAAGATTGTGAAAAAAATATAATCAAACCCTGCCATCTCATAATGTACTCTGACAAATTCGGGGTAGCATTGGATGTGGTAGTTAGTGATTCAAAATACAAAGAAATATTAGAATCCAATAACTTAGAACTTTATTTGCCAGATAAAGCGATCCTATTGGATTGGAAGTTCAGTGATCCTTTAATATTACACAGTCGAGAACACTCCATGATTTACATTATTGCCCCCTCACCTAGAATAAGATATAGATTCAAAGCAATAGTGTTCGGAATATCCTACACAGAAATTAAAAGAGAATAAATATGGCTTTAAAACAAACCTTTTCTTTTTTTATAATGCTGTATTAGTTGGGTGGATCATGACCGGTTGTATTGAATGATCATAAAAAGAAGGATCTATTCTACTAACCACTATACATTGTAAAAATTTTTAAGTTTGCAGAAGATTTGGAAATATCGAATCTGATTGGTTGATTTGGCAATTTATGAAAAAGCCTTCAACCTTCAACATTCGCTTGATCAGGCTGGGCGCTACATTTGATTGTGTCACATAAACCCTGGAAATTCTAGGATTTTGAATATTTTATTAGATCGATTGGTTTGAAGAATTATTCACACTAGCACATATATTGTTAATTTAATTACTTGTAAATATAGTATCTAAACCAGACTTGATTTGATACGTTTGGGTTTTTATAATTAGTTAACTGATAGATTAATAATGTAAAATCTAGAATTATGGAAGTAACAAATAATATCATACAGTGTATTGAATGGATCATGTCTTCTAACCGTCTAGAGTTAAATGAACATTTCGTCAAACCTAACAAAAAATTCAGAGTGCAGCAAAGATATATCTTCTTGCATCATGCACTTCCATTCAACTTGAGTATTTTATCTTCTAAAGGTAGGTATTATATTAAGCGAAATATTTGACTTAATGAACAAATGCTGATTCATTATGAGAAGAGGTTGATTGGTTTCAGATAATGGAGAATATGTAGCCGAATTTAAGGACATCAAAGATCTAAAAATACCTTGTCAAGACGAGATACTCTGTTTTCTAAAGGCATTATTTATTAAATGTGATTTAGAATTTATATGTTAAATCTTACTATCCATATAGACTGTATTAAGAGGATATGATTAAGAATTTGATAAGTAACCATTCATAGTTTGATTGGAAATAGCCAATAGTTTTAACATATCCATTTCTAAACGAAAGACTAAGTAACCATTCATAGTTTGATTGTAAACAGCCAATAATAACGACATATCCATTTCTAGAAGAAAGACATAAATATCTTAGAGTCTATTATAAGATAAGAACTTGAGAGATCCTTTCAACAACCAATATAGCTGCAGAAATAATTCCGAATCTGGCTTTTCAAGACAATTAACAATTCAGTTAAATAAATGTTAGGATTTGATAAATAATTTTAATTACAATATTGATTTAATTAAAAAATTTAAAAGACGATCAAATCAACAAACAGATTTCACGGAGAAGAAGCAAAAAGTGAAAAATCATAAATTAGAATTGAAGGTAACAAAAGATGATATTTAAACAATTGATTTGAATAAAGAGAGCGAAGACGAGAAGTATGAACCAATTAGTGAATTAGAAGACGAAAAATATGGTCCGAGATGACTTTATACCAGAGAAAGAAAGGAAAGCATCTTCATACTGTCTTGCGGTATACTAAACACTTTAAAGTGCCGAAAATCGATGCATCCATTTAGAGATTGGCAATCTCTTTCTTAACTCCTTGTGAAAAGTAAAAAAGACAGCAGCCTGCAGTTGTCTGTAAAGCATGTCTGATGTAGGAGATAGAGATGTAATGTTTACGACACATAGGAGTCCTGTGTGGCGTTTAGTTTCAAAATGCCGGGTGGGTTAAGAAAGTGTATTTATATTGACACGAAGCCATTCCACTTTGGGTATAAAACATTTATGCTGCTCCTAGTTATCGAAGTCCGACAAGGTATGATAGGGCTTAGCCCTGAATTTAGAGGGATCCGATGAGTGTTTTTCCGATCTTGCCTGGGCCAAGTTTCCTCCATCCCTTGTGGGTGGAGTTTTTAGCAACCCGTTTGACAATAAAGTTTTCACCGATCACTCACTAGCTATAGAAATATACTGAAAATAAATTACTTTTTTTTTAAAGATGATCAAATAATTTAAAAAAAAAAATGCTCTTTATTTAAAATATCATCATTCAGTATTTCACCTTAAATCCGCTTTCGATCTCCTTTTTGAAACATTTCTTAATAAGATCTCTCTTCTTTTTCATAGAAGGTGTAATCAAGTTACCATCTTCATAATGCACAAAAGGATGGCGAATTAGAACAAAATGCGTTGGAATCTCGTATCTACAAATAATATTGTTTGCAACTAGTTTGGATCCTTTCTCTTTCATAATCTTTGCTATATCTGCGATAGTATACGTCTCATCCTGGCAGACTACAACAGCGAGAAGATAATCTGAATCTGCAGAATTTGTGATGAAACAATCTTCGATTTGCTGACCTGAGAATTCATTCTCTAATTTCCCCGGGGAAATATATTCACCGAAGCTTGTCTTAAAGAAATCTTTTGAACGCCCGTTAATATAAAACTTTCCATTCTCAAATTTAGCTATATCACCAGTAATAAGCCATCCGTCTTTATCAAAGGATTGCCTTGTCAAATCATCTCTCTTGTAATATCCTACAGATACACAAGGACCCTTCATCATAAGGTGCCCGTATGGCTGTTCCAGCTCATGATCAGGAACAATTTTGATTTGCGTGGAAACAAAAGGAAAGCCGACTGAGAGAGAATCATTAAGACCGATTGGTGGAACAATATTGGCTGCAAGACCTTCCGTTTGACCGTATCCCATAAATATTTCTGCAGATAAAACGCATTGCAAATAATCTAAAATGGCTGGATTCAAAGATGCACCGCCACATAACGAAGCTTTAATTCTTCCCCCAAACTCATTGGAAATCTTATTAAAAACAAGAGGATCGAAAATCCAGCTTGTTCTGCAACCGAACTTCAGCAAAAGCCTTTTCCAAAATAGTCCTAACCTGAAAATTCCTCTCTTCAGAGCTGGTAATTTCTGAATGCTCTCTTCAATCTTGGCGTGGAAGGCTGTCCACACGCGGGGAACAGAAGTCAAAAACGTTGGAGAAATTATTTTAAAATCTTCTTTGATTAGTCTCATGTCTCCCCTAGAAAATACAATCGGAACTCCATGAACAAAAACAATGTTTAAAACAATTCTCTCCAAGACATGAGCTAAGGGAAGAAAGCTAATATAAACTTCATCAGGTCCAAAAGGTATAATTCCGTATTTACTCGATCCGATCTGATATCCTTCAATTTGGCTAATGAAATTTGCATGGCTCAAAATGGCACCCTTTGGCATCCCTGTTGTTCCACTTGTGTAACAAATCGTGGCCATCTCTTGGGGTCTTGGATGTCTCCTACTTGGCTGTGTCTTGTAATCCCTGTAAATACCACATAAGTAATGCACTTCGAATCCCATCTTCTCAAAAGTCTCTCTTGAGCTGATATCTGCGTCCATCAAAATGATTGTCTCAATGCTGTGCTTGTTATGGCTCAGAACTTTGTCTAAGAGAGCCTGTGTGTGATCAGGCGAAACGACAAGAACTTTCATTTCCGTCTCTTCAAAAATATGGTTCAATGACTCGGAAGAAAAGGCGAGAAGCAATGGACAATTGACACAATTTGCAAAATAAGATCCGTATTCAGCAACTAACCATTCAATCCTGTTTGGGGAGTAAATTCCGAGAATTCCCCTTTCTGGTAGTTTTTTCTCCAAAAATGAGCCGAATGATTTTGACATCTTTTCAAGATCTGCATAAGTTTTGTATTCTATGCTTTTATTGACGATCTTTCCAATGATCATTTGATTTGGCCTGTTCTTTACATTTTGCATTAAAACATCCAAAAGTGTTTTCTCTCCATTTTCAAGCTGGCCTTTCAATTCACTGAATCCAACGTGTGTGTAAATATTATTGTTTGCAATCACAAAGTTTTTCATGGGGCTGCTGATTCAATTTTTTAATAAATTCTGGAAGAAATTAAATATTTGTCTGTAATGTCTTTGTAATCTCATGTTTCATTAAATTAATGAATACACATTTAATGAGTTATTTCAATTTTCAAGAGTCTTCTTATGTTTCATGGTGTTTGGATCGAATCACAATCCTTGTTGTGGAGTCATTTAATGAATTCTGAAGAAATTATTCTGTAGTCCAAAACTGGTATTTTATTCCCAAAATATCCCTTGATTTCTAGATTCTCTAAACAATGAAAGATTAAAAGAAATTTTGTAGTAAATCTGTTTTAAAAAAATATTTATTGTTATATTCAATATTTTGCAAAATTTTTATCTTGAAAATTTTTAATTTTCTTGAGATCTATAGCAATTAGTGCAATCTAAATGTAAAATTTTATAGATCAACATTCTGATCAGTTTCCAACGATTCTAATCATCAGATCATTAATATTTTGTCGGTTAACTTGTGATTAACGAGTAATAGTTAATAAATATGATATCTTCAAGTAATTCATATTATCGTTTAATATTTCAGCATTCAAAGAAGACATAATTATTAAATTGTTTTTGTAGGTAGCCAATGAAATAATATTGAATTATAAAGGGGAAGTATTGAATAATCATAATATCTGTTGAAAAATTATAATCTAATTGGTGAATTAATCTCTTTATAACAAATTAAAATAAAGAAAAGCCACTTGTAATCTTCGTGAAATTAATATTTCGAAAAATAGTTTTATCATTTAAAATGCTTAAATTCATTCACAAATATATTCTTTTTTAGAAGGACTCAAATAAAGAAATTCATGTGATTGATTCTCTTATCCAGATACTTCAAGATATTGAAGCTTTATTGATTTCTCGAAAAAATCAGAATTAATTTGTAAAGGTTGAATTTTGAAAAATGAACCAATCAAAGCAGACACTCTTCGCTAGCCAACTTATTAATTCGGATTGGTCTAGAAATTTTTATATATAATCGGTTTTATAATCTCAAGTTTTTTTGGAAAAGGATTCAGATCTATGACAATTTCAAATGTCTATAATTATTATAATGCCTTAAATTTCTCTGCATTTTCCTGTATCATTTAACTGCTGTCAACTCCTGATTATTTAGACAACACTAAATATTTTGGAATAAGTTTTAAAAAAACTGCCAGAAGAATCGTATTTTTTATAAATAGCATCTCTAATTCATGGTGATTGTCAGAAAAGATTCAAAATTAAAATCTACTCAATAGCTATTCTATTTAACTCTTCATTTGGTGTTATATTCCTTTATTAGCTCAATGTAATTAAATCATTAGGCTTTAACCCGAGCCGCCAAATGAATCTAATATGGTTTATTAGATATTTACTGATATGCAAAGGCAAGAATTAAGTAAATCATGGACTATTGAAATTATTTATTTTCTTCAGTTTATCAGACTAGGTCCGTTTAACCGTCTTACACGCCAACGGATGCTCTACCCACTAGATACCACGATATTGTCGAAAGCTGATTTTGATCCTTTTTTTCAGCAGCTAGATCTGAGTTATAATTTGAATTCGTTAAAATCCTACTGTTCAATACAAAAAAATTGATTCTGTTTGAGCTTCATCCAATAATTCTGAATCTTTGTCTTCTGTTCTATCTAGATACAAGTCTATAAGATAGTGTTTTTAAATCTCCATAGCAACTCATTTTTAGTTATTTAATCTATCGAACAATCAAAAAAATAAATAGTTTCTTCATATTAAAAGATTTTCCTGTGATATTAAATAGTTCATTCTAAATATGCGATTTATTTCTTCTCAAACTGAAATGAATATTCGAACCTAATATTTACACTTTCTATCATCAATAATCGATATGATCTTCCTCACATAGGAAAGACATACAATTCTTAATCACAAGCAAAAAAAACACCAAACTAGATTATTTTGGCAGGAAAGATTAAATATTTAGATTGAAAAATATCTGTTAAAATTTCGTCATTATTAAAAATAAAATTTGATAAGTATGCTGGTAAATTATTATCAGGAAGATCATTAATGATAAAAAATCTTGGATTGCAATAACGGTCATTAAATTTATTTGAATTGTTCTTTCTTTTCTTCGTAACACAATCTATAAAATCATTCATAGTCTTCTTCATTTATATAAAAAGCTTCATTATAACGAATTTATTGAAAATTTTCTTCTTAATTCAAGATGATACACCGCTGATTCATTTCGGTTATATGTCGTGTAATGGCTTGTGTTGTTGTGTATGTCGCTCCAAGTCCTATCCTTGATATCTAATTAATCTATATATTTTAGCATAATAATTGAAATGACTTTTTTAATAAATCATTTCTTTTTTAATCAACTTTGTCATCAGCAGAATATATAAATTAAATATCAAAAAGCAGGCAATAAATAGAACATTAGAGAAATATTGACTCATTCTAACTATGCTTATGAAGATAATACGAGATTAATGAAAATCTTATTCTCAAGTGATTCAAAAAACTCCAACCACTCGGGATAAAGAAAGCTTGACCCAGGCAAGACCAGAAAGTGACTCAAAGTTTACTCTTCATTCAAAAAAACAAGCTAATGACCATCATAAGCTCTGGGAATGAAAGGCGCCGAAATCTATCAATAAATATCTCACCTACTCGGATCATTAATAAAATTGAACCGATCCAGAGTTTCAATTAACATCTCAGCCAACTAAACAGTCACAATTCTGCAATTAAGAATCAATGATTGGGATTCCTCGGGATTAAAGCTAATTGGCATATTTTTAATGGAAAATATTGATTTTTACACCATTGAATCATCATATCATACGAAGATGCCTTCTTTTTTAACTATAATCTAGTTTTGTATTGGAATAATCTATTCGTTTTGGTTCCGGTTATTTGCATGGGATTATTATATTTTTTCGTCTAAGATTTATCGTCAACGAAATTTTTTATGCCCGAGATGATGTAGGAGGTAGAGGTGTAGTGTTTTCAACACATAGGAGTCCTGTGTAGCGTTTGGTTTCCAATCCCGGGTGGTTCAAGAAAGTGTTTATATATAGAATGGACACAAGGCCATTCAACTTGGGGGGTATAAAACATATATGGTGTTCCTGGATATCGAAGCCCACCAGGGTATGATAGGGCTTATCCCTGAGTTTAGACTGATCCGTTGAGTGTTTTTCCAATCTTGCCCTCGCCAAGTTTTCTCCACTTCATGTTTGTTAGCAACCAGTTTGACAATAAGGTTTTCACCGATCACTCACTAGCTATAGAAATATAGTGAATATAAATTCCTTTTTTTTTGATTTAAATTTGTTGATATTTTGACATAAATTAAATAAAATTCTTAAATCGATCATTTATTTGACATATATCTAATTGACATTTTTAAATTGCATGTTTTTCTTTTAATGATTTTGATCTCAATTGAAAATTACAACATCATTTAGATACATTTAGAAACTAAGTTTTTATTGAATTATCTCTTTAATCAGTTTCAGAGAAAAGTCGAATTCCATTTGTTAAAGTGCACAATAACTTCAACTGGTTAATCTTGCAGAAGCCAGATTGAAGAGCAACAACAAAATAAGAAAAAATCATTCAATTTAATATAAATAATTTGATAAATTAAAAATGTCAAAAAAAACAAATTTATAAAAATATTTGACTGTAAAATTGAGATAAAAAACAAAAGAGACAATCTTCAACTCCAATTCTTTCTTATTGCTTAGTTAAAAAAATAAATTTTGATCAAAATTCCTTTTTTTATTCACAGTTTTCCTTATAATTTTTAAATTTATTACCCATCCGTTGTAAAAAAATTGCCATATTAATGGCATTTTTATGCTTCTGCGTTGCAGAGCTAGTCGAGATATCTTTTAGGGATGATCAAATAGGATTCTATCCATATAATGATATCAGTCAAATTCCATATTTGGAAGGCAAGTTTAGATTCAATACCATCAATCCAGAACTCAAAGAGGATGGTACAGAAATGAAGCAAATAGCAAGTAAATATGAGTTACAAGAGACAATAAAAATGATTCGATATTTCCTATAGTTTTTGTTTTCAGATCAATGTAAAGTTTTCTGGTTTGAGAGAATTCGACCATGTTTATCGTCTGCTAAATTCTTTCCTTATCTTATGACGGGATATGTTTAACAATAAGTTGGCAGAAAATTTATCAAATAGTATTTTTGTAATGAAAATATATTAAAAGATTTATATTCATATAAATTCGATGATAAAGCTAAATTACTTCTTGGCAAAATTTTATAAATCAAATTAATACTTCTAGGTATTCCCTGATGAAAAGGAGGAAAATAAAGAATTGATTTTTTATGTTCAAACAAACTTTATAGATCAATCCAGCATCATTGATTGCTGTTCACATACCTAAAATTTCATATTAAAAGTCTTCTTTTTAATGTACCTAGAAGGTCAGGCATTCTATTGGAATTATTACTTTTTTGGATTACTTTTGAGATGGAGGTGTTGATTGTAAGCATTGAATGGACATTGAAAGATGATGACAGCGAAAATTTCAAATCCGCTATACTAGATTTTCAAAAAGTCAAGTTCGAGGAACAAATAAATCAGATAGATATCATAGAAAATAAAAGTATTTAGGGATTGAATAGTTTGTCGTTTATAGGGTTGAAAATTAACTCTCATCAATTCAAACAATTACTAGAGCTATTTTTTGAGAGTAAATTTGAAATGAAAGGACTAGAAGTTAAAGTATCAGAAGATCCATATGTGGGTTTTGATTCTTTACTGACAAAGCTCACACAATTAGAATTTCTCATAATCAAAAATTTCAAACTGGAAGAATCTGTGTTGAAAAACAACCTACGAAATCTAAGGTCACTGATTGAATTTCGATTTGATTCCTTTGCTTTTACAGAGCCAACTGCAATGAAATTTGCAAATTTAGGCGTTTTGAGAATATTGGAAATTAGCATGAATCATCCATTGATAGGTTCAGAGCCGAAGCATACTTCGACGGAATTAAAGTCTACTTATTTACCCGGAAACGTGATTTATGCTTTGTTGAGGGGGCAATTCCTAAAATTAAAACACTTAAACTGGAAACCTGTGAGCTTAATTTGAAAAGTGCCAAAGAATCAGGAGAACTTCAGGATCTCAAAGTATTTGGATTGACCGGAATTCCTCAAGCTTGGTATATCCGAAAAAATACTGTTTAAATCTTTGAAAATGGTTACTGATTTAGAAATTTCTTTAAGTGACTTGGCTAATGCTATATCTTCGATGATAGATTATGTTTTATACAAAGATTTTCTCATAAAGATCAAAAAATTGAATGTTAATGGAACTATGCCATTATCAAAAATCTTTACCTCTCTGATTCGAAGGCTACAAAACATGGTGGAATTCGTTGGCATTATAACGCCAATTCAATTTAACAAACAAAGGATCCACCCAAACTAGCCATACCCGCTTTACCTCATATAAAGAAATTTATCTTAAATAATTTTTTAGAAAATGTTCAAGATTTGGCTAATCATGTATTAAAAATGCCTGAAGTTGAAGAGCTGAATATAGCATGTTGCGAAACTTTGAATGGTAAATTTTTAGGTTGTCAAGTCTCAAGAAATTGAAGTTTCTAACTTTAAATGATCCTCTTCAAACTGAGAATCTAGTTGGAGCCATGGATCAAAGTTTCTATCAGGAATATCCATCATTATCTACAATGGATTCTTTAGTTGTGCTAAATGTTCAATGTATTAAACTCAGCTGTGACGCTTTTAAGATATTTAACAATCTGCCAAATTTGAGAAGCTTGAGGATATTTGATTTTAACGCCTTATTTCCATCTGCTGTAAAGGAACCCCAGAATTCTGAATTTTTAGCCCGATTTTTACCTAGAATTAAAAATTTGTCAGAATTTACTGTCGTAGTGGATGGAAATCTTACTATTCAGCTCGCAAAAAGCTTCACAGAGATTACATGAATTCGATCTTTGAATTTGAATGGTGGAAGACAAACTAAAGAATTCATTGGCACTTTAATCAATTCTATGAGTCATTTGGGGAAATTAAATATTAAGGCTTTAGGCATTTATGATGAGGATCCTGTTGAATGTAATCCTTTTGATACTTCTTTGAGTTGTGTATTCATCTTCATGAGGATAAAAAAATGCGAGAAGTATTATCAAACTCTTTGACTGAGAAAGCACCATCTTTACAGAAAATAGTGTACGACAGAAATCCAATATCAAAATTTTCTATATTTTAGATGGTCGGGAATCTGTAATGATTTGAAATAAGCATTCGATATTTATTTCTTATAGATGAATAAATCATTTTTTAAGAACCCCTTTTTTAATTAAACCTCTTAGAAATTCCAATTTATTTGTCAAATTTTTTGTCCCTTAAAATTTTCTTTAAATTATATTGTTTGATCTAATCAGTGCACATTAAAATGATTAAATAAACTCTCTTTCTTAATAAATGTGTGGGCAATTTGGGACCTAAGTTTACTTTAAAATCTTTATTAATTAACAATCATTGTGAACTGCTCTTAGTCATTCGTTTTCTATGTTTATCATGAATACAATTTATTCAATAAATAAAACCTTGCTTAATGAATATTTCTGTCTGGAATGATAAGGCATACAAATTTAGTACAATTACATGATAGGTTATGGTGAAAATAAACACATCCCATCAACAGAAATATTTAACATCATTTCTTCTAAGTAATCACACAGAGTTTCTAATTTCATGTGGCCATTCATTACCAGATAAACTCAATTACATAAATCCGTCATGCACGCAATGTTGTAATTTTCTCAGATCCACTAACGATTATTATATATGCAGAACATATATGGAATATTTGGCATAGCTTATTATCTTTCTTATATATCCGCTTATTCTGTTACAGTATGACTCATTTATCCCGACCCCAATCTTTGATACTTACATTGTATGAATACTTCGCATTGTCCAACTTTTAAATAATTATCAGTTGATTTTCAAGTTCGTTGATCTCGCTGTCTTGAGGAATTTGCACTGGATATGCAAATTTTCTGGGCTGTTTTGAATGCAAAACAGTATTTGAATGGAGGCAAAACACTAACTGTATCTCTGTTTAGTTAAAACTCACAAAAGATAGAGAAAACTTAGACATCATTCAAAATGAAAAATTATCCTGCAGAGGACAGCCATATACTGTAGAAAAGAAGAGTAGCCCATCCATGTTTTAGTTTAACTTTTTGTCGGACAGAGTTCATTACAATATTTGTCTATTTTAAGTCAGCATTTATAAACGACCTATTTACTATACGGTTTTCTTATTTAAAATTTCATAAGCCAACTTTCGCATGAATTAAATTTCAGTGTTTTCTTGAGTACAATAGAATGGATCTAGACTTCGACTTTAGATTCAATTCCTATCCCTTTACTATACTTGTTGTCGTATTTCGTTACCAGGCCTTCCCAGATCATTACGTATGGAATTATATTCACTTTGCACTTGTAAATCAATGATAAATCATTTGCTATTAAATCATATTTTCTAGTTTTTTCATTTTCAGCTTGAGTTAATAGGTCAAGATTGGTGATTCCAACCTCGAATGGAGTTATTTCATTTCTTTTTTATCACGTAAGAATATATCTGGTCTTTCATGTTGTAATTCCTGTATCTACTCGAATCTCGAAATTTTCATTTGTTACAACTTCTTGAACGGAATGAGATTTCAATTTTCTTGTCTTCTTAATTCCGAATCTTCTACACATTGATAAATGTATGCATCTTAATACTTCATTATTCCTTATCATGTAACCATGACCTAACATACGGTCGCATTTGGTAGAAAGATGATCTACTGTTTTTGGTACAGCTTTGCAATGTGGGCATCTGACTTTTTCTCCAAAGAATATATTTCTATCCTGAAGGAAGCAATAAGCACCTTCATCACTTGGCTTCATATTTCCTTTAGTAAGCCACACTCAAGAATCTTTAATGGTGGCAAGTTCATGATCACAGACCCTAAACAACCTTTCGTGGAGTTGTTTGCTTTTGATGTAGGTCATTGGGGATTTAATCTGTGATTCATAAAGAGTTGCATTGTTAATCTCGTCTTCTGCATTGTACTTAAGTTTTAAGTATTTGTCAATAGTGGAGAGATGTGTCTTATTGTCTTCTTCAACCTTAATTTTGCGTTACGCCTTAAAGACATATTTCTTGATTTTTCCAAGCAATACTTTAATTGGAGGAGAGTACTCTCACTCTTATGCTCAATATTGGACATTCCTCTTCCCATCATGACTCTTGGCAAATTCAGTTTTTCTTTGTTTGCTGGCTGTAAGTGAGCTTTATATTCCATTAGTACTTTCCTAATTGATTCATCGAGTTTGACATATTCTTCTAGCTCAAGCTTTAATACACCTACATGGTAGTTAATTACAGACACGGCGTCCTCGTTTATTGCTTTGAATAAATTCTTTGCATTCAGCTTGCTTTCACACAAATTCTTGATTCTTTTTAAAATTTCATTTCGTACTTTTTCAAAAGAATCTTTGGATATTGTACTACTAGCTGTCTCAATAATTCCCAGATACTTGTAACTCTCTTCACCCCCATAAGCGTAGCATCTGCTTCACAAACTTTGCTATTGGTTGCGGATTTGGTCTTATTCATTTCCAAGCCAATTGCTTTAAAGAACGATTTTGTCTCATTCATCATTCTTTCAAGTTCTTCATCAGATTCAGCAAGCAATTTCAAATCATCAATAAATAAAAGGTGGTTTGTAATATACATATCAGATTCGGTTTTAACATCGACTTTCTGATATTTGGCACTTAGCTTACGGCTTAGTGGATCCATGCATAAAACAAATAAGAGAGGGGACAGGCTGTCTCCCAGTAAAATACCTCTCTCCAACCTTTTCTCTAGAATTGATTCTCCGTTCAATCTGACATCAACTTTCCACTTTGAAATAGTGTCTTTAAGGAAACTTGTAATCCACACAGGGAGCTTCAGGCTCTCTATACATTTGATAAGGTAGTCGTGATCAACCAAATCAAACGCCTTCTTGGCATCTATCCGATCAGTTTTAAAGAGTTGTAATGCTCTTTGTTGATAGCCAGATTTAATACTACTTGCTCTTTCGCCCCTTGCACCATTCTTACAGTTCCGAGTTTGTTTTCACTCAAAAGACCTCTAAGCTCAACAATGCTTTGCATTACTTGCGTAACACATTTAGTTGTGAGCTTATATAGATTCGACATACAGGTTATAGGCCTAAAATCTCCTCCTTCTTGAGGCTCTCCTTTGGGAATAAGGTATGTAATACCTTTGTAAACACAATCATCTTCACTTTTAGAATCACACAAATGCCTTTGATTATCTCATATAGACTTGTAGGTTCATTATCATTAATACAACATATTCAATAAATAAAGCCTTGCTTAATGAATATTTTGCCTGGGATGATAAAGCATACAAAATAGATACAATTCCATGGTATAAGATGATTGTGATGTGCTTAGTACTGCAAACATAAACATTTAACGTCACTTTTCTTAGGCAATTACGCCCGGTTTTACTAACATATAGCCACTTATTAGATCGACTCATTTATTATAAACAATCATACTTGTAACGCTGTAATTTCTTCAGTGTCTCTAAGAATCACCATAGATGCAGAACATACATGGAACCTTTTACATATTTTATTGTCTCTGTTATTCATCCGCGCTTACTATGTTACAATCTGACTGACTAACCTATATATACTTATTTCAGTGGTTTTAGCCATCATAAGACGTTCTATCAGACAGGGTACAACATTTGCATTGTATGAATATTGGAATGTTGTGAAGTTTTTAAAAAAATGCCAATATATCTTCAAGTTCGTTGATCTCGTTGTCTTAAGGAATTTCCCATCTGCTTCAAATGTAGATTATCAACTGGATCACTGTCTGTTAAAAACTTTGTCCAGGTAAAACAGAAAAATTTCTCTCACAGAGAATGGTCAAAGACCGTTGAAATAGACACCACCTTATGTATTGCTTTCAAAATATTCCGATGCACACTTTGTCTTAAATTTTCTATAATCTATGTTCATTGTCATATATTAACGTATTTAAATCAGGCATATTTATTATATGGCTTCGTATTTATATCTTAACTAGCCAATTTTATAAGATGGTATAATAAAGGAAAACTATAGAATAATCATAATATCTGTTGGTATTTTAAAAGCGTGATAATCTCATTGGTTAATGGTGGACTAATCTGATTACAAAATGCATTTTTTGATGCTGAATGAAATGGATCTATATTATATAATATATATCAAACTCTACATTACCTGCTAGCCACCTAGTTTTGACGGTGAAAAGCAAGTTATTTTTATTTAATTTTAGGAACAATAACGGGAAATTTAGAAAATTCCCTTTAGTAACTAATGAATCATCTCTGAAGCTAAGATATGAAGAATTTTAGTTGAAATTAAACAAAGATTAGAAGAGGAGTAACATACATGAAGAAATTTAACCAAAGGATTCCTAGCTGGCAGGGATGAGATGTTTAGTGTTTCAATAAATAACCGATAGTCAACACAGGAACTGTCACTTTAACAAGATCCTTGCACAAAGGCATATATTCAAAAAGATATTTCATTTATTTAATAGCTCAAATTTTATCCCTTTACATGTCATGTAACCCAACTGCTATTAAATACATAGCCCTGCTGTTAGAATTTCATACATCAGCCTAGTTGAGTTTTAAGTTTCGGCTTGCCGAAATTTTAATTTGATAAGAGCATTTATTTTTCATGACACTGAAAATGCTTTCAAAAAAATTTGTGTTTAGCGTTCTTTTTTAATAAATCCAATACATGAAAACTTTTATTTATTTACCATTAAATTATTTATTGGTTAGTTTTTTTATTTTTCTTGATTTTCCACCTTAGTTTCAAGTGACATACCGATTTTGGCCTCAAATTCATCGATGGCTTGTGTAATACCGACAATTTGAGCTTTGACCTTCTCCAATGACTCATTGAGATTTGAAAATATATTATCAGTTTGAATTTTTAGATCGCTTACTAAATCTTGATTTGAATTATTTGCATTCATGGGTACAAAATAAGCAGATTATAAAAAATTGCAGCTTAACATAAAAGTAATATAACAGCGGTGGATCGATGAAATACAAAATGGCATAAAGAAGATATGAATTGTTGAAAATAGTCGCTTGATGACTACTTGATTTATTAAGCATTGCTATCAAATCGCATTCTATAGACTGTGGATTAATATATTCGGCAAACTTATTTATTTCAATATAATGCTTTTGATTTGTTCAGGTCAAACATGAGTGTTAAATGATGGATTTCCAATTATAACTTCTTTAGTAAAAAAATCATATTTAAATACTTTTATCTCTCTTTGTATTAACAAGCAATATTAAAGAGGAGTAAATTCACATCACTCATTATTCATGACTATGTCTCTTTGGAGACAACAATAACTACTGAAAAATCTATTCCTAGCTAAGACTTTTAGAGAAATACTCCTCCCAGACATCTTTGTATTATTAAATTCTAACTGATTCATTAACAGTCTTCTAATGCAGGCCTTAAACTTTGAAACTCTTCACATTTTCAAATGATTTATAAAAGATTTAAAGCTGATAAATAGTTTGATCAATAAAATACGGTAGATTATTTGAAAATTAAACAGGATCATTAAAAAGAATTTATTTAATGGGTAAATCCAACAATTATCAATTACTCTTTGATTGGTTCCGTGTCGGTTCTCTTATCTTCACCTGATGATCTAAGCACTAACTGCTCAAGACTCACATGGTTGTCCGCCTCTTCAATACTTCGTCGTCTTTCAAATGAAATAGACTCCAGAGTCTTCTTGAGTACAATAGACTGGATGTACGCAACAGGATCATTAATAGAACTTATTTATTTTAGTCATAGAAGTCTTCAAATTAAAAAAAAAACATCTTAATACAGTCTCGCGACATATATATACTCTATAGTGGAGAAACTTGAATTTCCCTAGCTTTTTCTTAATTACTTGCAATTTTATGTATATACATTCTCAAAAAAAAAAGCAATTTATTTTCACTATATTTCTATAGTTAGTGAGTGATCGGTGAAAACCTTATTGTCAAACGGGTTGCTAAAAACTCCACCCACGAGATATGGAGGAAACTTGGCCCTGGCCAATTAAGATCGGAAAAACACTCAACGGATCACTCTAAAATCGGGGCTAGGCCCTATCATACCCTGACGAACTTCGATAACTAGGAGCAACATATATGTTTTATACCCAAAGTAGAATGGCTTCGTGTCCATATATATACATACACTTTCTTCAACCACCCTGCATTTTGAAACCAAACTCTACACAGGACTCCTATGTGTCGTAAACATTACACCTCTACCTCCTAAGTACTGATTGCAGACTTGTTTTACAGACAACTGCAGCCTGCAGTCTTCCTTTTTTTCAAATTCATAAAAATTTTCACAAGGAGTTAAGAAAGAGATTCCAATCTCTTAATGGAAGCACTAATTTTCAGGACTAAAAAGTGTTTATTATACCGCAAGACAGTATTAAGATGCTTTCCTTTCTTGCTCTAGTTCAAAGTCATCTCGGACTAATATATACATTCTCAAAAATATTATTGTCAAATGGAATCTTTATTAAATTAATTTTGATTAAATATTTTTAAAACTATTTTCAATTTATCAGTTAATTTGCTTGATAGAGTGTTAAGCTGTCGAACTTTAGCTTTTCTTGATTCTTTCTGTCAGAGTGGAATCGGTCAATTTTCAGGCCAATAATAATCTTACACTATGGTAAATATCAGTAACTATCTAGGATATAAATGTGTGACGAATGTTTTAATTTTCGATGCACAATCACCTTGTATGGATGTGTTCATTTGATTTAAAATGACTGGCGATCTCAGTGTCTATATTCAGGCACATATTTATTCCATTTAATGTATAAAGCATATATACTTTCTCCTGGTTATCGAAGCCAGCTAGGGTATGATAGAGCCTAGTTCGGAATTTAGAGTGATCTGTTGAGTGTTTTTCTGATCTTATTTGGACAAAATTTACTCTATTCTATGTGCAGTTTTGCAATCGATTTGATAATAAAAAATAAAAACTAACTAAAACTAACCAACCAATCTCCTTCGTAGGATGGTTACTAAACCGCTTTTTACACGTAAACTCACCATCCTAAATTCAGGGGATCACCGCCACCACACACTGATCATACCCGCCTTCGATTAGTGGAGAGAAGAGGAAAAATTTATGCTTTTCAATTTTTCTATTCAGTACATTCAACAACCACATTTGCAGTCTGTTCAGCCCAAGATACAGTATTCTTCAAGGACTATCTACGACCAGCAATTTGTATAGGAGTATCAACTGTTCAACTTTTTTTTACATATATATATTATTTATTATGAGTAGATTAAAATTAGTTTACTTAATTGGATTCGAACCCTGACATTTTAATTTAAGTCATAAAAATTTTCTTCATTGACACTCTGTGCATACACAGCCCAATAATTTCAAGCATATATGAATAAACCTAACTCGACAGAATATGAGAATTATATTCTTAAAAATACTCTTTTAATTTAGAATATATTTCAGGCTATAAATAATATCTACGTACTAAATATTTCATTTCCTAGAAATTGGATAAGGCCTGACTTATTTTCTGACTATAATCAGATTAATAAATATTTCATTCTTCTTATTAAGCTTGTTGATTTCTCATTTTAGTTCCTTGCCTTTTTTATAAAATCCTCTGATATTCCAAAAAAATGTGAGAAAAACTGATAAAATTTGCAATCTTTGGAAAATCAGCCAATTTCAATTGGAGTGAACACATGGACATCAAGTCATTACATTATTAACTAGAAATGGAACAAAAACAATCACCAATGAATATTTTAAATTAAAATCTCTTTTTTATTTCAAATTCAAAAATTTTTTCATTTGAATTTTCAATCAGAGAAATTATTTTGTTCTTTTTAGTTTCCCGGTACCCATGCAAAAATCCTTAGAGCTAACAGTAAAACCAAGCCATTATGCTTTGTATATAAATACAATGGAAGATTATTATGATGGCAATGTGAAGATTGATCTTAATTCATCTGAATTAGTAAACAGTTTCAAGTTCAATAGTAAATATTTAGAAATTAAAACCTTAACCGTTTTATTTAATGGAGAAGAATTAAAACAAATAACCTTTAAAGAGGAAAACGAATTTGTTATTGTTCAGTTTGAAGAAAAAATAGTAGGAGGCTTTCAGTTAATCATTAATTTCAAAGGTCATTATTCAAAATCATTGGACGGATTTTATAAGAGTACTTATAACAAGAAGAATTTGTTCATAACTAAGTTCGAACCGACACATGCCAGAAAAGCTTTCCCTTGCTTTGATCAGCCAAATATGAAAGCGACATTCAAATTTTCAATACAAACTTATGGAGACGACATTGCATTATCAAACAACGAAGTGGAAAGCTTGGTTGATGGGTTATATGTCTTCAAGACAACACCAATAATGTCTACGTACATTGTAGCCTGGGCAGTAGGCAATTTTAAGTATTTAGAAGACCATTCAGGTATCCCTATAAGGATCTATGCTGACGAAGCAGATATCAATTGGGGTGAATATGGTTTGCTAGTGGCTAGAAAGTGTCTACGCTTCTTTGAGGAGTATTTCAAGCTTGATTATCCCTTGCCTAAGCTAGATCTGTTATCCGTCCCGGCATTTGCCGGTGGCGCCATGGAAAATTGGGGTTTGATCAGTTTCAGAAAGTCTTGTCTTCTATATGATTCACAAACTTCTTCCCTGAAATGTAAAAAAAGCATCGCCAACACAGTCTGTCACGAAATAGCTCACATGTGGTTTGGAAATTTGGTCACAATGTCTTGGTGGAATGATTTATGGCTAAATGAAGGGTTCGCCACTTGGGCCGCTGTATTAGCCATATCAGAATGCTTGAAAGAAGAGTTACCTTGCAATATTTGGGACGAATTTATTGTCGATCATCTTGAAATAGCAAAGTCTAAAGACTGTCTAAGATCAACTCATCCCATTGATGTTAAAGTAAACGATCCGAACCAAATAGAACAGGTATTTGATGCGATTTCCTACTACAAAGGAGCTTCTCTTATTAGAATGATTGAAAGATTTTTAGGTGAGAAGGTATTTAGAAATGGGCTTGTAGACTACATCAAAGAACACGTTTATTCCAACACAATAACAGCTGATTTATGGGATAGTTTAACTCGGGAATACAATAAAAGCAATCCTAATGCCCTTTCAATTGTTGAAATAGTGGATCCTTGGACAAAAAGACCTGGATTTCCGTATATCACTGTAAAAGATGCAGGAAATGAGCTGAAATGCACTCAGAGAAGATACAGTTTAAACTTTTGTTCTGAGGATGAACCTTGGCCCATTCCAATAAAGATATTGTGGGGTAGTGGCCAAATCACATCCCTTTTAATGACACAAAAAACTGTTTTTATTGAAAAGAAAGATTCATTTTACAAGTTTAATGAAGATTCATCAGGATTTTATAGGGTTCTTTATGAAGAGAACGTTTATTATGAAATTATTAGGAATTTCTGTGATCGTTCTCAAGAATCTAAAATAATCGGACGTGTTTTCGGATATTTTCTCTATGATTTACATAGGTGAATTGTCTTTAAAGGTTTTGAAGTCATCTATTAAAATCTTAAACGGAAAACTAAAATATGAATTATTGAAAATTTTAATAATTGGGATTGAAAAACTGAAGTCTGTTTTTTACTTTGACAAGCAACTGAGTAACTATTTTAATAATATGATTCATAATTTGATTTCTCCCTTCACTGTTGATATTTCTCAAATCCCAAATGATTTGGATGAAATCTCATTGAATTCCTTAATATTGACATCAGGAATTAATTCAGGGTTCACACCCGCAATTGATTCAATGAAAAGCACAGACCCAAGAATAATTAACAAGGAATATACCAATTCATATTTAGAAGCCAACTTTGTTGATAAGTTTGAAGAGTTTCTTTCCACGTTTAATTTATCCACCAAACCAGAAGAGCGTGTTTCTTTCCTCTTTGCCTTTGGCAAAGTAACTTCTCCTAATAAAATCAATTATATTTTCGAAAATATTGAAAATTTTGAGCCACACGAATTAGTTTACATTTTCTCATCATTTGATAGAAATTTACAAAACAGAAATTTGATTGCATGCAATTTTATTGACAATTTCTTGAAAATCAAAAATCACTTTAATAACTCTAAACTGTTAAGAAGTGCTTTAGAAAATTCATTTAGCAGTGTTACAGAGGGTGAATGTTATAAAAAGGTGGTGGAATTCTTAAATCGATTGAAAGAAACCCAAGAGCTGATATCGGCGGTGAATAATTGCCTTGATAATATTGAATCTTCTATTCAAATGAAAAGTCTTATTAAATCAAAATTATAATCTGAAATAAAAATAATTATTGTCTTTTTATTTGTATGCTTTGTTTAATAAGTTACCAGAATTTTCAAGTTAGGAAGAAGGTAAATACAAGCCTCTTTACTTTTAATGCGTCAAACTATTCTCAATGAGTATCGTAAAAATCAGAATTTGTTTAAAATACCTATTAATAAAGCAATTTATTATCACTATATCTCTATAGCTAGTGTGTGATCTGTGAAAATCTTATTGTCAAACGGGTTGCTAACAAACACGAAGTGGAGGAAACTTGGTCCAGGAAAGATCGGAAAAACACTCAACGGATCAGTCTAAATTCTGAGTTAAGCCCTATCATATCCTGGCGGGCTTCGATAACTAGGAACACCATATATGTTTTATACCCAAAGTGGAATGGCCTTGTGTTCATATATAAACATTTTCTTAAACCACCCGGCATTTTGAAATCAAACGCTACACAGGACGACTATCTGTCGTCAATGCTCAAGCACCAACTTTACTCTTCTACCTCCTACAATAAACTTGTAATACAGATAGCTACAGTCTGCTTCTCCTTATTTTTTATAACATATAAAAATTTTCAAAAGGAGTTAAGAAAGAAATTGTCAATCTCTTAATGGAAGCACCACGTTTCTGCGCTATAAAGTGTTTATTATACCACAAGACATTATGAAGATGCTTTCCTTTCTTGCTCTAGATTAAAGTCATCTTGGACAAAAGAAGATGGCAAGAATTAAATAATAAATTAAAAAATTTAATTTTTTCGAGATAAATAATCTAAAATCTATGTGTATTGAAGTAAGATGAATGTAACCGTGAAATAATTTATGTTCTTGCATGAAATTTTATCCAAGATCAGGAAAATTAAAATTTTTTAAGATTAAACGGCAAAGGTGAATAATAATATTAGATCAATGTATTTTATAGGCTCATTCACCTTTTAAAATTTGGTTTAAAACCGAGGTTGACAAATTCTTTCAAAAGTTACTGAAATTTAAACATAAAATATCTAGTCTGATCCATATATAATAGTGTTCGGGAGATATGTGAAAAAGAATGAATACAATTGAATTGACCCAGTAGATGGTATTTTTGGTTCTGAATAGTGAAAATCTTGATAGAATAAAGAACAATCTTTCTAAATTAAAAAAAAATGGAATTTATTAGATGAAAAGAATCTGTTTCTTAGGATTGCATTAATTAAAGCCTTGGGCTTTTGAAACAGATCTTAAGTTCACTCTTTCGAATTTCTGACAAACACTTTTTATAATTCTTCATTCAAGTTCTTTTTTAAAAAATGATCTAACAAAACCTCCAATGAGAATCCATATAACTGAAACATAAGAACAGAGTTCACCAATGAGGTATTCGTGAAGTCAACCATTGGTTTCACTTAGAAGCAAAGTGACTGGAATTCATGCAAGAATACAGAAGAGATATATTATAGTGAAATCCCGGGTCAATAAGCCCATATATGCCGATATATACTGCCCGAGCTGAAGAAAATTAATTCTTAAATGCTACTTGTCATTTTATTTTTTAATTAAATAGTCTAATTTTCAGATTTTCCTCTTACTTTTTTTAATTTCTTAGCTTTGATTTTCGTTCTCTAAGCGTTAAAAAAATATTTTTTTCCCAAACCAAAAAGTTCTAGATTTTATTGTTTAACCGCTTTTCTACTTTGATAAAGTGTATTGATCAAAGATTTGATCAAACCTTTCATTCCATTATTTTATTAAAATGGCAGGATGAAATTAAATCAGTTTAATAATGATTCATAAACTTGTGATATGAAAGACAGCTAGAAGATATATTCGCCTGTGAAATGAAAGAGTTCTCTTTCGAATAAAATTCATTAAACCAATAAAGAATTCCATTGAAAATATTTTTATTTTTCCTTCTGAAACTGCTTTGAAAATTTGATACGAATTTTTTTTATTTATTCCGTAAAGACCGCCAACCCCTATGGAATTAACAAAAGATTATTTATACAAAAGTGATAAAATTGTTTTACTGATTTGCGATTTTTATGAGACGAGCCAAATACCCCCGAGTGTTTTTGATGTCAAAGACAATCTAGCCATGTTTCCCATTGCAAATTTGCCAATAATCGATTATGTGCTGAAAAGTTTGGCCGAGCAGAATTTAAAGAACGTGATTCTGGCTAGGAAAAATTTAGAAACGATCTTGAAATACTTGCAAACCACACAGTATCTTGCCTTTCTGAACATCAGAACCCTGACCGTAAGTGGGAATTCAATGGGCGATGTCATTAGAGTGCTATACGACACGGGATTTGAATTCTCCGACTTGATTGTCATGTACGCCAATCATTACACAAATGCACCAATAAGCAAGGTTCTGAAAAGGCATCGCAAAAGCAAAAAGTATCCAATCACGCTGTTTTTACACAACACAACCTCAAATGATATAAACACACACATATACGCCATCCACGACTCCCATCTGATTCATTATCAGAAAACCAATTGCGAATTAATTTCCTCACCCGAGCTATTGGCTGCTTCAAAACCATTTAAAACAATCGAGATTAACACTTCGTATTGTGCCCCTACTATCGCTGTAATTTCCAACCAAATTTTCCAGCTTTTTTCCGAGAATTTTGATTTTGCAAATTTTGGAGATTTTTTACAAGGCACCCTAGCTTCCCCCTTTACGATTTCAAAATAAAAGTGATAACTGAAAATGATTTAAAAAAGGTTTCAGAATTCAAAATGGAGACAGAAATTGTTACACAGTATTTCGACACCCCTTTTTCTTTTGTGATCACAGAAACTGTTTACACTTCGGAGGACAGGGAAGAGTTTTACTGCATTGAGATCAATACCCTGATGGATTACTACAGGATGAATTCTGATGTCGCATCAAAGGGATGCTCTACGTTCAGGCTAACAAAAGCACCCGAGTGCATCAAGAGTGACCTCAAGGATACCATCACTGTCCTGAACAGCTTCATCGGCGAGAAAAGTTATATCGAAGCAAATTTAAATAATTGTATAGTTTGGGATAATTGCACAGTAAAGGAAGATGGATGTGATTCCATATTTTTTGAGGATGGAAAATCATTTAAGGCCTTTCATCTGGAGCTGGAACCTGCTGTCTTGCTTTCTGACATAGACATTTCTAAAAGCCTAAAAAAGGACACTTTCTTCGATGATTTCATTGATTTTATGTCATCGTGCGTGCAGGACTCAAAACTATATGATGTTGATCTGAACAGCATTCTGAAGCAAATAAATCTGCTTAGAATCGTGTGGAATGCTTCCCGAGAGGAATTGATAGAAGCCTTCGCGTTGTTCTTTAGTGAGAAGATGGACTTGGATTCCTTGGAAGATAGTATATCCAGAGCTAGTATATTTTTCGGAATTTTAGCCGAGTTTATAATTTCTACAGAAGATCAAGACTTTTTAATGTCCTGTATCTACGAGAATCTACGTGATCTAGATATTAATGATACCATCAGGGCGCAGATATTTTTTAGCTTTGCCTTTTTGTTTGTAGAGAATAATATTGTCTATAAGCCTATTGTCAAAAAATACAATAAAATGCACAAGAACGGCGTGTTTTAGCTTTAACTTAGAAAGTCATGATGAGTACCAATGGTTTTATTAAAAGTGTTAGATCGAGTTTTTATTTTATTTTTTATTTTAATGCATATATGTCTACCCCTAGATTCAAATTCATAAAAGCTGGGCAGAATCTGTCGTGAGACGGATGACTGTAGCCTTTTCGTGGTTGCCCGGATAAGTAACACACTTATGTGTGTGAAACTAATAACAGTTTATATCAGAACGTCACGTCACAGCCAGCCGATTCATAGAAAGAAAAACACGAAAAAAAGGGAGGTGGGGCCGGATGATTGCATGCGTGTGGAGCGGAATGGATAAAAAAGGGCTTGCCGAAGCTCGAAAGAGTGAGCTTAGGGTTTGTTCCAAGTGCCCAGGATCTCAGTAGGAGGTTTAAATTTTCCTTCTATAGAGGCACAGGCGCTTCTAGTTGTTTCTTTTTTTTTTAAGTCAATAAAAGTCAAAGATGAAGTAGAATATGTCTAATCACTTTGGAATGCCCTGGGTGATAGATGGGATGTGGCAATCAAAGTCGAGATATTGAAGGAGAATATCTGGACAATGTTTGTCATCTCTACATGGTTGCCTGGATAAGTAACACGCTTATGTATGTGAAACTCATAATAGACACTCTGTCAATATAGGTGTAGTTATTTATCAGCTAAAGGAGGATCACCTCTTTTTGTGCCTGTAAAAATACTCCAAGCACCTCTCTGTATTTGGAGATCAATGGCCAAAGGAAGCACATGCCGGCCTTTGGCAGAAATCCTTAATGTAATTACAGAACATTTATAATTACTTTAAAAATCTCCTTTCAAAGCAACTTCTTTAATAATTTTTAACTGTTAAATCAGCTAAAAGTGTATCTTACAATTTCGTTATTATCTTTATGTCAAACCTGTATATAGAGAAGGGGGTTCCGTATAACTAGTCTTATGATGTTATTAAACAATGTATTTGTTTATATACATTAACAGCATCTTATGAATAAAATGCCTCTAGTAACCAAAGCCCTGCTGGATATGCAGGAACAAGGTTTAATAGAAAATGTTTTATATATGATGAAACTTGTATCAGTTGTATTGAATAACCCAATTTTTTAAGATATCTCACAAGTACCCATTTATTGTTATTCTCTTGAAAGTCGGACTTTTGTTTAAGAAAATTAAAAATAGTCATTGATATATTTATTGAGGCCTTCATTATTTTTCTGACAAATGATGATTGGATATTTTGCATATATATTCACAATTCCAAGTTTAAGGATGGTACATGGTCTGTATTGTTGGTTTTTTGTGTGGAAATTCCTCAACTTCAAATATTGGTAGACAATTATAAACCCACATTATACTACTTCAGAATTCATTGAGCAGAGACGAGCGTCTCTACAAAACATTTTGATGATATTATCTTTTTATAAGTGCAATATTGTTCTAGGCTATTGATTACTCTTGCAGTTCATTGACTTGAGAAGCCACTTTAGTACAGTAGTGTAAAGTTGTTGTCGAGAATAACGTAAGGATTGCAGATAGTCTTCGAATCCCGTTGGATAAACGAGTTTCAATATAATTTGTAAGATACATACAATGTCTACCCAATGGAATAAAATAGCTTATATTTCAGTACAAAATTAAAGGAAAAAAGAAATTCCTGGAAAGATCCGTGTTTGGGTTCAAGTTTAAAGGAAGATGGAAAAGGGCTCGGTCCAAGCATGTATTGTTCCTCTTATCTCCAGAAATCAAAACCTGTCAGAATATGTTCGGGATGTTCCAATGTTTTAGGATGGTGAGTTTATGTGTAAAGCGGTTTATTAATTATTCGACGAAGGAGATTTGTACCTTCAGCATTGGAGATTTTTCATTGGCGATAGCTATCACCCAATCTCGAATGAACTTCTCTACATGATGAATTGTTTATCTTAATAAATCGAATTACTTGTTATTGCATCTCATTATAGCCTCCTTCAGTCTGAACTTGTGAATACATGAAAAGAAGGGCATTTTCTGAAAATTGCAAATCCACCAATCAACTTCGATGTTTTTTAATTTCCTATACAGAATGTATATGTATCCAGTCCGACAGTAGATCATCTTGCTACTAAATGTGACCTTATGCTAGGTCATGATTGCATGAGAAGGCATAATGAAGTATTAAGATGCATACATTTATCACTGTGTAGAAGATTCGGAATTAAGAAAATTGAAATCTTATTCCGTTCAAGAAGTTGTAGCAAATGAAAATGTCGAGATTCGAGTAGATACAGGGATTACAATATGACAGACCTTACATCTTCTTATATGATAAAATGAAATATCTCTGATCGAGGTTGGAATTACCAATCTTAATCTATTAACTCAAGTTGAAAATGAAAAAACTAGAAAATATGATTTAATAGCAAATGAGTTATCATTGATTTACAACTGCAAAGTGAATACAATTCCATATGTAATGACCTGGGAAGGGCCGGTAATGAAATACCACAACAAGTATAGTAAAGAGATAGGAATTGAGCCTAAAGTCGAAGCGTACATCCAGTCTATTGTACTCAAGAAGACTCTCGAGTCTATTTCATTTGAAAGACGACGAAGTATCGAAGAGGCGAACAACCATGTGAATCTTGAGCAGATCGTGCTTAGATCAGCGGGCGAAGACAAGAGACCTGACACGGAATCAATCAAAGAATAATCGATAATCATTAGAATTACCCATTAAATAAATTCTTATGATTAAAATACGGTTATAAATTTGTTTTTTATTTATGAGGAGGAGATTCAGGGGCTTCAGTTATATATTTTATATAAGATCTTGCCTTTCCGCATACAATATGATCAAAAACAACGATTTTTGATTTTGACTCTATACTATCCGAACTTAAGAAGACTTCTCCATTCTTGAATACGTAAGATGATCCAAAATTGACTGCAACCTGATCCAGAAATGCTTCATAAATGATATTGTGCAATTTTACTTTTGTGGAATCCTCAAGATTTGTGTTGAACTGGCTTTTATTGGCTATTCTCATCAAATAAATACTCATTTTTCTAATTTCTTCAAAGGTTTCGTATGAAATATCAACTGATTTGCAAAATACATTCTTTTTTTCACATTTAAAAAAATCTAAAAATATTTTCAATGACACAATAATATCTGACTTCTCATCATGAAAATAATTTTGAGTTCTTCTGGACTTCAGTTCAAAACTTGAACTTAAAATACTACAGATAATACAAAGAAAATAGAAAACCCCATCATCATTATTATTAATTAACATTCTTGAATATCTTGGCAAAATAGGGTATTTACACATCATCTTTCCCAATTCAGTAATGCATCCGTTATTATCCAAGCCACCCAAACTTTTAAGTGATTCAATGGTTTCAGACAGGAAGCAATTATCAGGTTTGTCAATAAATGGAAACTTTGAACTATTCCCGATTCCCAAGTTCTTCAATTGTAAATAATTACTTTCAAATGGTTCCAAATAAACTTGTGGAATATTAACGTCCTTAAATAATTCGTAGGTATCTCCACTGTAAATCCTATAGCAAACACCATCTCTTGTTCTGCCTGCTCTACCAGCCCGTTGTTTAGCACTACTTTTTGATATATATTGTATTTTGTATAAGATTGTGCTTTGATCCATTATTTTAGATTTCACCAGCCCGGAATCAATGACAAAAACGACATCCGGAATGGTGATGGATGTCTCTGCAATGTTTGTAGCCAATATTATCTTTCTCATTCCTTCAACTTTGTCAAAAACCTTGTTCTGCTGATATTTTGATAGTTTAGAATGAAGAGGAAGAGCCAAAAGAGGCATATTAATTGTTTCTACCATGGTTTTCAATGAATATATATCTTCTTTCGCAGGTAAGAATACCAATATTGAAGCCTCCCAACTATTTTCAATTTGATTTAATATAGCATGCTTATTATCTAATTTTTTATTTTTCTTTACTTTTGATTCAGCGCTTAAAATATCTTTAATCTTTGAAAATATTGATTCTAAATAGTTTTCTGGTGTTTTGATTTCGTAAAATACATTCACTTTAAATGATTTTGATTTTAGAGACAATAAAGCAAAATCACCCAATACATTTTTGAAATTGATGGAATTTGCTGAAGCACTCATCAAAATAAGGCGCAACGGTTTATTCATCTTCAGCCTTAATTCAACTATCTTAGAAAGCAATCCCACGAGTAAATCAATTAATGCGCTTCGTTCATGGAGCTCGTCTAAAATAACAACAGAATATTTCATTAACGTAAAATCCGTTGAAATTTCCTTAAATAAAATTCCTTCTGTCATAATTTTAATCTTTGTAAAATTTTCAACATTATTTTCAAATTTAATATGAAATGCAGATAAATTTTTATTCATTTCCGTATTAATCCTTTCAGATATTGAAACAGCTGATATCCTCCTTGGCTGTGTTATCCCAATGATTCCATCTTTGCAAAGTCCACTTTCATATAAAAATTGTGGGATTTGTGTTGTTTTACCACAACCTGTTTCCCCTTGAATATATGATATTAAATTAAATTTGACTGTCTCATTTATTTCATCCTGAAAATAGAAAATATCCAACTTTGATCTTTCCTCTTGGATTTTCTCAGGTCTATTTTTGCACGGATTTGGCAAGAAAACTTCTTTTAATTTTAGGATTTGCTCTCTGATATTGTATTCTGTCATATTATTTCTTACGATTTGGTGATCTGAATCATCTTTATCACAAGCAATCGAATCTTGAATCCCATTTTTCATTTCCTTCATTTCTTGCCCTGAATTTTCATTGGTATTTTCAGTCTCTAAATTATAACCAATATTTAGGTTATATCGATTTTGTGACACTCCTGAAATATCTTCTTCATTAATTTTTGGAACAGAGAAGTGCTCTGACCTGGGACCACTGTTTCTAGTTTCGTTCATGTATTTCTTTTTCAGGCCTTCATCCAAATCATTATCTTGATAATCCTCTTTTATCCCTACTCCATCATTTCTTAGTTTATCTAAATTTGATTCACCTTCCTTGTTTTCTTGTTCATCAAAATCTACCAAATCTTCAAATTTTTCATTTTTTTGTTGCTTCTTGATTTTTTTAACAAAGCTTTTATCAATTTTGTCTTTTTTTTGTGAAATTTCACAAATCTGATCCATTAAATCGTCTCTAAGTTTTTGCTTATTCTTTTTCAAAAGATATTTTTCCATTTCCTTCTCTTTTTTGAATTTTGATTTGGAAACTCTTTTCTTGTCATTTAGGACGACTTTAAAACTTCTTTAAAAAATAACGGAATATTATTGTGAAAAACTTTGATCTTTGACTGTTCAATCAAACAGTAACGGTCTGATACAAAATTTTCATCAAAAATATTTATTAATGTATTTTTATATTTTAATTTAGTTATTTGTCTCATGACAAAGTAGTTTCACTTCTAATGTACTCACCGTTATCAGCCTGATTGAGAATAACAGAATCACCGCCCCTTGCTTTGGAATAAGATGTTGGATTCAGAGCCATTATCCCAAAACCCAAAGGTACTTGGTGCTGATTAAATACAAAAACACCTGCATTTATTGGGATGGATTCAGAAATCTTGTGTATGTGGCTTCTTAATGAATTATTTCCATACAGATAATTCATTTCCGCAGATGTTTTTATCCAAGCTTTGTGAAGAGTGTATTTGTGCAGAATATGCAACGCAGTGATAGTAATTCTAAAATGCTCTGTTTTGGTTACTTTCCCTAAAATTATTCCACAAGCTATAATCGTGTCTCTGCCAAGCTGAGAGACCCCTTTGAGGAGGTTTTTATTCAATCTTAATTCATAATTACTCAATAAATCCTTAATGTTATCGCCGATATAAAAATTTAACTTGGCATGAACTTTGGATTCTTCTTCGGTCTTTAATAAACGCATGGAATCAAAAATTTGAGAAAATTATATTGAAAAAAACGGAATTTGATAGAAATTCATGCTGGTGTCATCAAACTACAACGGATTATAATGCTCGAATGCGTCATGCACTTAACAGTCTTTAGATCTTCGTTATTAATCTTCTAAATATCAAAACATGCTTTCATAAAATTTTGAACTGTTTTTTTGATTGCAAAATGAAAAATAATTTGTTAAGCTATAAAAGATTCAACTGTATTCCTTGATTGTTAAGCAGAAATAAATTATAAAGATCGATCAACTGGTTCAATTAATAAAATTGGTTCATTTTTCAGCTTGTTGATTTTTTGTCTTCCTTTAAATTCGTTGAATTTATTTAAATTTGAGATTTAAATTTTTTAGCAAATTTTTTCAAATATTTCATCCCATGGCTATTGAAAAGAAAGGTCGTAGACTTAGAGGTTTAACTTCTCACGGTTATGGTAGAACCAACAAGCACAGAAAGCATTCAGGAGGTAGAGGTAAATGTGGTGGTTTGAAGTTCATGAAGACATGGTTCCAGAAGTACCATCCCGACTTTTTCGGCAAGAGAGGGGACAATGTTTATCACTGGAAGAAGAATGCCACTTGGGAGAGATGGATTAGCGCAGCAAAGTTGTGGAATTTGATCCCATCTGAGCAGAGAAGCGAGATATTAAAGAATGAAGCAGTCCCAGTTATAGATGCAAGAGATTATGGTTATCACGTAATTGTTGGTGGTGAATTGCCATTGCAAAGACCCATCATTGTCAAGGCTAGATACTTTACTCCAAATGCAGAACAAGAAATTATTAACGTCGGTGGAAGAGCTATCATTTCTGATTAAATTTATCATTATTAAAAATTTTAATTTCAATTTTATTTTCTAAGAAAAAATAATTTTGTTGAGCAGCTTTTATTCCTGTATTTATTTTATAGTGATCGAGAAGCTGATTAATTTTAGCATTCAAAAGTTAGTCAGTTTGCTAGTAGCATGCTATCAATTATAAAGTCTGTTTAATCAGTAAGAATTATACTTATCTTGGAAAGAAACATGTATATTGTCTCTATTTCTTTAAGTACCGTTACTTGGACGAACACATTTGGGAATTGCCCAGATCTTCTCTTGTTAAGTTTTGATTCAGAATTTTGACAGTTCATCAAGGTAAGTTCAATTCCATCCGAGCTTTTTTTTAATCTCCATTGTCGTAAAGGAGTTAATGACAAATAAACAATTAGTTTGTCATCCTCTTTACAATTGACTAACATATATTGTAGTTATTCAATAGTTCACCTTTATTAGAACTAATAAGTATATGATTGGCCAATAGCATATATATATGCGAAATACCCTTTAATAAATATGTCTTTCTTGAATACTGACTTAGTAAACAACATCCATAATTTAATATATTGTGAAGTTTAATAATAGAATCTCGTCAGGTTATGATTGTGTTGAATGGGCTTACCTTTGAAGTTTGTATGTGTTGAATTATTTGATTTTTCAATAGAACTCTAAAAAAACGAATATCAATAGATTTGATTTCTAGAAGCATTACATCTTTGGTATGTGACACTGCTTTAGTTACGACAGCTTCAGATTCCTTTTAAAATATTATTTTCACTTTCCTTGCAAAATAAGACACATATTGTGCTCCTAGTTATCGAAATTTAGCAAATTCTGGTTTGGTTTTGTCCGAAATTGGTTTGTCGTAAACTAACCAATGGTTACAATCGAATTATAATTGATTAATTACTATTTTATCAATCATATTCTATTGGTACAATCTGTAACGGATTATTGGATTTAACATATAAATACTAAGCCACATTTAATAAATAATGTCTTTGGAAGATACTATCTCTCGTCTTGACATTGTTAATCTGTTGAATGCTTTTTAAATCTTGCTTTGACTATGCTAGGTTTTCAGTATCTCTAAATTTTAGCAACCAGGTATCCAATCTGTGTTTTATCTTAGTCTCAAGGCTACCTTACATTCAAGACAGATGGGAAAAGTCCTAGATCTATTGGCGATTCTTTAATTTTAACCAACTTGAAGATTTACTGATAATCATTAAAAATTCGATTGCATCTCAGTATTAAAAGGGTACAGATGTTCTACAGTGCAGGATTGAATATCTTATGATGATTACAACCATTACTGAAAGTATCCTTGGTAGGGATAGGTATGTAATAGCGATGGTAAGACTTGTCAAAGAAATCTCACTGGTATCACGCATCTTTAGTAGTCATTCAAAATTCTGGAAAAATTAAAATATTACAAGCTTGAATATATTCATGATTTTGTTGATCTGGTACTAAGATGCTTTATTTTATCAGACACGGACATGAGTATCTTAAATGAAATCGGTTTAGAATATTTGGCTCTCTGAACTAGATCTATTTTCACTTTTTATCTTGTACAATTGTACACATCTTGCTTGTTTTATCCATCAGATGCAGTTGTTGTATTAAGAGAATTCTTTTCTTATTGAATAAATATACTAGACCGCCATTTTAAGAAGACACATTTATTAAATAGTTTCCTTTTACATATCTCAACTAGCCAATCATATAGCACTTAAATAATGTTAATTAATTAATAAAAAATAAACCATATATATTTAATAAAAAAAAACGAAACAACTAGAAGCGCCTGTGCCTCTATAGGGGGAAATTTTAAACCTCCTACTGAGGTCCTGGGCACTTTGAATAAATCCTAAGCCCACTCTTTCGAGCTTCGGGCAAGCCCTTTTCTATCCATGCCGCTCTGCACACACACACACGCATGCAATCATCCGGCCCCACCTCCCCTTTTTTCGGGGTTTTCTTTTTATGAGGAGGCTGTGACGTTCTGATATAAACTGTTGTTAGTTTCACACACATAAATGTGTTACTTATCCGGGCAGCCACGAAAAGGCTACAGTCATCCATCTCACGACAGATTCTGCCCAACCAATTTGGGTATAAAACATATAAGTTGCTCCTAGTTATCAAAGCCCGCCAGGGCATGATTAGGCTTAGTCCTGAATTTAGAGTGATCCATTGAGTGTTTTTCCGATCTTTCCTTGGCCTGGGCCAAGTCTTCTCCATCACTTGTTGTGGAGTTTTTAGCAACCCGTTTTACAATAAGATTATCACCGATCACTCACTAGCTTTAGCAATATAGTGAAAATAAATTCATTTTTTTTTTGTTTTACTCAGAACATCACAACAGATATAATATTTAATAGAATATTTGCCTCTCTAAGGCGACTTTACAATACAGGAAGAAAGGAAAGCATCTTCATACTGTCTTGCAGTATAATGAACACTCTATAGTGCTGAGAATTGATGCTCCAATTAAGAGATTGGCAATCTCTTTCTTAAATCCTTGAAAATTTTTCTGAATTTTAAAAAATAAGTCTGCAGGCACTACTTAGGAGGTAGAGGTGTAAGACTCATGCTTGAGCACTTACGACACATAGGAGTCTTTTGTAGCTTTTAGTTCCAAAATTTCGGGTGTTTGTAGATGGAATGGACGCAAAGCCATTCCACTTTGGATATTAAACATATACTTTCTCCTAGTTATCGATGGGCGGTAGGACATAATAGGATGATCTATTGAGTATTTTTACCTAATCACCTGACCAAAGTTTACCTTAATTCAAGTGGCATTAAGCAACCGATTGGATAATGAGGTTTCATTCATTAGTCATAGCAATATTGTGAAAATAAATTGTTTTTTTTTGATGATTAGAAACAGCTGACACAAGATTCAAGAGACAAGAAATGTTAGATGATTAAAAAATTTGACATCCAAAATGATTTTGCTTTTGATTAATTGAAAATTGAATTTCTTTTAAACTTTAAAAAACCAACTTAAAATTGAATAATTTGGAATTTCAAGTGAACAGAAAAGATCAAAAGCACTGAGGAAGAAAAAACGAAACTTATTCAACTGGATGCTTCTCTGAAAAAAGAAGTTTTAACCGTCTACCAGGGTACTTGGAACAAATCCTAGGCTAAATCTTTCGATTCAGCCCATTTGTTTACATGTGAATATTCGTCGATTCCACCTCCCCTTTATTCAGAGCCTGTGACGTTCAGCTCTCCTTGTTATTCATGAGTCCATCAATATGACGGCCGATCATTTACACAGATTAGGCTACAGTTGGTTTGAGTTCTCGAGAGGGTCCGTTATTGGGTTCACACACATAAGTGTGTTACCTATCCAGACAACCACGAAAAGGTTCTAGTCATCTGTCTCATGACAGATTCTGTTCAGGTAAGAACCGATAGATCTCTAACACTACAATTTATAAAGTAAACATGAAATAATAATAATTGTAGTATAAAGAACTTGTGTTACAAAAGAGCTTGAGAATTAATAAATAGAATTTAATATAAAATGAATGATGCCTCTATCTTCTTTCTTGAAGATAAACCTTAATATCCCACCTTAAGATCCAAGCAGGAGAAATATAAAAGATTAGAAAGGATAGATACTGTTGAAAGAACTGAAATCACTTTATCAATCAAATATGACTCTTACCCTTTTCCATAATTAACAAAACAAAACAAGAACTATTTACTAAATCTTTTTCAGGTTCTAAAAGGGCATTTTCAATAATAAATTAATATCTTTTATGTGATTTTTGCTTTCTAAATGATAAAAGTTTTGATCTTTTTTTAACACTTTTCTTGTTTCTTCCTGTCTTCTCCTCTGAATTCACAATGAAAGAAGAATCAGATTGCAGACTCGAGACAATCTTCATGGGAAGATTTTCATTCTTAACAATTGATATGGAAATAGAAGGTCTTCTGAGGGTTTGGTTGTTGTCATGACGAATGAGTTCCTTATTTTTCTCCATATTCATCTGTGGTTGACTTCTAGTATCTTTAGTTTCTGTTAATCTTTTCTTAAATCTACTTTCATCTTCCTTATAAAAAGAATCATTAACATTATAGTCTATTAAAGCAGAATCCTTATTGGTGTCCATCAAAGCTGGGGCCAGGCTGTTCTTTCTAGAGCTAGAGGAAAGTGGGTCAGTTTCAGATTTGCCCCTTTCTTCAAGGTTTGGAATATTACTTCTCAGACTGTTTTTCTTAGAATTGAATAGAGAAAATAAAGGGGTCTTACTAGGAGATCCCTTGGAAGGAATGCCTTCGATCTTTGACTCGGATGATCTGAATCCATCACACAATGGTAGGATCTCATTATGTTCCGATGATCTTTTCGAGGTATTCCTTGTAGAGCTTGGCAAGGATGGATGACGGCTATCTTGGACTTTCTTTAAGACCGAATGCCTTCTCAAGCTCTGCTTCTTATTTAATTCAAATTCTGTTTGACCACCTTCACTTAATTTCTTTGGTAGAATAATTTTAACCGAATTTCCTGCCGTTGAACTCAATTTTTTACTTTGCTCTTCATTAAAGAATTTATCTTCCAAGACTGATAGAACGGATTCATTGCCATCCAAAAACGATTTTTCTTTTGTCCTTAAGGAATTCTGATTGGATGCTTTCTTATTTAATAAATCATTTCGATCTTCTTCATTGGTATTCATTGTTGAGTCTTGCTTAGAGCCATTTGCCTTTTCAGACAATGATCTATATTTCTCTGTTATTTTCCTTATGATTCTTGAATTGTCATTCTCATCGGAATGGCTAATAATGGAAGCTTCAGTCTGTGGATTAATACCAGAATGGCAGCTTAAAAGCTCTGCCTCAATGATTTCTTTATTATCTGTAATATCAGTCCAATCTTGGCAATTCTTATCATTGATTTCAACTATGGTGTCATTGAGCATGCTCAAATCATTCCCCGCCAACTCTATTTCTCCGTTTGGGTTTCTATCACTCTCGACGTTGTCTTCATCAATTTTCTGCAAACTATCTTCCAATTTCATTCTTTTGTTAACTTCATTAGAAACATCTTCATTCTTCTTGTTGTCCAAGCTAGATTTTCTTTCTAATGATTTGAACTTGGATTTAATACGATCAATTAGCTTTGTGTTTGCAGAGCCATCACTCTCTGATAAATTTTCAATTTTGATTTCCTGAACACTCTTTCTTAAACTACACAAAGGAGGAAACGACGTGTTTCCTTCTTCAGTTTTCTTTTGTATATCAAAATCAGGAAGAGAAACTTTTTTAGTTGGAAATAACTTTGCGGGTTTACTTTCCTCTTCATTGCGAGGTTTTTTAAGTAGTGAAAAATTTTTCACATCAATATTTTCAAATTTGCTGAAGTAATCTTTTTCGCTTACAGAAAGTTTGACGGGTGAATTAGAAAGAGACTCAAGGAGCAATTCACTGGGGATAGGTGAATTATGTCGAGATATTGGTAGATCTGTGTCTAAAATATCATCTGCTGTCTGTTCTTTATTTGACAAACTCACTTTTGACATGATCTGCTCATCATCCAGCTTTATGATTTGACTTTGTGATTCAAAGCTTTTCGTTTGAGAATCAATGATTGCATTTTCGCTTTGGTTCCGGTCATTTTGCATTCTATGTGAGTTAAACGAGGTGCTTAACTCCTCTGGTGGGTGATATTGATTCAATCCAATTGGTTCAAGGTCTTGGCCTTGAGTATCAAATACATTCTGGATCTCATCAACTGCTACACCCTCATACTTCTCATGAATTAATTTATCATTCTTAAACTGCTTGACTTCAATAAAAGTATCTTTTGTCTCGTCCGAATCAAGCATTTCTTTAATCTCCCCTCTCATACTATTTAACAGGCTGTCTGTGTTCTTCCTAATCTTCTTTAGCCCTTCCTTAATTAACTCTTCCCATCCTGTTGGAAATCCGTTTTGGAATTTATCTTCAATTCCAGGTATCATATCTAATTTATTATTCATAACCTCACTGTCCCTTAAAATATAAATACAATCTTTAGTGATTATCTTGGTTGAATTAATGATTGAAATTACCTTTGAAGTTCTTATAAGTGTTTTTGTTAATATTCCAAATAAATAAACTGAAGGGTCTCCATTTTGATCAATTGAGATGTCCAAATACCAATTTCTAAGCATCCTTATTGGAATACTAATTCTTTTTGAAAACTTTCTTTTAAATATTCTGTAGTTTTCTAGACTGTCAAGCCCTCCATTGTGTAAGATGTCTGTATTCATGTCTAACGTGTTTTTAACAAATTTTGCCATGTTGGGGTGGTTTTCCGTTATAAAAAATTGTATTTGAAAACTGAAAATTTTTAGATGGAAAAAATATTTATTTGATGATATCTATTAATGACACAGTGGATTCGGTCTGTCAGATGTTGTAGTATGTAATATCAGGCAATGAATAAGACACATGGTTCATTAAAAATTCAATTTTTGTGCAGTTAGTTATATTTCAAGGTATTCCTTTCATTGATATAGAAATTTTCACTTTATTTAAAAATACAGATGCATATGTGAGTATCAAACATTTGTTAGTTAGGTTAAGCCAGAAATAAGAAGTGGATTCTACTTTTGGAACGTTGGAATAAATTTTATTGATAATATTTTTAGAATTGATATTATATATATATATATTATATGCTAGAGAATCACTTTGTAAATGTTAGTTAGAAATAAAATACAAAGTAATGATACTAGAATTAACACACTTGTATTGAATTAAGTTGTCGTTAATACTTTATGATATCTGAACCTTAAAAGGATAGAAATAAATAACTTTACGACAAATACTCTATGAAGTAAGTAGAAAGAACCTTGGTAATGACAAAAATTTAAAAATTAAAACATCTTTTATTTAGGAGGTCAGAGTGCTTTATTTAATATCTAGAATTGTACTAACTAACAAACGCAAATAAATTCATTGCTTTATTTTCTTATGGAATTGATATGAACCTTTAGATAAATAAGACTTTGTCAATTACAATTAATAAGTGATAGACTAATAACTAATTATATGCAATGAATCATACTATATTCATTAAATGAAGATAATCAAAAAAGAAAAAGAATAAGTGAAGACATTTATAAATGATGCGTACTTAGAACCTGTGAAATTTAATGATTAAACTTGAAATGAATTGCAATTAACGTTTATAGTACGATTGAAATTTTATACAAGTTTGAATACTAGATTTGTATGGATTCAAGCCATCCAAAGTATTTATAATTGTAATAATATGTGTATTTTAACTTATGTAATGTTTTGGGTTGAGTTATTAAATTCGGGAATATTGAACTAAAATCACTTTGTGTGGAAAAGGCAGATTTAAAATGACTAGTTTCAAGAATAATAGCGAATAAATAATAATTAAATTTAAAATGCTTCCCACATTCTTACAAATAAATCAAGTATTCTGTGTGAGCTTCATAGGATTTCACATCAAATTATGAAGGGTTCGAGTCCAAGTGGCTAATATTTTTCCTATCAAATTTTAGTACCTTTTATTGAAGAAAGATTTCCAATTTTTTATTATTTATTTATTCATTCAGCTTTCCCCTGTTTTCACTACTTTTTAAACTGTTTTCAAATATTTTGTTAGACGATAAAACAACTGGATACTTCTCGTTTTAGATTGTTTCAGGTAAATGATAAAAATAAAAAAAATCTAAATACTATGCAAAAAAGAGCTATTGGAGTTTCGAATCTTCCAAATTTATTACACAACCATTTAGTAACAAAAGGATCCACATTGAATATAATGGTTGTTGGGTGTAATGGGTTAGGTAAAACAACATTTCTGAATCAGTTTCTAGGTACTAAAACATTAAATCCTCAGCCTTTTAGGGTCAAAGATCAAAATCCTTATTGGCACATTGAAGAAGTTTGTAACATTCAAAGCTCTCATGTTGAAATCTTGGAAGGTGAATTCGCAATAAGGATGAATCTAACTGAGATTGACGGTGTTGGTGATTGCATTGACAACACTTGTTGCCACGAACCTATAATTTCATTTTTAGAGGAGAAATTTGAAGATTATCGACAGAAATGTAAAAAGGCAGTGAAAGAGCTGGTTGATGACAAGCGTGTCCACGTGTGCTTGTACTTTTTAGAGCCTATTTCATTCATAAAGGAATGTGATCTTTCTGTTTTGAAACAGATTGCTAAATATTGCACAATTATTCCTGTCGTGGCTAAGGCAGATTTGCTAGATAATGAAAGGCTTATGGAGATCAGATACAACTTCAGGGATATATTAAAAGAAGAAGGTATTCCATTCTACGAAGATGCTTCATCACAAGCCCCTTACTTTGTCTTTTCTCACGATAGAGACACCTCAACTGATTACATAATGAACCCTATGAACAATGCGAACATTCAGATCAATGAATTCATGGCAATTAAAAAGCTGATTTTGGAAAGGTGCCTGACAACGTTTATGGATGAAACCGATCAGTTTTATGACAATTACCGAGTGTTAAAAATGTTTAAAAACATGCATGACGATGATGGAAAGGCAGTCTTTGAACAGAAAATCAGAGATTATCAAAATAAGGTAAAAACGTTGCAAGAAAATATTAGATCTGGAAATGAGAGATGTGATGCCCCGATGTTTGAGGGAGAGAGTAGATTTTGAATAAATGCTTGTTTTATCCAATGTTTATAAGAAAATAATTGCTGTTCTTCATATTTTTATTACCTTAATTATTTATTTAAAAGTTTCAGGGATGAGATATTAATTTCAAATACAGTAAATTCGATTAATATTACAGTGATAAATTTGTTTTTAAGGATTTCAAAGCCATTTAGCAAAGATTATTGTTTAACTTCCGTGTTATCATGAATTTCAGCTTACTTGAAACTAGTGTATATACAAAAAATACCTGTATCTCTCCCTTTGTTCTAATTGGCTTGTCTTTCATTTCCGTTATTTATCAAGGCAAAATCACAGAATCTTTAATTAATGATTTGATGAATTGCTTTTTTTTCAAATCTAACTAATCCATGGATTTTTTAAGCAAAGAACAAATTGATTTTAATATAAAGAGTTTGAAAAATTTGATTCGGCTTGACACAAGGAATTTCAATGAAGAAAGCATTCAAATAATTGAGGAATTAAGTGTCCCCTTATCAGATAAAGCATTACGAATAAGTAGAGGCAGATCAGTTGTAGAATTATATCTGAAGTTCAAGCTTTCTTGTCTTAGCTTACAATCCCTTGATTCTTTGGAAGCTGAGGATTTAAAAGATTTTGATCTCGTTAACCGTCATCATTCGGATTCGTATTTTAAGGCTGAAGAAGCTTGTATAGAAAAAAAGCAAGCAAGTCCAACCATAGAAACAAACTTTAATCATTTGAATCCAGTCTTCATTATTTTAGAAGGATTCCTAAACAATTTCAAAATTGGTGTCAGCATCGAAATGAAAGTGTTGAATAATGATGGAAATATATTTGACATGTTCTTTGCAGGCTTACAAGCAATGTTTCAAGAGATTTCTGTGCCTGATATAAATAATTTAAATTCTTCCATTGCAAGTGGGATTGATCTTCCAATTGCTAAAACCTGTGTTTTATTTGAACGTAATTATTTAGTTGATCCAACACTTTTGGAAGAGAATTCAAATTGTGGAATTTTGCATGTTTTTCAACATAAAAGTGAAACAATAGCAATTTCAACTGAAAATGAAATTGATTATGAAGGAATTGAAAATTTTCTTAATGGAATTAAATAAATTTAGTTATATTTTTTGTGTGAATTTTGCAATTCTTCTCTATGAAATATCTCTATCATTTTTTTAAGTTTATTGCTCTACTTATTGGAAATAGATTTGAAAAAAAAACAATCAATTTATTCTTTCTTAGCTGAATAAAGGAAAATTATTTATTTTCATTATATTTTTTACAACTTATTTGTGATCAATAAAAATTTTTCATCTCTCAGATATGGAGAATATTGGACCCTGAAAAGATCCAAAAATCCTCACTACATTCAGGAAAAGCCAATCATATTCAATATGGCTTGATGGCAGAAGCAAATATATGTTTTATATCCAAAGTGGAATGGCCTTATGCCCACTCGATATACAAATATCCAGAATTGGGCAGTCGACTTACCTACACATACATAGAAATAACTTAGCCTATCATATCCTAGATCACAAGTGTTACACCTCTACTTCCCGAGTAGTGACAATTGCTGTTTAAAGTTTTTTCATTCTGATTACTTAAAAAAAATCCAAAGATTTAATAAAAGTCACTGAAGCACACTGGTATGAAGTTGACGTTGTAAATTAACCAAAATCTTGAGGGTGGGTTCGAATCCAGTTGAGTGAAGTAATTTCGAATTACTCGTAAAATATATATAATCTGGAGCAACTATACTTAAGTACCAAATTGCTGACCGGTAAATATTTGATTGAGGATTGTATTGAATAAAAATGTTTGAAAAGCAAATATTAAAGTGTCTGTCCAGCCATGCATTGTCCGAAATTACTTCAGTAATAAAAGCCTGCCAGTATGGTTTTAGGTTTAAAAAGCGGTTTAGTAAACATTAGATGAAGGAGATTGGTCCTATTAATATTAGAGTATTTTTAAGGAGTTAAGAAAAAGCTATCCAGACTCTTAATAGAAAACCAAGACTTTTGCACTGCACAAAGTTGATCCAATAACTCAATAAAATAGTTAACTAGGGTAAAGGCTCGACAACATACATACAATGTATAAATTAAACCGACAATTAAGGCACGATTTAAATTATATAAGCCAAATTCATTCAATAAAGATGTCATTTGATAAATATATATCAATATTTTTTAATATTATCATTCAATTTCCATTTTAACTAGATATATATCTATTAGAAACAGATGGATCAGAAAATACCATTAAAAATATTATTTATTACAAGTTTTAGTATAAAATATTGTTTATTACAAGTGTTACTATAAAACATTGTTTATTACAAGTGCTACTATATCTTCTCAAAAAGAAGAAATATTTGGGATGATTGGTATGCTTATAACTAATTTTAGTATCTCTAAACTTTTCAAGACCTTATATCAGGTTCCCTTCTTGCTAAAATTACAGGATAATGTAAGGTATAAATTCTTTAAATCGTTATTGTGCAGTTTAACTCGTTACTTTAGATTTTCTGTGATAGACATAGACTTTAAATCCTCATATGAACATAACTGTCTGTATTTTATTAGCTTGTAATCCTTTCTGTAAACTAATAGTCTTCTATTTTATATTCCTTAATGCTGTATTCCATCTTAGAATCCAATGTTTTGACTAATATTTGATACGAAACACTTGATGCCCAGATATTTCCCATCCTAGGTACGAAATTAAAGAAAGGTTTGCCCTTATTGCTTCTATAATGATTGAATGTTATTATAGTGGCATTACATTCGTAAATTAAGGTCCAAAGCATTGAATTAATAGGTTTAATAGAACTGGGTGATATGTCACAAACAAATGTGATAGAGTCAATAATCAAGATATAATTCATATACTGCTTCAACATCTCCAGGCTTTGAATAAAGCAATTGAAAGTAAGGACTAAAGAAGAAAAAACACCTCTTTTTTCATTTCCAGTCAACCAAACAGGTCTTTCAAAATATTCTGAAAGATTTCCTTTTGTATCTAAAATTATACATAGATCAAAACTGGAATTTAATTCTTCAACTATTTTAATTAAAGATGCATTTGGGGGAACAACGATATCTATTATTGAATTTTCATCCAAATGATGATTGAAAAACTTCATGGGGTGACACAAACTAAGATATAAAAGAAAGTAAAAATAAAAATTTAATACTAAATTAGGAAATTGTATCATAAAATAACAGTCTTATCCTGCTATATTGGCTTTTGTGATTTGAAATGGGAACAGTTCATCTGTTATGATATTACGAGTGTTGGATTGTCTGATTCCGGGATTTTCATTATTCTGGCGCTTTAATTAATTAAATCTAACTTCTTTTTACATTATTAAAATTACCCATAAGCATAAATAGATTTGGCCGATGTACTATAAGTTATTATTAAGGTTTAGAAACATGTATTACTTTTTAAAGATAATACAATATATTTAAAGTGAGAATAAAATACCTTCAGAAGCATTACTTGATCACAGGAAGTCGTGAAATAGTTATGAAAATCAATCATCCAGTTGTAAGGTAGCTTCATCGTCTGCATACAAATTTAAAATAATAATAACGAATATTTTAAAGTAAGAAATTATTAAAGAGGTTTCCTGGAAACAAGATTTCTCCACTAATGATAGAAATTCTGTAATTACAGTACCTTTTAGTTTAATTAATATTTGTGGTCCTTACTTGATTATATGATCTTAAAGAGAATGTTTCCTAGTTAGTTGCTCAAAAAATCATCCTATTAAGATTAAGACGTTTTGAATCAGTCTATTAGAACAGAATAATTGTGATATTCGTTTATTTGTCTTGATGTTGTTAATCTTAGTGATTTATAGTACTTTACCTTTTACCTATTTATTAACTTTAATCAATAAATATAGAAATGCTTGTTCGTTGGATTCACCAGAAATGTATTATTCCTTTATATTGTTATTTAAATGCCTTTATATTCGTTTATTACATTATAATGATCTGCGATATAATTCAGAAATCATCTTCTAACCAAAAATCAATAAAAAGAAGTGAAAATTTTCTTAGACTATAAATTTTAACCTAATGGAAGAAGAAAGAAAATTACAAGAACTTTTAAATACACATTTTGATTTAGAACAGAAAATAAATGCACAGAACAAAAAGCTTCTTGAGTTAGAAGCACACAAAAGAACAATGATATCTGCAATGGTTAATAACGAACCATCAAGACATTATCCAAATTACATAGACAAAATGGACAGCACTAAGCTTATCAAAATAAAGAGTGACAAGAATCTTTTTATTTATAACATAGGAACAATAAGCACTGAAAATAGTCAAGCCTCTAAGATCCCAATTAATTACTTGGCTTTAAGAAGATTTATCAAGTCAAAACTAAGTGAATCAAAACAGGAAGAGATATTTTACACAACTACAATAACATATACTAACGGGAAATATTCATTTATAATCAAAGATGACGAGAACAACGTTTGGAAAGGGACAGGGGTATTTGCTAATTTTGTTGATAGTTTTGAAACCCCAATACCTTTTAGCAGTTTTGAAGAATGGAGCGGTCTCGAAAATCAAGAAGTTATTGATCTTATTAAAAACTGTAATTGAAGAATGAATTTATAAAATTTTTATTTTAATTAAAAAATTATTATTATTTTCTTAATACAACATGACAGACCAGAATATCTTCTTACATAATAAAATGAAATAACTTTGATCGAGGTTGGAATTACCAATCTTAACCTATTAACTCAAGTTGAAAATGAAAAAATTAGAAAATACGATTTAATAGCAAATGAGTTATCATTAATTTACAGGTGCAAAATGAATATAATTCCATATGTAATGAGTTAGTAACGAACAAGTATAGTAAAGAGATAGGAATTGAGCCTAAAGTCGAAGCGTACATCCAGTCTATTGTACTCAGAAAACTCTGGAGTCTATTTCATTTGAAAGACGACGAAATATTGAAGAGGCGGACAACCATGTGAGTCTTGAGCAGTTAGTGCTTAGATCATCGGGTGGAGATAAGAGAACCGACACGGAATCAATTAAAGAGTAAATATTAGATTGCCCATTAAATAAATTATTTTCTTAATTTTTCAATCTCCATTTCAATCAATCAATTTACTATTATTTCATTCTTCTGGTTAGATTATTGCATTAATTGGTTTTAAACATGTAAAAAAGAGCTTGCTCGAAAATGTGAGCTTAGGATTTGTTCCCGAGAGGATATTAAAACTTCCTTCTATGGAGACACAGGCGCTTCCAGTCGTTTCGTCTTTTGAATTTTAAAGGAAAAATAAATAAAAGAGGGTTCAAATAGTAACTAAAGATCTAAACTTTGTTAGAAATACCAAAAAGACCGGTAGGAATTCATTAATTGAACATCCATATTCTTTTAATCAAAATGAACCAAGTAGAAAAATAAACCAAGGATTTGCAAGAGAATCTGAAATGAAGATTCAAGCTTAAATTTCATAGGGATTCAATCTTAAATTATCTCTAACAAATAAAAGGCTTTCTAGATGAGTAAAGAATTTATTCAACGGATGATCTAATAGTTACTATTTGATTGATTCCGTGTCAAGCCTCTTTTCTACACCAGATGATCTGTGCACTAACTGCTAAAGACTCACATGGTTGTAAGCCTTTTCGATACTCTAGAGTCTTCTTGAGTACAATAGACTGGATGTACGCTTCGACTTCAGGCTCAATTCCTATCTCTTTACTATACTTGTTCGTTACTAGCTCATTACATATGGAATCATATTTACTTTGCAGTTGTAAATCAATGATAACTCATTTGCTATGAAATCGTATTTTCTAGTTTTTTCATTTTTAACTTGAGTTAATAGGCCAAGATTGGTAATTCCAACCTCGATCAAAGTTATTTCATTTTATCATGTAAGAAGATATCTGGTCTGTCATGTTGTAATTCCTGTATCTACTCGAATCTCGACATTTTCATTTGTTATAACTTCTAAAAGCTTTATAAACAAACATTTTCAAAAAAAAAGTAATTTACTTTAACTATATTTCTATAGCTAATGAGTGATCGGTGAAAACCTTATTGCCATACGGGTTGCTAGCAAACACGAAGTGGAGGAAACTTGGTCCAGGCAAGATCGGAAAAACACTCAACGGATCCCTCTAAATTCAGGGCTAAGCCCAATCATAGCCTGACGGACTTCGATAACTAGGAGTAGCATATATGTTTTATACCCAAAGTGGAATGGCTTTATGTCCATATACATACACTTTCTTGAACCACCCGGTATTTTGAAACCAAACGCTACACAGGACTCCTATGTGTTGAAAACATTACATCTCTACCTCCTACATCAGACTTGTTTTACAGACAACTGTAGCCTGCTGTCTCCCAGATTTTTAAAATTCATAAAAATTTTCATAAGGAGTTAAGAAAGAGATTGCCAATCTCTCAATGGAAACGCCAAGTTTCACCACTATAAAGTGTTTATTATACCACAAGACAGTATTAAGATGCTTTCCTTTCTTGCTCTAGTTTAAAGTCATCTCGGACCATTTATAAACATTTTCAATATATTTTAATTTTCAAAGAAAGAACTTTAAATTTGTCTGTTAAACTCAAATATTTCCTTGAACTAATAATCAACAACACAAATTTCCTTGAACTAATGATTAATAACCCGATTTTAAACGCATTACTTGTATTAAAGGAACTAAAGCTATTTAGCCAGGTAAATTCTAATCCCTTCACAATTGTTAAAAGGATATTATGATTGGATAGTTAAAAGAATTACTTGGTTGATATGTCTTCTTTAAATACTGTCATGATATAATACGATCATTCTTTTAAAGGATGATTGATCCATTAACATTAACTTCACTTTTTGGAATTCAACTGACAGCCTGATACTTTTATTTTATGGCGAGTAAATCAAGATTCTCAAATTTAATTGGTTGCTTTGATTTCTGAAAAATTACAACCTTGCTCCTTTTTAAATTCCAAATTCCATAAATCTTGAAATTTTTGAACCATTACATGGCCAGAAATGAGCTTCTCAAATCCTTGAAAAACTACGAAAGTCGTACAATAGAAGACCAAAGTATTTATTTACCAAGGACTGACAAAAGAGATCTGACTACAATAAAGAATGATATTTCAAGAACTAGCTTTAGGTTTTCACGCTTCAAAGGAAACTTGATGGTAAGAAAACTTTATTTTTTGTGTCTCCATGATCTTTTCAATGGATTTTCTTTGGCTTACTATCAGGGAATGCTAGACTGTTCCGCCATTATTGTGGATGTGTATTTTGGAGAAAAGGCTGAAGAATTCAACAATAAGAATCTAGGGAAGGAAAAGAGTGAAGGCGAAGCTCAAGACCAGGATCTTCCAGTGATTAAATTAGAGGATATTTCACAGGAAGATGAAGATTTATTTCAAAAATTTAAAGACGAGAACAAAGAGTTATATGATAAGGCTAGAAATTCAATAATTAATATAATGAATGAGAAATTCCTTTTCCTAGTGAAGGATGACTACGCAATGTATTCTGAATATGCAAAGCAATTAGTAGAATTCTTAAAAGCTAATTATAACAGAGATTGGAAATCATTTAATAGTCACAATCCACCAGATGCTTTTATTTTAATTTCAATGGCAGAGATTTTGACATTTTTTAAACGTTTATGCATGGATGAAGAAGTCGCATTTAAAATTTTAAATCTTATTTTAAATTCCGAACCTTATATTTTATTTTCTATTTATGCTACGTATTTCAAGAATATTATAAAGAAAAAGTCAAATAAAGATAGATTAATAAAAAGAATTGAAGAAAAAGACATTAAAACAATACTAGATAACTACAGTACATTTCTCACCTGCAAGTACATCCCTAAAGAGGGATCCAGTAAAAAAAGGAACTTTTTGGTCGCAGGTGGGGTTGCCTTAACACTTGGGATAGCATGTGCTATTTTGAAAAATGATTCATCTAAAAAGGATTAAAAGAAATGTGTTTTTTAAAATGAATCTTATTAATTTATCTGAAAGGACAAGTCAATTGTTTAATTAATAAAATCATTTAACCATCAGAATTATGCTTAATTTTTTATTCCTTTTATTTTAGACTAGATCAGTATTGAAAGATGACATATTTATTAAATGGTTTTCATGTTTAAATTTTAATCAGCCAATCAAAAAAATTGGATGATGAAGAAAAACTATCATAATATCTGCTGGATAATTAAAAGTATATGATAATATAATCATGGCAGAGTGTTTTGTGAGACTGTTGATTGCGATCTTTACATGATTGCCCGAATAAGTAACAAGATTATGTGTATAAAATTAATAACAATTTATACCTGAACATCACAGTCTCTTTATAAAAATAAAAATCCGAAAAAGAAAGAAAGCGGTAGCGTATGGAAACAGTGACGTCGACATGCGGGAGAAGCATGGATAAAAAATATCTTGAAAGAAACTCGAAAGAGTGGACTTATGATTTGTGTTAAATGCTCAAGATCTCGGTATGCTCTGTTTAAAATTTCCTTCTGGGGTGGCACAAGCGCTTCTAGTTAAGAAATCTCTTTTGATTTATTTTCGAAATCTGGAATAAATGTTTGTTCTGTGTATAAATAAACATTAAACCCACGTGTCTTAAGTACACGATCATGGGAGTTACATATCTATCTCTTACAATATATTTACTCATAACTGCAGTCTGATGTCTTCCTTATTTTTCAAAGAGTTAAGAAAGATATGGCCAATCTCTTAATGGAAACTCAAGCTTCTGAACCATAAAGTACATATTATATCATAAGAGGACATGAGGATTCTTTGCGTTCTTGCTCTAGATTAATGTCTACTCACCTGGTTTCAATTCTTAAGAAATTTAAATAACCATAGATCATACTAAATTAGAGCAAGAAAGTATATCATCTTCGTACAGTCCTATGGTATAAGTGTGTACTTTGCAGTGCATAACCTTAGGTTGGCCATTAAGAGTCAGTCAGCTCTTTCTTAATTCCCTGGACAGAATCTGTTGTGAGACGGATGATTGTAGCCTTTTCGTGGTTGTCCTGATAAGTAAAACACTTATGTGTGTAAAACTAATAAGAGTTTAAATCAAAACGTCACCGTCTCCTCATAAAAAGAAAACCCCGAAAAAATGGGAGGTGGTGGCGTGTGGAGCGCATGGATAAAAAAGGGCTTGCACGAAGCTCGAAAGAGTGGGCTTAAGATTTGTTCTAAGTGCCCAGGACCTCGGTAGAGGTTTATAATTTCCTTTTATAGAGGCACAGGCGAACATGCTGGAGTGGCATTGATAAAAAAGGGCTTGCCCGAAGCTCGAAAGAGTGGGCTTGGGATTTGTTCTAAGTGCCCAGGACCTCGGTAAGAGGTTTAGAATTTCATCCTATAGAGGCACAGGCGCTTCTAGTTGTTTCGTTTTTTTATTTCCATAAATCTTCAAATTTTTGAACCATTAAATGGCCAGAAATGAACTTCTTGAATCTTTAAAAAACTACGAAAGCAAAACTATTCAAGATGTAAATGTTTATTCGCCACGGATCAACCCAGGTGAAATGATATCAATCAATGGAGATGTTCCAAGAATTTTCTTTGGATTTTCACGCTTTATTAAGAGCAATTTGACCATTAGAAAATTTTTTTATTTGTGTCTTTATGACATTTTAATGGGATTTTCTTTGGATTATTATCAGCCAATCTCAGAATGTTCATCCATTCTTATTACCGTCTATTTTGGAGAAATCGCTAAAGAATTCATGAATAAGGAACTAGGGGAGAAAAAGAACGACGCCGAAGTAGCATATTGTGATCGGCTCGTGATTCAATCGGGTGATATTTCAGAGGAAGATAAATATTTATTTCAAAAATTCAAAGATGAGAACAAAGAGTTATATGATAAAGCCAGAAATTCAATAATTAATGTAATGAATGAGAAAATACATTTCCTTATGAAGGATGAATTAGCAAAGTATTATGAATACGCAAAGAAACTGGTAGAATTCCTAGAGATCAACTATAGGAAAGATTGGGCATTATATAATGCAAAATTAACACCAGTTCAATCTCTCAACATGCTTATGGGCGAAATTTTGACATTTTTCATCCATTTATGCAGGGATGAAGAAGTTGCTTATACGATTCTAAATCTTATCGTTAAACATGAATCTTATATTTTGTTTTCTATTTATGCCACATATTTCAAGAAGGTTATAAGTAAAAAATCAAGCGAAGATAGAGTAATAAAAGCAGTTACTGAAGAAGATATTAGGGAAATAATGTGTATCTATCGTATATTTACCACTTGTAAAGTCATCCCCAGGATAAGATTTAACATGAGAACGAACTACTGGATTGCAGGGGGGTTTGTCTTAGTACTTGGAATAACATGTGCTATTTGGAGAAAAAAGAATCGAAATGAACATGCTTGTTCAAATTAATCTTATCAATTCTTTCTGAAGAAGAAATCAATTATTTAATGAATAAAATTAACTATAATTTTTTTAATCATCACAATTAAGCTTAATTTTTAATTACTTTTATTATAGACCAAATTAGTATTGAAAGAAGACATATTTATTAAATGCTTTTGTATTTAATTAGCAGATCATATAAAATTGAATAATAAATAAGAACTATTGAATAATCATATAATCTGTAGCATAATTGAAAGGATTTGATTGTCTAATCTGGATAGAATCTGTCGTGAGCCTGATGACCTTGACCTTTTCGTGGTTGGACGGATATATCGCATGGTTATGCCCGAAAAACTAATAACAGCTGACTCACAAAAAGAAAAAAGCCGAAAAGAAGGGGTGAGACCACGAAACGGCATATATGGGAGCAGCCGTAATAAAAAGCACTCTTCCCGAAGCCTGAAAGAGTGAACATGCGATTTGCTACAAGTGCCCTAACAGATAGTTAAAACTCCTCCTTAGAGTGAAACAGACACTTCTAGTCATTTCGCCTTTTAATGATAATCTAATTGGCTAATGGTAAATTATGCCTTTGTAACATCTTTTATAGCATAGAAGAGCAGTAATTAAAAAAGATATTGCTGAAGATGATAGTCTTGGCCATAAAACATTTACTCAATAATTCATGTCAGCCCTTTAACCATCTTATAAATTGGCATGTATAATATAATCCTAGTAGGGAACCAAAAGCCTCCCTAGCGCAGCGGTGTTAAGCTTTCATTGTACAACAACGAAAATTCTGAAGCTTGAGCTCGAATTCTTTTGAGTGATATAATTTAGGTCTACTTCTAGAATAGATTTAAAGCGTATTCAATAAAACTAGAAGGGCTCTTAGTTAACATAAAATTGCTGGCCAAAAAAATCCATAGAAAGGATTGTGTCTTAGGTTAAATCAACCGTGGATTGTGAAATGTGATTGTAAAATGCATTGATTGGAAAGGTTTGAAAAGCAGACGGTAAAGCCTGAACCCAAACCCGCATTGTTTCTCTTGTCTGTCGGGGTATTATCGGTGTGGTGACCGGTGGTTCTAAGAATTTAGGATAGTGAGTTTATATGAAAAAATCGGTTTACTAATTATCCGACGAAGGAATTGATACTATTGGTATCAGGGGGTTTTCTGCCAACCAACCCAAACGTATAATTTACATTATTGTTCTTGAAATTGCCCATTGTCGAATCTCAATATAACCTTTGCATCGAAAATTGATCTAGAAAGTTAATGAATTTTACACTATCTTTGTATTATAGCAAATTAAACTTGCAAACACATTGATATATTCAATTTCTTGACTTTTTTCTCTTTCATGGTACTAGTAATAGTCTAATCAGAAATATTATATTGTCTAGGTGTCTACGTCTAAAAGAACAAATTTAATGTAAAAAATGTTTGCACCATTCAATCATTTAGGTTGGCTAATGTAAATATTCTTAAATTCATTGGCATGATTCTATTGATTTTATTCTAGACACCAAATCTCACAGTATTTAACCGGAATCATGTATTAATCACAATGAAAAAGTATTGTGTTTTCACTATATTTCACTCTATTCAAGAAGATATAGCAAGCGAAGCGTGGAAATATGTGTAGATACTATAATAAAAAGATCTAGAATGACCTGGTAGATCTATTAAACCAAGTAGAAAGGAGAAAATGAAGAGAATTTGGTAGCTAAAGACTTATCAGTTATCATAAGCATCGAATGAAAATTTTTTCATATTTCATTAATCTGGGATGTGGGTTTTAACTAAATACCATAAAAGACAAAGTAAAAAGACAGGGCTTCAATCAAAATTGAAGCATATTGACTGTCTATTTTATTTAAAAGGAGAAGAGTAAATGCATGAATAAATCGATATGATGGATCTAGTCGTTCCTCAATGTGAAATTCAAAATCTGTCAATTAACCATAGCAGAAATTGCTCTATTTTCACAGTTAATGAGAGATGGGTAAACCCCTTAATGTAATATATATATATATATGCTAGTTCTGACAAAATATTCATTCAATTATATATGATTGGAAGACATTGATTATTCCATCTATGTATCTACGACGATAAATGTGCTTGATTCTTGATCAATCGTATGATTTTATTTTTATAATTCTAGATTTACATTCTTTATTAAGCTATCAAAAAGAACAAGATTTATTAACCAGGAGCGCTTGTGCATCTGAAGAAGGAAATTTTAAAGTTTCTACTGAGGTGTTAAACACTCATCACAAATTTTAAGCCCACTCTTTCGAGCTTCGTGCAAGCACTTTTTTATCCATGCTGCTCCCACATGTTGATCACGTGAATCATTATCCGATCCGACCTCCCCTTTTTTCGGGTTTTTCTTTTATCAGGAGGCTGTGACGTTCTGATATAAATTGTTATTAGTTTCACACATATAAGTGTGTTACTTATCTGGACAACCACGAAAAGGCTACAGTCATCAGTCTTACGACAGATTCTGCCCAGTTATTTTTTTAAGAAGTTAAGAAAAATACATCCAATCTTATGATGAAAGTACAAGCTTCTGAACCATCACTTACATATTATATCATTAGAGGGCATGAGGATGCTTTGCCTTCTTGCTCTAGATTAATGTCAACTCGTCTGGCTTCAATTCTTAAAAAATTAAAATAATCACAGATCATACTAAATTGAAGCAAGAAAGCATATCATCTTCGTACAGTCTTATGATATATAAGTGTATACTTTGTTGTCCATAAGCTTGGATTTTTTATAAAGAGGAGGTCATTCCTTCTTGAATAATTACTAGGCAGAATTTGTCGTGAGACGGATGACTGTAACCTTTTTGTGGTTATCCGGATAATTAGCACACTTATGTGTGTGAAACTAATAACAGTTTATATCAGAACGTCACAGCCTCCTGATAAAAAGAAAACTCCTGAAAAAAGGGCTTGTCCGAAGCTCGAAATAGTGGACTCAGTATTTGTTTTAAGTGCCCAGGACCTCAGTAGGAGGTTTAAAATTTCCTCCTATAGAGGCATAGGCGCTTCTAGTTGTTTCATTTTTTTTTCTTGAATAATTAAAAATTTTTATTTTGACAGAGATGGCTTTAAACTAGAGAATGAAAAGCATCTTCATATTGTCTTGCGGTATAATAAACACTTTATAGTACAGAAATTTGGTGCTTCCATTAAGATACTGGCAATCTCTTTCTTAACTCCTTGAAAATTTTTATGAGTTTTAAAAATAAAAGCAAATAGCAGACTCTAGTTATCTTTAAAATAAGTCTGTTATTAGGAGATAGAAGTTCACAACTTGATTATTCAGGACATATAATTGCCCTGTGTAGCGCTTGGCTTCAGAATGCTGGGTGGTTCAAAAAATGGCTTATATATGGAATGGACACAAAGTAATTACACTTTGGATATATAAAACATATGTGATGCTGCTAGTTATCTAAGAGTACGGGGGTATGATAGGACCTAGGTCTGAAATTAAAGTGTTCCGTTGAATGCTTTTCTGATCGTGTCTGGGCCAAGTTTTCTCCATACAAGTGGAGTTTTTAGAAAACCACTTGACAGTAAGATTTTCATCGATCGCTCTCACTCACTGTATTAATATGGAAGAAAATAAATTATTTTTTAAAAAAAATTACAGCTTGCTCCTTTTAAATTACAAATTTCATAAATCTTCAAATTTTTGAACCATTACATGGCCAGAAATGAACTTCTGGAATCTTTAAAAAACTACGAAAGCAAAACTATTCAAGATGTAAATGTTTATTTGCCACGTACTGACCCAGAAGACAAGAAAACAATTGATGGAGATGTTCCAAGAATTTTCTTTAAGTTTTCAAGCTTTAAGAGTAATTTGATGATAAGGAAACTTTTTTATTTGTGTCTTTATGACCTTTTAATGGGATTTTCTTTGGATTATTATCAGCCAATGTCAGAATGTTCATCCATTCTTATTAACGTCTATTTTGGTGAAATCGCTAAAGAATTCATGAATAAGGAACTAGGGGAGAAAGGGAGCGAAGTCGAAGATCCTGATAATCTAGTAATTTATGCAGATGATATTTCACAGGTAGATAAAATTTTATTTCAGAAATTCAAAGATGAGAATAAAAAGTTATATGATAAAGCCAGAAATTCAATAATTAATGTAATGAATGAGAAAATACATTTTCTTATGAAGGATGAATTCTCAATGTATTATAAATACGCAAAGAAATTGCTAAAATTTCTAGAGGGCAATTGTAGCAAAGATTGGGCATTATATTGTCGCGAATTCACATTAATTCAAACTTGGAGCAGACCCATGGGCGAGATTTCTTCATTTTTCATCCGTATATGCAAGGATGAAGAAGTTGCTTATACGATTCTAAATCTTATCGTTAAATATGAACCTTATATTTTGTTTTCTATTTATGCCACATATTTTAAGAAGGTTATAAGTAAAAAATCAGAGGATGATAGACTAATAAAAGTAGTTACAGAAGAAGATATTAAGGAAATATTATATAACTATAGGAGATTTCTTTTTTACGACTGTGTCTCCATGGAAGGATTCTGTAAAGGAAAGTACTTCTTAGTTGTGAGTGTGGTTGTTTTAACAGTGGCGATCGCATGTGCTATTTGGCATAGGAAGTATTTAAATAATTAAAAATAATGCGCTTCTCTAAATGAATCATATTAATTTATCAAAGAAAAAATTAATTATTTAATAAATAGAATTATCAAATAAATTTATTCAATTATCCCAATCAAGATTATTTCTTAATCCCTTTTGTTGTATACTAAGTCAATATTTAAAAAAGATGGTGTTGAATGTAATAATCTTGCTCATAACCTATTTAATCAATAATATGTGTCATTCCTTTAATCATCTTATTAATTCGCATGTAGAATGTAATTTTACTAGTGAACCAAAGCTTATAATTTTCTCTCGGTTTAGTCTGCCATCGAATTTAAATACAGTTAATGTATCGAAAATTGGTTTAGAAAAAGAATGAAATTACTTTATAATTTAATAAATTAAACTAGCAAAAAAATGTAATTAATCAATTATGTATATATGATATTCTCTTTCATGAGACGATCATAAATCTAATCCTGAATACTATATTATGTAAGATTTGGTTTCTAAAAAAGATCAAATCAACTAATTACTCATCAGATAAATCACCATATTTACATAGTTAATGAGAGATAGGTAAAAGGCTTATTTTAATATATATGTTAGTTTTGACGGAATATTCCTCAACTCTGATGATTAAAAGACATACTTTATTTAACAAATTCCATGTTTACATCTACGACTATAAATATGCATGATTCTTAATCAGTCGTATTATTTTATTCATTAGTTCCATAATTCTAGACATTACAATGGTATATTACACAATCAGTCAACTATCTATATAAACTAATGAAATACTAAACATTCATCACAATAATATATATTGTGAATGGATTGTTGAAACTTCAACAATTACAAATGAAAGAAATTGACTCAAATATGATCTGAAAAATATCCACAGATGAATCAAAACCTGTTAATAGCTCAATCAGACTCAAATGAACTTTGAAAACAAAAAAGTAGATTTATACTTGGTGTCCAAGCAAATAATTTAAGGCATATAGTCTTTCTCTATAGAGTTTGTTTTCGATATGTTGGGTGATTCACGAAAATAGTTATATTTTGAATGTAAAAAAGCCATTCCATTTGCCTATAAAACTTTCTCCTGATTATCATTTCGATGATCGTCAGAATATGATAGGATATTGTCTAAATTTGAGTGATCCGTTGAGTATTATCACGTATGGGGGAGTTTTTAACAACCTGTTTGACAATAAGATCTTCACCAATCACTTATTAGCTATAGAAATGTGTTTAAAATTTTTAGACTTTTTCTCCTTTTTTAAATCCAATATATTTGAAAATTTTTGAAAATAATATGGCCAGAAATGAACTTCTCAAATCCTTGAAAAACTACGAAATTCAAATAATTAAAGATGAAAGTATTTATTTGCCACGGACAAACCTAAATGAACTGAGCACAATCGAGTGTGACATTCCAAGGACTTTCTTTAGATTTTCACGTTTTAGGCGCAGTTTGATGATAAGAAAACTTTTTTTTCTGTGTCTATTTGAACTTCTCAATGGATTTTCCTTGGATTATTATCAGGGAATGGCAGACTGTTCATCTATTCTTGTTGACGTGTATTTCGGAAAAAAAGCTGAAGAATTCAGGAATAAGGAATTGCGGGAGAAAAGGGGCGAAGACGAACATGCTGATTCTCTAGCAATTAAATTAGAGAATATTTCAGAGGAAGATAAGTTTTTATTTCAGAAATTCAAAGGCGAGAACATTAAATTATATAATAGAGCCAGGAATTCAATAATTAATATATTGAATGATAAATATATTTTTCTTGCGGGGGATGAGTTTACAATATATTTTGAGTACGCAAGGCAATTAATGGAATTACTAAAGGCTAACCATAGCAAGGATTGGAAACTTTTCGATGCTAAATATTCACCAAATATTTCTACTATCATTCCTATGAGCGACATTTTGACATTTTTCATCCATTTATGCAAGGATGAAGAAGCTGCTTATACAATTTTAAATCTCATTGTTAAATATGAACCACATATTTTGTTTTCTATTTACGCTACATATTTCAAGAAGATTATAAATAAAAAGTCAAACGAAGAAGAAGTAATAAAGAGAATTGAACAAAACGATATTAAGACAATAATGAACACTTACAACAAATTTACTTCTTGGAAACACATCCCCAGAAGAAAGATAAACTTTTTGATTGCAGGTGGATTGGTCTTGATAGTTGGAATAGCATGTGCAATATGGTTGAATAAACCATTCAACAGTATTGAAAGAAACGCACATGTTTAATTGAATCTTATCAATCTATCAGAAGGAATCTTAATTTAAGATATCAAATCCCCAATAAATTTATTTAATCATCACAATTAAGATTAGTATTTAAGTACTTTGTCGTACATGTGGAAATCACCACACAGTCTCAAACAGAATATCAGAATACCAAATTTTCATTCTCTGCAGCTCTGATCACTTGTCTATCCATAGCCGTTTAACTTCCTTTTTGTCTAAACAAGTGAATACAGGAAAAAGAAGAGTATTTTGTGAAAATGGCAAATAATCTAATCAGCTTGAAAATCTCCTAATTTTGTATAAATATAAAAGATGTTTATAATAAGCTTTGGATATTTCAGCCAATAAACTAATTTAATGGGTAGTCTAATAGTTACTCTTTGATTGATCCCGTGTCAAGTCACTTGTTTACATCCGATAATCAATTTCTTCTAAGTGCCCAGGACCTCAGTAGAAGGTTTAAAATTTCCTCCTATAGAGGCACAGGCGCTTCTAGTTGTTTCGTTTTTTTTTACATCCGATAATCTGTGCACTAACTGCTCAAGACTCACATGGTTGTCCGCTTCTTCGATACTCCAGACTCTCTTTGAGTATAATAGACTGGATCTACGCTTCGACTTTTGGCTCAATTCCTATCTCTTTACTATACTTGTTGTGGTATTTCGTTACCAGCCCTTCCCAGGTCATTACGTATGGAATTATATTCACTTTGCACTTGTAAATCAATGATAACTCATTTGCTATTAAATCGTATTTCTAGTTTTTTCATTTTCAACTTGAGTTAATAGGTCAAGATTGGTGATTTTAAGTTCGATCAGAGTTATTTCATTTTATCATGTAAGAAGATATCTGGACTATCATGTTGTAATTCTTGTATCTACTCGAATCTCGACATTTTCACTTGCTACAACTTCTTGAATGGAATGAGATTTCAATTTTCTTGTCTTCTTAACTCCGAATTTCCTACACAATGATAAATGTATGCATCTTAATACTTCATTATGCCGTCTCATGTAATCATGATCTAGCATATGGTCGCATTTAGTAGCAAGATGATCTACTGTCTTTGGCACAGCTTTGCAATGTGGGCATCTGATTTTTTCTCCAAAGAATATATTTCTATCCTGAAGAAAGCAATAAGCTCCTTCATCTCTCGGCTTCATATTTCCTTTGGTAAGCCATACTGAAGAGTCTTTAATAGAGGCAAGTTCATGATCACAGACCCTAAACAACCTTTCGTGGAGTTGTTTGCTTTTAAATGTTGGTCATTAAGGATTTAATCTGTGATTCATAAAGAGATTTATTGGTGATCTCGCCTTCTGTATTATACTTCAATTTTATGTATTTGTCAATAGTGGAGAGATGTATCTTCTTTTATCTTAATCTGGGCAAAATCTGTCCGTATTTGCCAGGATAAATAACATGCTTATACTTGTGTGAAACTAACAACAGTTTATACTAGATCGTCACAACCTCTTCATAAAAAGAAGATCCTGAAAAATAGGGGAATGAGAGTCTACGGTTGCTACAAGGCCAATCCACATACTGGTATAAAAAAGGGGTCGTTTGAAACTCGAAAGAGTGGGTTAAGAATTTATTTCAAGTGTCCTGGCATGATGTTAAAACTTCCTCCTGCAGAGGCACAGGCGGTTCTAGTTGTTTCGATTGTTTTTCTTTGTAGGGTATCGAGTATTTAGCACAATAGGAGTCCTGTATAACGTTTAGTTTCAAAATGCTGGATGGCCCAAGAAAGTGTTTATGACTGGACAGAAAGCCATTCCGCTTTGGGTATAAAACATATGTGATGCTCATAGTTATCAAAACCCGTCAGAATATGATAGTAAATTGTCTAAATTTAGAGTGATCCGTTGAGTGTTTTTCCGATCTTTTCTTGGCCTGGGCCAAGTTTTCTGCATCCCTTGTGGGTGGGGTTCTTAGCAGTAAGATTTTTATCGATCGTTTTCAATCGCTATATCAATATTGCGAAAATAAATTAATTTCTTTAAAAAAAATTATAGCTTTCTCCTTTTCAAATTACAAATCACATAAATCTTCAAATTTTGAACCATTACATGACTAGAAACGAGCTTGTTGAATCTTTAAAAAACTACGAAAGCCGTACAATTAAAAATCAAGATGTTTATTCGCCACGTGCTAACCGAAATGAACTGAAAACAATCGAGTATGACATTCCAAGAACTTTCTTCAACTTTTCAAGCTATAAAGGCAGTTTAATGATTAGAAAAAATTTTTTTTTGTGTCTTTTTGATCTTTTCAATGGATTTTCCTTGGATTATTATCAGGGAATGGCAGACTGTTCAACCATTCTTGTTAACTTCTATTTTGGAGAAATCGCTGAAGAGTTCAGAAATAGGGAACTAGGGGAGAAAAGGAGCGAAGACGAAAACCCTGATCTTCTGGCGATTGAATTAACGAATATTTCAAAGGATGATGAAGTGTTATTTCAGAAGTTCAAAGACAGCAACATTGAATGATATAACAGGGCCAGGAATTCAATAATTAATATATTGAAAGAGAAGTTCCTTTTCCTTGTGAATGACAAGTTTGCAGTGTATTCGGAATACGCAAAAGATTTGCTAGAAATTATAAATGACAACTATAGTGAAGACATAGATTTAGAAGATTGTTTGCAACTTTTTGAAGATGTGAATGGAATAAACCTTTTGGTCGGAATTTCTTCCACTGAGATTTTAGGATTATTCAGCAGTTTATGCAAGAATGAAGAAGTTGCTTATACACTTTTAAATCTTATTCTTAAATATGAACCTTATATTTTGTTTTCTATTTATGCTAGGTTTTTCAAGAAGAGTATAATGACAAGGTTTAGCAATGGCGTAAAATTTGAAATGATGATAGAAAGAATTGAGGAAGATGATATTGTGGCAATAATGGAGACCTATAATGAATTTATCAATTCCAAACACATTACCAGCGAAAGATCCTGGAGATGGATGAACTACTGGATTGAAAGTGGATTTGTCTTAACAGTTGGGATGGTATGTGCTATTTGGTGGATTAAAGCATCTAAAAGAATCGAAAAGAACATGCTTATTTAGATCAATCTTATTAATTCATTCAAAATGGAAGTCAACTATTTAATAAATCAAATTACCAAATAAAATTGTTGTAATAAGTATTTGTAACTTCATTGGTTTATATCGCTGATAGCTCGATAAACTAATGTAAAGCCTATGATTATTAAAGCAATTAATGAGATTTAATGATTGATCAATAACCAATCGTAGATATAAATAAGGAATTCTTTAAATAAATTATGTCTTCTAATTCTCAAGATTTAAATGTACAACTCGACAAAATCACAAAAATTTTTTAATTATCACAATTAATGAAATGTTTATTTAATGATAGGTTTTTATATTTACAACTTTCCTATATTTTTGATCATGTATATGCAATCATTGATTTCAGCCATGAATGTCTTGGCTGTTAATTCAATTTTCTAATTAATTTCATTTTCTTTTAGTATTTCTCAAATAAAATGCTCTCAAGTATCCTCTTAAAGACGTTAAACTGAATATGTTTCTATTTTGTTGGTATCTAATCCCATTACTGTGCTTCTTTCGATCTTAGTAACCAATCTCTTCCAGATCATCACATAGCCAATCACTTTGACTCTACAGACTTATACCAAAGATAATTCATAGGTTACCAAGCTGTATTTTTTCGTTTTCAACTTTTCTCAATGGATCAAGATAAACATCATGTTAGGTTTTCATTTTAATTGCTTTCCTCGTATATCAAGCTAGTTTTTAAGATAGACATTAGTTGAATGATTTTCTTATTTATATCTTAACTGACTAATCTGATTATTTTTAGATATTAAAGGCGAAATATATTACTGAATAATTAAAATTAAAACAATCTAATTATTTAAAGGTTCGAGATCATTATTTACTTTGATGAATTTAATTCATTTTGAAATGTAGAAATGAAAATATTAATCCGTATTTCAAATTTTGCCTGATAGCTATAAGAAAAGCTGATTTGATTACAGATGAATCTCAATTTTTAATAAATACCTTTATATGATGCGATAGCTATGATTACCTGCTCGTTCATTTCATAGACAACATACATGGTTTATAATATTTCTGAAATGGTTTCTCATGGAATCCAATTTTTATTACCTACTCACAATAAAAAGCCTTCCAATATAATCAGCTTCTGAAATCTTTAAACCTATTCACATTTAAAGCATGGAATTCTTCAGATTCGGAATTTAATTATCAATGGACAGGCTTATATGTCTGTTGAAAAATTAAATAAATGATTGTAATATCGAAATTAGGAGATTCATCTATCATGATGGTGTTTAAAGTCATCAGAAATGACATCAGAAATGATTTTAACACATTTTTCTTGATTGGCCGTTCTTTATAATACTATCTTGGTATGGATATGATCATATGTTAATATCGTCGTATGCTAAGACAGTCCTTAGAGAAGACCTATAGATTAAAAGGGTTTCATGTTCATATCTTAACTAACCAATCATTATATAATCAAGGAGAACCATCGAATAATAATATCTGTTGAGAAATAGTAAAGGGATGATAAACTAATAGATTACTTCGCATTAACTCCTTTAAACCAAATTATAATACTGATTAATTCATCATACCTTAACTGTTTTAGAACAAATGTGTAATTAATATGCAATTAATAAAATTTGCATGGCTTAAGTAGCAACAATTTATACGATCTACCATTCGTCTTCGCACAGAGAATCATACTTCAAGCGAATAAAATCCAAAACTAAAGTGTAAGAGAATATTCATGGTGTCACTAAACTGGTCAAGCAGTCTCTATTTAAGATTAATCAGCAATCAATATGAGATTGGCTCGAACCATCGCCATATATCTGCTATATTTTCTACATTAAATGCTATTAGATCATGTAACCTTAATATATACTGGGCAATTCAAAAGTCGTGACAACAAACAAAATAAATGGAAACGCCTGTGCCACTACAGAAAGAAATTTTAACATCCTCTCAGGGTAATTAGAATAAATCCTTAGCCAACTCTTCTGAGCTTCGGTTCGGTTCTTTTTATAGATGTGGAGATATTTTTTTGTTCCTAAGGAGTGAGAATCTTCAAAGACATACATATTTAGTTATAGTCATACCAATTCTTTATGGATACTGTAAGACTTTGACTCATTAAAAACCCCCCTCATTGACTACGGCACTGATAGTTCCACCATACCCTGTAGCCTTAGTTCGAAGATGACATCCTATTAGTATAAATATTTTTGCCAGGTATTTTCCTTAGGATTAAAATGATGTATGCCAGAGACGAGGCGGTTGTAGTAACCAACTCTACTGTGTTCAGTTTCATGGCATATGTATAACAGTTAAGATGTTCTTCGAACTATGAGACTTCAAAGACTATGCAATATCCCTAAGCTCACCCATTTTCGTATTTTTCTTTGTCAAGTGAAATTTGTTTGACACATGCATAAGCGTATTAGATATCCGGGAAATCACACAAGAGTTTTAGTTTGCTGTCTGTCTCACGACAGACTCTTTCCAAGAAAAAGCTCTTAGTTAGCTAAGATATTAATTTTCTTGATCCAAAAAGGAAATTTTCGATAGTTCTTTGATTCTGAAGACAAGAAGAATATAAAAGAACCCTTTTATCTCACTAAAATTTATATTGTTTTTAAACTTTACCAGTCTATCTAGCCTTATATATAAAATTCTTCAAGACTCTCTCAAAATATTAACGAAAGACTCCTTCATAATTTAGTACAACGCTTTTGAGTTTAATTCTACATAAGATTAAAACTTTAATCATTATGAAGGAACTTCTATTTGTAGATGGTGGCTTAAGAATAACTATTTGGGATTTGGAAGGCACCTTTTTATTTAGAGCAAAGAGTGAATGCCTTAAAGTGTTATCCGTACCTTCTGAGTAACGAATCTTGTTGTTCCAAATGAGAAGAAGTGAAAACTGAAAGCAGTAGATACCTAAAATATTCAATAGATAATTTTATTCACCTCATTAGTGCAGGTCAATAATTATATTATTTCCAATGGAGTCTCTATTTTCTGTTCTAAGGATAATGAATATTTATAATATCATCACTGATCATTATTGCATAAGGAGACTCGTTAATGATTAAAATTTGGAGTCCAATGTTAAATTATTTGTTAATTTTCCTTATTACTTTCACTTAATTGTTTTTTTCTAATAGCTGCTGCTTTTTAAAAAGAATAAAGCCAGATATGGGCTTTTGTGTTTAAAAAATCGAAAGATTTGTTCGAGTTCTGATTCCTGAATGCATTGCTGATTTTCATTTTATTCTAATCTTAATTTCATATATCAATTTTAATTAACTTCCTCTAAAAAATATGTTTATAAATTAATCTGGTAATTTTTGCAAAATATTAATGATTCTACGATTTCCAATCTACAATGACATGATTAAATTCTAACATGATAAACTCTGACTTCATTGTGAATGACTCAAACATTTAGTTAATACAATCCGCAGTAATCTACTCGTGATTCCTAAAGTGAAAGCTTCTAAATCGTCTGAACCTGAAATATTATGAATTAACATGCCGAGGCAAGGGGACCTCCGTGAAAATGCATCAACTAAAGAGTTTTTTTAAGGATATTAAAACTTCCTCCTGGAATACAGGTGCATTACTTTTAAGGCTTTCGTTCTTTTATCATATTTATTTGAAGTCCTAATATATTGGTAGCAAAAAACAATTATTACTGTAATCATCATTGGTACACATCCTCTTGTAAATATCAGTGCAACAGATTCCAATACTTATTATAGAATATAATCTTAAAAGCCTACATTTGCAATAAAAGATATTTAAATTCACATCAAACATCTTTTATAGATGTCATTATTCTAAAATAATTAAGAAATTCAACCATTAACTGTTAGATCATCACTTGCTTTAATACCCAATATATAATAAGTATTCAATAAAAACTGGTTTATTTAATTTTAATGGCAAAGGCTAATTGAACACAAAAATCATTTTATCTTCCTATAAAAATCTCATCAAACAGACATATATTATCCCTTTGATCTTTGCTTACTAGTGACAATATCTACAATGTATCTTCTCTAAGATTTCATCTGTTAGCATTGAGCGCTTTCAAAATATGATGGATAAGAATCAACTAAACTTCATTAAGTAGGTAAATATATTTATTTATCAATTCATTTTCAGAGATATTGCTTTTGTGATGTAAGACAGGGATTCCTTAATGTATATTTCTTCTTCCAACTTTTCAATATAATAAGAACCATTTGATATTCTCTTGGATTTACATATAATAAAAAAGATTTGATATTCTCTTGGAGGTACAATAAATACACTTATTCATGTTATCTTGTCTTAATTTAGTATTTAATACAATTTTATTTCCAAACTGATACATTCCTGCTTTTGATATTCTCGTTATTTGCTCAGTAATAAAATGATATATTTTTGCTATACTAGAAATATTTGATTAAAATCATTTATTTAATAGGTAATCTAAAGATTATCAATTATTCTTTAATTGATTCCGTGTCGATTCTCTTATCTCCACTTGATGATCTAAGCACTAACTGCTCAAGACTCACATGGTAATATTTTATTTATACGAAATATACAATTCTATAGGACTTCACGGTGCCCTGTGCTCTCACCTATTGTAGTTTTAATACTCTCAGCCAAATTTGTGTGCCTTTTTATTCAGAATTATTTTCATGATATAAGTCAATTGATAATTTTACTAGATCTACCACATAAAACATTTTTCGTATCCTCTCCTACGACATATTAATAGTTTTTTCAGAACCTGCTTGATCGCAAATTCTTGACAGTCTCTGTTCTTAAAGAAATATTTTCTATTTTGTCTATAGTCAGGCTAGCAAGCTTATTGAACCTTATTAACTTGTTTTGCTATTTCGATTACAGCTACTAGCATTACTCCACATTTTAATAGATTTTCTTCCATCGATTTATCTACGATTGAAGTTTAACTTCAAGACCTTTTATATTTGCTGTAAAGCAATATTTAATAAATGAATGTTTGCTTTAAAATCCAAGAATTTCAAGTATGTTAGCAGCAATGTAAGAATCTTCTGATCAAAAGTAAAAATACCAAGTCATCAAAAAATTTACTTTGACTGTGAATTTGTCATAATTAGAAAACATTGAACCTGGCTTTATAATCAAAAGGAAGCAGATCCTTGGAACCTTAAAATTTGCAGAAATGACAGAGGAAGAATAAATAGAGGAAAGGCAATGAATCACTCGATGCAACAATAGATAAAAAGGTCCATCGATTGATCTACAATTTAATAAATAAAAAACAATTCAAATTTAAAATTATTTTCATTCAAATGAATAAAACAGATTTATTGAATTAAAGCTCATCGTTAGATTCTATTGCGTATCTACGAGTCCAGTCCCTGGCTATTCTATTATATTCATTTCTATCAGTCTTGTATTTCATTGCTGCTTCCCTATTCAACGGATCATCGGGATTTGGATCAGACAAAAGCGAATGTAATGAAATCAAAACTTTATCAATTGTCAAAGCAGGGCTCCATTGGTTTTTAAGTATATCTATGCAGATGGTCTTGTTGAGGATGTTGCAATGGTATATTCTTGTCAAGAACTCTATCTTGGGTGCTTTGAACGGATAGTCAGAAGGGAAAAAAATTGAAAGCTTGAAAATTCCGCCTGCATAAACCGAATCTGGAGGTCCAAGAAGCACAGCTTGCCATTTCAGCATGTCTTTCTTCATGTCAACTGGTGCAGCACTAATGTAGGGCGTTGATTCGGACGACATCATTGTATTCAACTCTTTCATGATTCTTCGTGCACAGGGCGTATTTGGAAACTCGGCCATGGGGTTAAAATTTACAAAATATAAATGTTGTTCTTCCCTCTGCAAAAAAGCTTGACTTCCAATGCGACCGGTCATCACTGCTACGTTTCCGTCCTGGTGCGGTTGCCAGTGCTTTACAACTTCGAGATGTATACACTACTGCATAGTCCCGTTGTATCATCAGAATCAAGCTCAAGTTTAGAATGGTTGAATTTCTCCTAACCAGTAACAATGCGGCGAAAATATTTATAGTTTCAAAATTTAAAAATTTTATTGATTGAGAGAGGTTGAAACAAATCAAGAATTTCAAAAAACAAGATCAAAGAAGATCTTTTAATTTGGAAGGTATTGTAAACAGTTTATGTAAATATCAGTGGGCTTTTTAGTTCATTGAGTTACTTAGTAAGACTAAAATCGTTAAGAAAATAACGTAAAATTTACAAGAATAGAATTTAAAAGTACAAGCGCAGAATATTCTTCTGGTTATTACAAAACCATCATACTCCTTTGAACTTTGGCTTCTGAATCTATTCTATAACATTTCATATTATCAGCAATTATACCTTAAGGTATTAATTAGGATGGCCTAGCTCTCATAATGTAATTAATTTAATAGAATAGATTGCTGTGGTAAGACTATTTGACATGCCAGTAATTATAAAGAACTCGTTTTACAGCTTTAAAATTTATTCATTTATTTATCTGAAAACTGAAAACTGAATCCTCATGTTGTCTGAAGACACCGGGAAAGACTTAATAGATGAAATGAAAATCAAAAATTTAAAAGCATTTAATACACAAGGAATAAATAAAGTCAAATTAGAAATTCAAGAGATAGAAAATAGAATAAATGATCTTAAAGAACAAGCGGAAATAAACGGTGTTAGCACTGAATTATCTATCAATTTTGCAGTCTTAAAAGCTTATAAAGAAAGATTAATCAGAATAGAAAAAGCTTACATATATTCCAGGTTCCAGAAGATTCAAAAAGATTATTTTGAGAAAAGTAATATTAAATCATTGCTGACTATCCAGGAAATAGATTTTCAGAGCCAGTTTAGTTTTATTTGCGACAAATACTTGAAGACCTACAGCCATTTAAATCTCCATGACAGAACACCACCATTGGATTTTTATGTGCAGATAATAACACTAGAAGATTGTGGCGTTATTCTGTGTGATGACGAAGTGGTTGAGCTGAAGAAAAATAGAATATTCTTCCTTAAAAAGGCTGATGTAGTTCATCTTATCAATCAAAACAAGGCTAAGCTAGTCTGATTGTAAGCTTAGGCTCATACTTAGAATTGAGCTTGAGAATAATTAGATTTAATAAATTGTTTTTAATTTAGTTTTATTAAAAACTGGAATTTCATTTATTGATCAATGATCAATCTGAGTTTTATTCAAAATTCTCTTTTCAGAGCCTTACTATTTTAACTGTTGGATTGATTAAGATTAATAGACTGATTAACAAATCAAAAACATGAATTTTCAATTGCTCTTATTTTTTTAATCAATGATATTATGCTAAAATTTTTATAAATTCTGCTTAAATTTCACTGGGAGTTTAAAAATTCTCAGCCAATAGAATTCAATCCCTTTCCAACCCCTTTATATTTATCTAATAATTTACAGAGTTGATTTCAGTCATTCTTGATTGATCTACTTTCCTTTCAAAATTTTGTTCTCCTTTTTTAAATTTAATTTTACCGTTTTTTATTGATATTTTAATCACTTTAAAATAAATGCTTTAAATTTTTATGATCCTTCCTTTTAACGGACTATTTTCCCCCCTTTAAAATTTAGTTAATACAACCCCATATGAATTTTGATTCACCCAACGTCTCTGACATAGAACAAGGCGAGAAGTTTAAAGAAATATTTGAAACTCTTAATAAATGTAAAAAAAGATTGGAACGATTGAAATCAACGAGAGGATTGAGCGCATCCGAAGAAATTCAGCTGATAGAAGCAAACAAGAAGCTTGACGGATTTATTTCCAAGTGCAGAATGTTCATCAAGCCAAGAAAAAACGGCCCTGGCAAGTTCATTGTCGAAGAATATGTCAAATGGTGTTCGTACCAAAAGTCAGAAGCTCAAAAGGCTCACAGCCCACCCCTGAGACCGAATGAAAGCGGAAATCTTAGATCCTCAAACATAATGAATGGGTCACCCCACGATTCCAGCAGTCACTACAGCACAATGAACATCTTGAATAGCAAGCTGTATCATTCCATTCCAAGGAATCAACAAGATAGAAGTAATGAAAACCTGTTTGGTAATCAAATAAATGGGAGCATGGTGATCAACCCTGCCAAGAGACATCTTTTTGTTTACAGTGAGCCAATGGTGCAGACAGTCCAAGACCCAAGGGTCCAGATGAACCATATGCACGAAGGTAGTCCCAAGGAATATCTTAATCCTGTCTATAGACCAAGAAATTCCATGTCAGAATACTATGAGAGAAGAGCAAACAGCTACTCTTTACAAGATCAGTTCCCAGAGTACAAGGGGGAATCTTCAATGAGGCCAATAGATTCGCTTCAAGGAAGTCCCAATCATTTCAATGTAAATAATAATTCAATCAAAACTCATCAGTTCAATAATTATGAAATGTCTCCGGGTTCCCCTGTTAGTGTAGCCAAGAGAAAGCTACAGTCTCCGTATCCAGAACAATCTCAGCCTAGGCAGACACCATCTTCCTCAAACATGGCCGTTAATAGAAATTACTCCCCCTTCGAAACATTTAATTACGGAAATCCTGAGCACAGACAGCAGATGCATCATATTTATCAATCTTCTCAGTACGATGTACAGGGAATGGTTAGCCCGCCCATGCATGAGCGAAATCTGCCTCATAGACATGAAATGGAACAGGCTGTGCGTAATGATACTTTAAATTCATTTTCGATCAAGCCAAAGCAGCAAATTCAACAGAACAAACCAAAAGATTCTAAGACTTACGTTGTCAGAAAACAGGTTGAGGATTCAGCCAAGGAATCTGCCGTGTTTAAAGACAAAATATCAAATTTATTTGAAATTCGTCCCATTCCATCCAATTCAAAGGTTGAAAATCAATTTAATTCAAACCTTAAAGATCCTCAGAGCAATCAATTATATCTCTCCCTTATGCCTTTTGTTGAAAATCATTTCTAGATCATTACATGTGGAATAATTTTTATTTCAGGTTTCATGTCGATTTCCCTTTCTAGTGTAGTTATAAATCCGAATTATCATACCATCTTCTATTAGGCCTATTTTTATAAAATTGAAGTAAATCTCGTCTCATGTTACATCATAGTATCTGTTACTATTATAGTGTCTACCCCAATCTCCCTGTTTTCATTGTCTGTAAGCACCTGAACAGAATATGAACTCAACTTTTTAATCTTTAATTCCTAGGATAAATTTAACAACTTCAGTTTGACTTCTGAAATAGTTTCGATCTAAAGATTTTATTGAAGGATGATCCACTGTCTTGGTTCAGATTTTGATCGTTCATACTATAGCTTTTTCATTAAATTTTAATGATTTAAAAATTTTCATTTCATGATTTTATCTAGGAAAATATCGTAACAAGAAGAACTATTTAAAAGGGATATATTTATTATTTCGTTTACTAGTTTATATCCAAATTAAATTGGTATTCATTACTACTCCACAATTCTGAGATCAAAAATGGGTATGCCAATTAAAATATTGAATCGTTTTCCACACGTAACAAAATATAGCAGAATCTTTAAATCTTATAACATTTCAGATTCCAATTTGAAATATTTTGCACTTTCCAAACCAAATAAGGGCCTAGTGTCTTAATGAAGAATATAAATATCATTTTATTTCACTGATGCTATTGTGTTGAAAAATTTTTTAATGAAATTGAAGAGTTACAATTAATATCAATGACTAAAGTTAAAGCCACGTTAGCGCAATGGTGTAAAGTTATTTTTATTTGCTCGTGAAACATATATAAAGCCTATACAATAAAGTAGAACAGCCACTAGTTAACTATAAAAATCGTTGGAGAGAACTGTGTCTTGGTTAAATAGATTGCGAGGTTGAGAAAGGTGATTATTGAAGGTATTGAATAGAAAAGTTTGAAAGCAGATGATAAAGTCGCGGTGCAAGCATGCATTGTTCCTCTTGCTTCAAGTAATAAAAGGCCATCCGGTTATGATCGAGTTTTCGGTTACCACTGGGTTCCAGAATTGAGGTTAGTGAATCAACGTGTAAAGGCGATTCAATGGCCATCCGAGGAATGATATTCATGTCTTCAGTATTTGAGTTTTTTTAAATTTTCTTGGGATACACTCTTAAAATTTCTTCCCGTAACCAGGTTGCATATTTGCTATTGTCTCATTAAAATTCTTTTCTGAAGGCGCTACACTTATAACGAAGCTATTGGTTCTTTATATTTCAAATGTTGGAATTCTCAATCCTAATATCTTTCCTTTCTATATTACCCAAGTCATTTTAATTTCTTTAGATTCTATTTATATCCTCCCTACTGATAGAAATGGTTTTGTTCCTACTAAAACATCTTGAAATTATCCATCCTCATTTCCATTTTTATATATTCGAATCAGGCTCATTCTCTTTAATTCTTCTTGAGAGTGATTGATTTTCTACAGAGATTTGAGGAATCTGAACTAAAGATGTATCAACTGTTCCTGAATATTTATCCAATTTGTAAATGTTTATCTGGGGTGAACTATGAGATTCGATCTCTGATGGGACGCCTCTGGGATAATCCTGGCTGGTAGTTTTGTGCAGACTTTGTAAGATATTGCATTTGTTTTATTAATATGCTTTCATCTGTTAGCCATGTTTATATTTTTGAAAATTGCTATATAGAAAGTCTGCAGACCTAAAACTGAAGTACAATGCAGAAGGCGAGATTACCAATGAATCACAGATTAAATCCCTAATGACCAACATTAAAAGCAAACAACTCCACGAAAGGTTGTTTAGGGTCTGTGATCATGAACTTGCCTCCATTAAAGATTCTTCAGTATGGCCTACCAAAGGAAATATGAAGCCAGGAGATGAAGGTGCCTAATGCTTCCTTCAGGATAGAAATATATTCTTTGGAGAAAAAGTCAGATGCCCACATTGCAAAGCTGTGCCAAAGACAGTAGATCATCTTGCCACTAAATGCGATCGTATGCTTGGTCATGATTACATGAGACGGCATAATGAAGTATTAAGATGCATACATTTATCACTGTGTAGGAAATTTGGAATTAAGAAGACAAGAAAATTGAAATCTCATTCCGTTCAAGAAGTTGTAACAAATGAAAATGTCGAGATTCGAGTAAATACAGGAATTACAACATGATAGACCAGATATCTTCTTACATGATAAAAAGAAAAATGAAATAACTCTGATTGAGGTTGGAATCACCCAATCTTGACATATTAACTCAAGTTAAAACACGATTTATAGCAAATGAGTTATCAATGATCTACAAGTGCAAAGTGAATATAATTCCATTCGTAATGACCTGGGAAGGGGTGGTAACGAAATACCACAACAAGTATAGTAAAGAGATAGGAATTGGGTCTAAAGTCGAACGTACTCAAGAAAACTCTGGAGTCTGTTTCATTTGAAAGACGGCGGGCATCGAAGAGGGGGAAACCCTTGTGAGTCTTGAGCTGTTAGTACATCGATTATCGGGTGTAGACAAGAAACTTGATACGGAAGCAATCAAAGAGTAACCATTAGATCCCCCATTAAATAAATTCACTGGTGTATTAAATGATTTTGTGATTGAATCTTAACTAACCAACCAAATAAGATATTAAAGAAGAACTATCGATCGAATAATCATATTATCTGTTGTATAATTGTTAAAAAGATTATAATCTAATCGATCACTAATCCTTTACGACTAACTTAATTGCATTAGCTTAAAAAGTTATATGAAAGATGATAGATTGACTATATTAACCAATACTTTTTCCATTATTATGGACAATACAGATTCTATTTCATTTTTACCTAATCAAATATGAGCAGCCTATACTGTCATATCGATTTCAATATCTGTCTTAATTCCTATTTTAATAATTTACACATCTGAATGATCTTTTAGTTTCTTGGAATATGTCAAACTATACCTATTATACAAAAGCAAATGAAATAGATCTAGCAACTTCCTTATGTTTCATTAAACTGTCTAGTTTGGATTCAAGATGGCTATCAGTTCTCGTCGCAACCTGAAAACTTTGCTCTTCCTTCTAGGATTTATTTATACGATGTAAGATCCAGTGCACTGGGTTGTCCTTTGGCTTGATATTGACAATTTAATATAGATAATTGAAAATAGTGTCAGCATAATAAAAAATTGTATATTCCTATTGTTGCTCCTTTAGATGGAATGTTTTTCTACGCTAAGAAACAAACACGAAGTGCATCGAGAACATCAAAAATCCAATATTGTTAGTTGGGTCCCTTGACTCTTCTTAAAAACTCATTTGAAAATTGCATGGATATTTATTTTATAAATGCATTTACTGAAAATAAGTGATGCAATCAGATTGATGAATTTTCCCTCTAAAATTAGATAAGGCATTCTTACTTCATTTGATCTTTTTAATAACAATTATTCATCATAAAAATGCTATAAAAAATTGATTTTAATTTTAGAATAGATTCAAATTTATTAAATGGAATATGAACAGGAAATTTGAAACTGAATATAAAATGTTCAAACCTAAGGATATAAAGTGTCTCCAACAATCAAATTTGAGATTTGATAGATTATTAAGTGGTTTCAAGTGTGGGGATTGCCTATTGACCTACAGAAAAATGATATAATATCTTTAATATAAATTAAGATAATTCATATGTTAAATCAAAAGCCTCATCTAATTAGATTTCTATGAAAATTGCAGTCAAATATGTCAACCCATACATGAATTCTCAGCCTATTGCTTCAGATTCATATTGTTACATCTACCTATAGTCTTGATTTGAAAAATACTTCATGGATTGAAAGAGAATTTTAAATGCTAAAAATCCAAAGATATTTACCTGAAAAGACTTAATTTATTAAAAACATTTGTAAAGTGTCTTAATTTAGACGTCTTAGATAAAATTTTGATTGATATTCTATCTGTTCTCCTGACATTTTTTACCTGAAAGCCTTTAAAAAATTAAAAGAAATTAACGGATTCAAATCAGAACAATATTAAATGTCAATGTATATTCAATCATTTTTTACTAACACATGAGTATCATCTTGTTAAAGACTCTTCATCATACCAATTAATCTCCTTAGATCTAGAAAAATGCATGGGTATTCAGATATATTTCATTTAAATGAACAAAACAGTGAATACCCCATGAAACACTTTTTTTGTGACAAAAACGAACAAGCATTGCTTCGATTGCAGAGCTTGTATACCAAATATTATGAGAACGCAGGGTCACAGGACAAGCAAATTAAATTGTTGACGATCTTAAATGAATGCATAAATAACTGTAGCGGTTGCAAAAAAATATATTTCGAGATTTCGACAAACAAAGATATAGAGAAAAGCAGACTACTTCTCAGCATCACACCAGATGAGGTTCATGACTGGGAACTCCTTCTGGATGATGACATACTGAAGGAATACAGCACCTGTAAGAGTTATCCATCGTTTTACGAAGATTTTAAAGCCATAATTTATTTGATTCGAGAAAACATAAAAAGTGACGAAATTTGGAAAAAAGTAGTTTTAAAAAATTATAAAGGAAACGAAAGAACAATTTTTTTCAAGCGAAATTTGAATAATGGAATTCCATTTATAAAGGGGATGTCCATGTTTGTTAAATCACCGGATTCACCAGTAGGAGATCTTTGTGATTATTTGAATTTACTCAAAGAAATCTGGAATAAGCCTTCCGACAAAGATTATCAGATGGAAGTGTTTAAATTTGTAGTTGATTTGTATGATAGGTTTCAAATTAAAGATCTTCCTGATTTTATTGAGAACATAATTGTTGAAATAATGAAGAACATGGACTCGAACTTTATAATTCAAAATGAAAATTTCCTACACAAAACCGATCTTTTCATGAAAATTTTGTCGAATATTAATAGATTTGACAGCAAATTGATCAATTATTTATTAATTAATATCGATACGATAGAATTTGGAGTTCTGATAAATCACAAAGAAATTAGAACTTTTTTCTTGATATTAAGCAGTTTAAATCTTGAAGTTCTTAGTGTTAACAAGAATAAGGTGTTTAACATGCTGTTTCTTAAGATATTAAAATCATATTTTGAAAATGAAATTGAAGAGACAAAGGAATTATTAAAGTTTGTAACGGAAACAAATTGGGCAGGGAACAGCCAATATATTTCAAATTTAATATATTTTGAACTATTTTTCGGGTATAAATGCTTACTTATCAAAAACAATGAATTTGTTAATGCTGTTAGATATTTGATTGGTGACAGTTTTTGTAGTTTTACTGATCAAGAATTTATAATTAAAATAATGAATGATTTAATATTCCTTAAGAAAAGAGATCACAAACTTGAAGAAAGAATCACTAGAAATTTCAGGATGACGAATAAAACAGCAATAAAATTTTTCAAGTGTTTTGAAAGGGAAAAAGAATTTCTTCTCAATATAATTAAAAACATAATATTGATGGAGGATGATCTTTCTGAATTCATTACGCTAGTAAGGGAAATAGATGAGAGCTTTATCGAAGATCTTAAGATGAAAGCGTCTTTGTCACCAATAACAATCAAAACATTGTTTTTCAATCTTATAAATCAGAATAAAGCAAACACAGTCTCAAACAGCAACTCTAAGGTCTCCATTCTTATTAAACCCAAGCAACATCATAACGTAAATCAAGGGGTTTGGCTCTTCCCCGATGAAAAATGTGACAGTTCCAATTCAAAAGAAAATCAAATAAGTTCAATTGAACAAGACGAAGTCTGTGAAAATGATATTATACCCGTTGAATCTGAAAGTGACTCTGCTAGATCAAAGGCCAAGCTTGGAGATGTGAAAAAGAATTACGTGGAAATAAAGAAGAAAAAAGTGGAAGATTCATTTGGGATTGCCAAATTAAAAACGATAACTGCAAAAATTAATAATAGAACTTCCAGAAAGGAAGCTATAATAATTGATAGCAGATTTGGAAATGATTTGAGCTTCCAAGATCTAGATACACAGAAAAACGTTGAGGATTCTTTGAGGATTCATTCAGTTCCCCAGCAAGAAAAAACTTTAATTTCTTTGATTTCCAGCAACTCAAGCAAATTATTTTCAAATCTGAAAGAGAAAGCACAGGAAAGTAGTGCTTTTTTAAATATTAAAGAATTTCCTGCAATAAATCTGGAAGAATTTTACGAGGAATGTTTATGCACAGATTTACCAAAATATCCCACAGTTATCAAAGAAGATGCAAATTTCTTTAAAAGTTACAGTGAATATTTGGAATATTTCAACGTTTTAAGAGCAAATGAAAATAAAGATTCCATCAAGGCTATGTCTTTGGATGCTAATAAGGGTTATGAGACTGAGATAGAAGAAACAGCAACTGGATTGGTGATTAAATCAAGGAATGCAAGGTATGAAACACACGATTTTTTGAATCTATCTGGTAACCTGAAATCTTTTGCTGGAATCGTGACTGCAGCCAGGGAGATACCTGATTCGGATTTCTGTGTTGCTGATGTTATAATATCTTCTGGTGTCAGAAAAGAACTTAATTTGAAAGATACAAATAAACTTTACTGTCAAATTGCTGGAAATATTGTAACTGCGCTCAGAGAATTCCAAGCTCTTTTGTATTTGCAAAATTCCAAATTGTTAAGGTATATTTTATGGCCTTCGTTCTCCACTGAATTCTATGCTTCTAAAATATTCTGGGATCAGCGGAAGCTAGCAATTGTTGAAAATCCAATTCACAATGACGATGTCGTCTATGTAAACTCAAATAACGTGTTTAGCCAAGAATTGACTAGTTTATTGGTTTCGAATCACGGTCTGAACCCTTCTCAGGCATCTGCTGTTGCCGGATGTTTATTGAGTAAGGAGAAGATGGCTTTAATTCAAGGCCCACCTGGAACGGGAAAAACAACAACGATCATGTCTCTGATCGCATCGTATTTAACTATGAATACAAACGGTGTTTCCACAACCTTCGGGAATGCACCAAAGCCAGGCCTGAAGGTTTTAATATGTGCTCCTTCTAATATAGCCATTGATATAATTGTACAGAAATTGGCTTTGGGACTTTGTAATATGAAAGGAGAAAGATTTCAGGCATCCTTTATTCGGGTAGGCTTCGGCTCGACGAGTGCTGTTCTAGAACACACACTGGAGTATCAGCTTAATAAATCTACAGTCGGAAGATCTAGGATAAGAAAGACTCTCGTTCATAACTCCCAAATTATATGCACTACCTTAAGCTCGGCGGCCATGGATTGTCTGGATGGTATGAATTTTGATCTATTGATCATAGATGAGGCCTGTCAATCAACAGAACCTAGCACACTGGTTCCCTTAAAATTTAATCCCAGCAAGATCATTTTAGTAGGAGACCCTCGCCAGCTACCTCCAACGATTATTTCTAATCAAAAGTTGCTGGAGAAGTCCTTGTTTGAAAGATTCCAATCTTCCTATCAACCTTATCTACTAACTGTTCAGTATAGGATGAGGCCAGAAATATGCCAAATATCTTCTTTATTTTTCTATGACAACTTAATTCAAACTTCCCCAAACTTAGAGAAACGGAGTAGTTTGTTGAGAAGAATTTCTCCTGTGAATTTCATTGATGTTGTTGGCTGTGAAGTGCAAGATGATTCAAAGAGCTATTATAACATGGAAGAGGTGATATTGGTCAATCATATCTGTGAAAAATTTCAGCTTAGATTTGGAAGCAAAGTGAAAATAGTAATTTTAACACCATATAAAGCTCAGATGAATCATATAAGAAGGAGTATTAAACATAGAAGCATGAAAATCGAAATTAACACAATAGATGCATTCCAGGGGCAAGAGGCTGACGTTATTATTTTCTCAACTGTGAGACAGAAAGGAATCAGGTTTGTTTCTGATTACAGAAGGGTAAATGTGGCCATAACTAGAGCTAGAGAATGTCTTATTATTCTTGGGAACTCAAAATGTTTGCAGAATGACAAATTATGGTGTGATATTTTAAATTATATTTTTAGGAACAACTGGTTCTATGACTTTTACAGCAGACAGAAACTCTTAAAACAAATTTAAATCTAGAATATCCATTGCTTCTCACACAGTCTCAGGCTCTTATTTGTTAATAAAAAGATTCTTATCAAATATTAATGTATTTATTTAATTATAATTTCTATTACTAATAGACCAATGTTAATCTTAATGTCAGTTTATCAAGACGAGAGACAGTATTTTTCAAATGTGATTTAGTATTTATATCTTAAATCCAATAATTCGTTATATGATTTTAAAATGACGAAATAACTGGAAGTGTTTGTGCCTCTGGAGGAGGGGTGTTTTAATCTTCTGTCAAGATCCTTTGAATTTGTAACAAATTCTAAGCCCACTCTTTCTAGTAGTCCGCTTTTATTTATGTGCATCTTGGATGACCGTCTTTCGGTCCTGCCTCCATTTTTTTCGGGTTTTTCTTTTTGTAAGGAGGTTGTTATTAGTTTCACACACATAAGCGTACTACTTCTGGGCAGAATCTGTCGTGAGACGGATGACTATAGCATTTTCGTGGTTGCCCGGATAAGTAATACACTCATGTGTGTGAAACTAATAACAGTTTATATCAGAACGTCACGTCATAGCCAGCCGACTCATAAAAAGAAAACCCCCAAAAAAGGGGAGGTCGGGCCGGATGATGATCGAAAGGATCAACATGCGTGTGTGCGTATGCGGGAGCGGCATGGATAAAAAAGGGCTTGCCCGAAGCTCGAAAGAGTGGGCTTAGGATTTATTCCAAGTACCCAGGACCTCGGTAGGAGGTTTAAATTTTCCTCCTATAGAGGCACAGGCACTTCTAGTTGAATAAATTTCGTTTTTTTTTAGAGGCACAGGCGCTTCTAGTTGAATAAATTTTGTTTTTTTTTAAGCGTACTACTTATCCGGGCAACCACGAAAAGGTTACAGTCATCTGTCTGTCTCACGGCAGACTCTACCCAACGAGGCGTACAAATCTGAAGTTATACTAATGGTTATTGTAAAATAACAATATTCTATGATTGAACTTCTGTTGATTCTCACAACTCAGAGCATGATCTAAAATTTGGGGCTCTAAATAATTCAATGCTAGAAGAGACAGGTAAAATTTTCAGTAATAGTCATAAGACGTTTAAAGAAGATCTCACACCATTCATGCACGTAAAGTATCGGTTAAGGACCCTGAAGAAATTTTTTGATTTGTCCGTCTGATTACCCGATGATATGGCCCTCTCCGAAGACGTTTTTGGGTCGAGATTTTTTCTCCAGAGGTGAAGAGAAAAAAAAAACGAAACAACTAGAAGCACCTGTGCCTCTAGAGGAGGAAGTTTTAACCCCCTGTTAAGGTCCTGGGCACTTGTAATAAATCCTAAGCCCACTATTTCGAGCTTCGGGCAAGCCCTTTTTTATCTATGCCGCACACACACGCATGTATACCATCCGCCCCACCATCACTTTTTTCGGTATTTTTCTTTTTATGAGTCTGCTGTGACGTTCTGATATAAACTGTTATTAATTTTACAAACATAGGTGTGTTACTTATCTGGGAAATCACGAAAAGGCTACAGTCATCCGTCTCACGACAGACTTTGCCCAGGAGGTGAAGAGTATGCAACTCAATTACTTCATTCATCCTAAAGTAAACCCTAATGTTTAGCCTGGGAGAATCTGCCCAGCTTTACAATTCAGAAGACCAGTGCTTTCACAATTGAATCATGGAGATTGAAAATTAACTGAATAAACTTGTAGATTTCTTATAAAAGTTTTTGCGAACTAATTTTTTAATAAGCAGTTTTATTTAACCAAAAATCGGCTCTTTCTTAATCATCAAATTATTATTGAGTAGCCTTTATAAAATAAATCCCGTTTATTTTGAGTTTATAGCCTTCAAATTCGATCTATCCTCGGAATTATTTTTCATTTGACCTTCAGATTCTATGATTTCTATTATTTCTGAAGTTCTTCTATTTAATTCAGACTTGTCGTTGATGTGTAATTTTGCTGCATAGTATTCTTTCAATGCATTCTGAATCTCCTTCAAATACGGACAGAGATCACCTTCTGGAACCATTCCATTCTCTTTTTTACTACATTTTAACATTCCTTCGGAGGCGAAAGCAAATTTATAATTCGAAATTCAGAATGTTTCGAAAATAATAAATTAAATCAAATTTGTTTTAATTCTTCATCATTAAATTGAATAAAAAAGTATAGAAGGTAACAGGCTGAAATGCAAATTTTAAATTGCTTTTGACTGAATGAAATATGCGGTTTGGTTCAAGTACATTTTAATTAGGCTTAGAATGAAAATCAGATGGCTTAATCCCTAAAATGAGGTATCCCTTAATTTTTAAAAGGAATTATTTTTTAATAAATATGACTTTAATGACTATATGTGTTAGAATTCAAGCCTCTTTGTTCTAATGAATGTATGGAGGTTGTTCCAATTGCTTAATCTGATTTATTCTCTTGCCATTAAAATTTCATTGTTAAAATTTAATTAAAATTTTTTTATTAAAAATCAAATCGCTCAAATGAGAATAAAGAAAAAACTTAGTAAAGAAGTGGATAACTCATACGACAATCATAATGAATTCGGCGATGTTTTTCTAGGGAAAATTATCGAAATATTTGTTTTGAATTCTTATTGAGATATTCAGATGGCAGAGAATGAGACCAAGATTGATCCCATCAAGCTTGTAGGAAACATTTTTACTTTGTTAACCATTCTTATTAAAATATTTGCTACATTTTTAATTTATCAATTAATTTTTTTTAAAATTAATAAACAATATTCTATTATTAGCTAATTAGATTAGAATTTCTTTCCAATTGCCTAATAGATATTACCATATAAACAAATATCTATGAATAAATAGTTCTCAGCCAATTTAAGTCCCAAAAATGCCAGCTATTATGAATATTTAATCCTTTTTCTTTATGATTCGACATGTATATGATTGATCAGTTAAGATAGAAATACAAACCCCAATTACTAATAAACATATCATTAATCAAGCTTGGGATGGGTCCTTGTTTATATTTTCCTGTTCTAGTTCTGTAACTGTAAGGCTATTACACCCATGCAGCCTATACAAGTAAATATTTCAAAAGCCAAGAAAGCTTTAGACAAAGAAATTAGAAGGGTATAAATTTAGGGAAATATTAACTGCCATTGAAAGTTTTAATTAAATCGTCTGTGTATTGAATATATAAATTAATAGTTACTGGGGTATCAGTACATAGAATTTGGGTAAATAATTAAGGTTTCATTTAATGGTTTAATCAAGATGAGAGCTCTGAATAAAACTGTTTCATCCAAGATTTACTTTCCTGTAATTGAACATGAAATCTAATCCATCAATAGCAAATGTTTAAAGTCGGTAATCTGAGACCTTAATTCTGATCTTGCAAATTAAATATTCGGATCCATTTGTTAAAGTTATAGAGAATATTCGACAATGTGAATATGATCAAATTAGAATAAAATTTTAACAAAAAGTCCTCCAGAGTATAGTTTCTAGATGCTTCATGGTCATAGATTTCAATTTCAAGTGGAATTTGAGTCAAATTGAAAAGATTTAGGTTAAACGATGGAATATATCATTACTCCTTCACAAAAGTCAACACCAACCAAGGTATGATATTAATGGTTTAGACACATCTAGGATTTAGAAAGTTAATATTAAGTTCAAACCTGCATGGTGGGCCTTTGACAAATAGGTCTATGCTTAATAATGACGTGTGAAAGAATAAATCGTTCTGATGAAACAGGTTGGTTTTTTATTTATACTTATAATTAATTTTAAAAGGTCTGAAATGCCTATTTAAATGCGCAAAAGCTATAAGTATCACTCACATAATGCTATGAAGAAGGATCTAAACAACTAAGAATCCGATTTAAAAGATTATGTATTGACATTTTCTTTTTTAAACAATCCCAGTACTTCTGTGTGAAAGTTTTTAGAGATTTTTAATAGCTACATGTGGTGCATATTAAAATGAAAAAACACGTCTTTAGTTTTAAGAATTGATGCCTAATGACTGTACCATGAATAGCTTTACAAGCGTTTGTTGCATTTATTTTTCATTGGGAAAGAAAGGTGGCAATCTCACAAGTAAAAATCGATTTCGGCGATAGATATTAAATTGATTTAATTTTTTTGTGCAAAAGATACTTTAAGAAAATATATTTAATAAACCAAGGTGTTTCAAACCACAGTTCGTTTGCGTTTTCTAATTATCGGACATAACAACCAAACCAAGCACACAATTAGCGGAACCTCAGATTGACTGTTTTGTTCGATCCATCCCTGTCTGTTATGGCAGTTAAGATCCCCTCATGTCACTGGATTGGCTTTAAATGGATTGACATTATATTTTAAAAGAGCTTGATATCTTTATTGAGAACACGAAAGACTTCTAATTTTAGATATATGAAAGTAAAATTGATTAGACTGCAACATCCCTTAGAATTGTAGATTTCCAATATGAATGATCTAGGAATTAGCTTCAATAGCAATTAGGAATGTCCATGTAAAGACCAATTTATCAATAAGAATAAGCAAAGTATATATTAAAGGATAGTTTGATATGCTAGTTGAGATTGAGTAGCTTCATCTTATCGATTTATAGACCTAAATGATTTGCTATAAAATAATTGAACAATCTAATCCACATGTATTTAAGCAGTAATACTTCTCCTGAACTATCACAAGGCAACCTCATTAAAAAATCAAATTCTTCAATAAATTTACTGGATATATTTTAAACCTGTATTTGTCTATTTAAATTCAAAATATCAAAAAGGAAGTGCTTTCGACCCAGGCTTTAATCTGAATACAATATAACAAATATTTGAAGAATTAAAAGCATGGCAACTACATTCATATGAAATCTTCGGATTTAGAAGAATAAATTCTAAGACAAAGATAAGTTGACTATTCTGTTATATAATTAGTAAAATGAAAACTGTAAATTCAAGATTAATTAGATTGGAATATAATCTTTACAAATGTAAAATTCATTAAATCTTATAATTATATAAGGGGTATGCTTATCTGAAGATTGTACACCATGATTATTATACAATTGTTTCAAATTCAACCTCAATTAAATATGCTTTTCGTATATTAAGTTAATATTTAAAGAAGAAATTTATCAAATGATTTTTGTATTTATATCTTAATTAGCCAATCATAAAGAATTTATTTAATGGGTAATCTAATAGTTACTCATTGATTGATTCCGTGTCAAGTCATTTGTCTACACCCGATGATCTCTGCACTAACTGCTTAAGACTCAAATTGTCCACCTTTTCGACGCTCTAGAGTCTTCTTGAGTATAATAAACTGGATGTATGCTTCGACTTTTGGTTCAATCCCAATCTCTTTAATATACTTGTTGTGGTATTTTGCTACCGACCCTTTATTAGATAGTATGAAAGTACTATTTCAACGAATCAATTTAAACTATTAAAATCAGAGACATGGACGGAGAAGAAGCAAAAAGTGAAAAACCATGAATTTGAATTGAAGGTAACAAAAGATGATATTGAAACAATTGATTTGAATAAAGAGAAAGAAGACGAGAAGTATGAACCAACAAGTGAATTCGAAGACGAAATGTATGGTCCAAGATGACTTTAAACCAGAGCAAGAAAGGAATGCATCTTCTTACTTTCTTGCGGTATACTAAACACTTTATAGTGACCAAAATCGATGCATCCATTAAGAGATTGGCAATCTCTTTCTTAACTCCTTGTGAACAATTTTATGAATTTGAAAAATAAGGAAGACAGCAAGCTGCAGTTGTCTGTAAAACAAGTCTGCTGCCACTACTTAGGAGGTAGAGGTGTAAAGCTCGTGCTCGAGCATTTACGACACATAGAAGTCCTGTCTGGCGTTTGGTTTCAAAATCCCGGGTGGTTGTCGAAAGTGAATGTTTATATATGGAGTGGGCACAAAGCCATTCCACTTTGGATATAAAACATATATGCTGCTCCTAGATATCGAAGTCCGCCAGGGTATGATTTGGCCTAGCCCTAAATTTAGAGGGATCCTTTGAGTATTTTTCCGATCTTGCCTGTCCCAAGTTTCCTCAATCAAAATGAAGCTTTTAGCAACCCGTTTGACAATACGGTTTTCACCGATCAAGCAACTAGCTATAGAAATATAATGAAAATAAATTACTTTTTTTTCATGGAAATTAATATCATCCCAATTTTTTAACTGGCTCTTAAAAAGTTCTCCTGGCCCCTTTAATTTTACAATTATGCCTCTAAAAATGAAACAGTTAACTTTTATCTTTAATATCTCATATTTATTTTAGATTAATGATTTGTTAAATCGCTAAAAATTTATATTTAATGAGTTATAAATCCAGGAGTAACAAAGTTGATTGGTTCTTCTATTTCATGAATGAATACTTTGAGCAATGATTATATTTATTCTAATGAAATCTGCAAATAGATTACAAAGTGAGACTATTTAAGAAATTGTAAATTAAAAAATTCAATTAATCACTTCCAAAAAAAAATCTACAGGGTAATGTTTTCTCATATACCTATACAATGGGAAGGGCTGGTAACGAAATACCTCAACAAGTATAGTAAAGAGATAGGAATTGAGCCTAAAGTCGAACTGTACATCCAGTTTATTGTACTCAAGGAGACTTTAGAGCGTCGAAAAGGCGGACGATGTGAGTCTTGAGCAGTTAGTGCACAGATCATCGGGTGTGAACAAGAAACTTGACACGGAATCAATCAAATATTAACTATTAGATTACCCATTAAATAAATCCTTTTGTACCCATACGATATTGATAATAAAAAAGGTTCCAAATTGGAGTGTTGATTTCTATTAAACCCAACCAACTAAGGGAACTTTTAGCCTTTACTTTTAGATCCTTGGCCAATGTGACAATCCTTTTGAATTTACTTTTTTCTCAATCATTTTCATTTCTTCTCCTATTTTAATTTATTTTCTATCAGTTAAATAAATCATGAAAATTTTTGTGATTGAATTTTTTCTAATTTATGAATCGGTCCTAATGAGATCTGCACAAAGCTCTTCTTCACGCTTGGGATCAAATAGAAATAAAAAGAAAAAAACCGAAGCTATTGCAAATTACCAAGCACAAAATATGACACATACAGATTTCATGGCTTTCATCGAGCCATTTTACGAGCTGGCCAAGGAGAAGCATTTTGCCGAATTAAAAAAAGCGGCGACTCCAAAAGTTTTTAATTTGAAAAGAGAATTGTATGTCAAGCTCAATGAACATTTGAAAGAAAAACTTTGCTCTAGCTTTGTATTCAATGAAAATATAGATATTGCACCACAACCATTTTATTCATCCAAGTTGATTTTAAGAAAACCTATAAAATCTGCCAATATTTTAATATCTCTTTTTGAAAAACATGATGTTTTGAGGAATTGCGAAAGCTCAGAATATAAAGCACTCTATGGTTTATACGAAGCACAGGTAAAAATTAATAATGAGAGAAGAGGAATAATTTCAGATTTACTAAAGAAAAGATTATACTATCAAGGGTATTGCTATGCATTTGACTTGATACAACATGAGCTTGATGAACTGACCAAAAGGAATAATGTCAAAAAGAAAAAGCAATTGGGAACAGTTGATCACTGCATAGTTTCGGAGTATATGAAGAGACTAAATGAATTCTTTGATGTATTTGGAACCTTCGATCAGTTTTCAGACAACCAGCTAAATTGGGAAGATGTCTTTGAAGATGATTTGGAACCTAGCAGATGTTATTTCTCTTGAATTATTCTGTATTACCTTATATAATCGGAAATTATTTCCTTAATACAAATATATTGTATATTAGAATACGGCATATGCTGTAGTCATCTTGTTCTTCAATTCCTATGCTTGAGCAAAAAGATTCAAATTTTACAAGCAAGCATCCTTCTAATAAATGATTGATATGCATGACTTGATAAATTAAAAATTATTCTAATAACTATTAAATTACTAAATCTTTAAATAAATATGGTTGAATTAAATGAATTTCTTAGGTAATTCAAAGCTACTAAATAGAAGAAAATGAGTATTAAACATTATTAAATTTCAATTGTTAAACACATCACAACAATATTCTTCTAATTACTATTAAAACCTTGTCTAGATGAATCCATTTACAATGACAAATATTATTTCAGATTCGGTTATTTATTTCATATTCAAGATTTTTAGTATATTCTTGAAATTTTCATCTACCACAAAACAACAGGCAATATAATTGGTTGACTGTAAACATAAGAAACTAGGCTGATCCACTGATCTTTCTCGGATATCTTGTTTTTCTCTTTTCTGTTATGTTCAATTGAATTATACAGTATTAAGACCGTTCGGATAACTCTGTAATTTTAATTTCCTGTTTGTAACAACTATGTGGAAACTTATCTTTTTGTTAGTACTTTGATTTTTGATAACGTAATTTCTGTGCTGTTCATTTTAATCCTGAAATTAAATAATTTTTAAAAATGCACGGGAATTTTGAATTGTCTAAAATTTTCGTTAATTTTTTAAATGAAACACCATTCAATGCAGTATTATAGATCAAATAGTAGACATCTCGTTTTTTAATTTCAATAAGATAAATATTAACAGAAATTAGATATTAAAAATATTTATAACGAATTCTGATGAACAGATACTTTACAGATTTAATAATATAAAAAAGGTATCATCAAATTTGGGGGAATAATTTTACTGTTTTTAAAGAATTTATTTAATGGGTAAATCTAATAGTTACCCTTTGATTGATTCCGTGTCGATTCTCTTGTCTACTTGATGATCTGTGCACTAACTGCTCAAGACTCACATGGTTGTCCGCCTCTTCGATACTTCGTCTTCTTTCAAATCAAATAGACTCCAAAGTCACTTTGAGTACAATAGACTGGATGTATGTTTTGGCTTTTGACTCAATTCCTATCTCTTTACTATACTTGTTCGTTACTAACTCATTACGTATGGAATTATATTCACTTTGCACTTGTAAATTAATGATAATTCATTTGCTATTAAATCATATTTTCTAGTTTTTTACTGTTTTAATATAATTAAAAATTATTAATGAAATCTTGTATTTGTCTGATTAAACCATATACTCTCCCAATTGAATTAAATTAAATAGCTATGAAACGGCAACATTCTTTTAGAAAATAAAACCAAAGGGATGAATTTGGGATACAATAGAAGTGCTTATAGTAGCATAGAATCTAAGAAAATTGACACGCCCTTGAACTCAAAATAAAAAATCTGCCTTAGGAATTATAGATTCAACCATTAAATATAAGAAATAAATGTAAGTCTGTAATTAAAATAGGAATATCGATATTGGAGACCTTAGAGACAAACTTTTCGTAAAAGAATCAAGATGCTGACATCAAATATCTTCTTAAAATAGACTTTGATTTATCACATATCTGATAGATCTTTTATGAACTCTTTAAACCGAGACATCCAAAGTAAAAAGAGATATAATATAAATTTGGTTTAGAAATAGGTTCTTTTATACTACGATATTCCAACCAAATAATATAATCCTTGAAAGTGCTGTTTTCTTGAATGGCCCATGGCTAATAAATGCTTCCGATATCCTAGAAATCATCAACTTCATTCTGAAGTACGATTTATAAATATCTTAATAATCCATAGTCTGAGATCTCATAGCATCGTATGTTATCCATACCCGAGATGTCCTAGCTCTTCCTTAGCGAATTTTCAAGCATTCATGAAATAAATTGTTGAGATGCTCCTGAAACCAATACCACAGGGGTATGGTGGATCTATCAGAAGCCGTAGTCAAAGAAGAGTTTTTAGTGTGTAAAGGTCTTACACCACCTAGAATGAATTTGTATGAGTTATACCTTCATATAAATGTCCTTTGAGGATTATTTCTTCTTATGCGCAAAAAAAAGTTGGACATTAAATTTTATAATTTAATAATGTCAAAAATCAATGATTTCTAGATCAGAAATTTTAAAAAACCAATTTGAGCAATAATTCACAAGATAAGAGCAGAGGCCTTGTTTAATCTAAGAATTATCTTGTCAAGACATTTTCAAATAAAAAATTTGACGTCTTAAATTTCAAATCAATACTACTTTTGGATAAATAACGCTTAGCTAAAATTTTTTTCTTATTCGCTACTATTATATAGTTGAAAATAAGTGTGTCAAATAATAGTCCAGGTCCTATGAATTTTATAAGACAGATGCATATATCCAGTTTATGGTGATAAAGAAAACTTTTGAATCCATTTCTTTTAAAGAGTGATGTGTATCAAAAGAGAATAATAGCAACGAGGAGAATTCTGCACTATCGAAAGATTGTCAGAAGAACTGATAGGATCAAGAATCCGAAGGCCTGATATTAGCAATTAAAGCCTCAAAAACATACATTACCCATTAATTAAATTATTATAGATGACATTTAGATTTGTTAAAGCAATTAAATCTAGAAACGAAATCCATTCAACGGCTGCTCTAGATTTACAACTTTCATGAATTAGAAGCTCAGCTTGCTTTATAAAATATTTCCAGCAAAATTTTCGCTAAAAATGGCTTATTTTAAAAAGATCAAATAAATTTATAAATCTAATTGAATTAAATAAATTGTGTAAGATAAAACAGCCTGTTTTAATTAATTAGAATCTTAAAATCGTAGGAGATCTTGAGAATATTAAAAGTGAAGAAGATCTAAGCTTGTAAATATAGAATAATACTCTAGATCCAAATGGAAAATTCTAAAAGTTGATTGAAGTGACGTGGTATCTATAAAATAAAATTTTTTGATTCATTTATTTTATAGTGAATTGACTTTGAAAATGAAACTAATAGAAGTTCTGAGTCTGACTAAAATGCCCGTATTGCTCCTAAAGAGAAGTTCGTTTACTAATAAAACTGTGATTGTTTAGAAATAAAGAAGATGAAAAATATTGTAATCCTATCAAATGCAATTTGAAATCATATTTCAACGAAGTCAATTAGTTTGACAATACAAATTGCTTTTAACCCTGGAAGCTATGCTATTTGATTAACTAAAAACAATGAATCATAAATATCCAGAATTTACATGAATGATTAAATTGATTGTTATAATTAAAGAGACTTGTTTTTTGCTATCTTTGCTTTTCTTCTTTATTTTAATTTCGCTGATCTTTTTTTGAGATTAACGATTTTCCCGCAAAAAACAAAAAAAATTATTTATTTGTATAAATACTTGAAAACTCTACAAGACCCCATGAATTGTGCTGTAATGACTTTACAGAACTACAAATCACTGTTGCAAGAATACATAGAAGGTAGCTCCCTGTTTGATACTGATCTTGCAGATTTTATTACCAAGATTGATTCCGGTATAACTGAAAACATGAGTAGTTTAAGTTTATCTTCATATTGCGGTGAACAAGCTGCATCGATGATGACAAGGAATCCGCAATATGGCAAGCTTGCTGCTTTAATTCTCACTTCTTTTCACAACTCAACTACTCTTGACTCATTCTCTGAAAAATTACTTTTAATTAAAAGGAATACGCAAATATTAAATGACGAAATGTATAACTTCGTTATGGATAACAAAGAGACATTCGATTCGATGATAGATTATTCCAGAGACTTTGATTTGTCTTATTTTGCCATGAATTCCTTAATGAAAAGCTATCTTATTCGTGTTGAGGGTGTCACAATTGAAAGACCACAAGATCTTTTTCTTAGAACTGCTATACAAATAAACAAAGATGAATTTTCAGGTGTAAAGAAGACATATGATTTAATATCTCTTGGATATTACACACATGGGACACCCACACTATTCAATTCGATGCTTAAGAAGCATCAGCTTGCCTCTTGCTTTCTCCTTACACCAAAAGGTGACTCGATAGAGGGTATATTTAACACTGTCAGCGATTGTGCCTTGATCTCAAAGTTCTCAGGAGGATTAGGTCTCAGCCTGCATGACATCAGGTCTAAGGGGTCTTTACTTAAAACATCCAACGGTTATTCTAACGGGATCATACCTGTCATAAAGATATTGAATGAGACAATGAAATATGTCAATCATGGAGGTACCAAAAGGCAGAGCACTATTGCATTTTACCTAGAACCTTGGCACAAAGATATATTCGACTTTTTAGACATTAGGAAAAACACAGGTAATGAAGAGATGCGAGCTCGAGATGTATTCAATGCCCTTTGGGTCAATGATTTATTTATGGAGAGGGTGCAAAATGACGAAATATGGTCTCTGTTCGATCCAAGCGAAGCGAAGGAGCTATCCGATTCCTATGGTGAAGAATTCAAGCATCTTTACCTGAAGTACGAGGAAACACTTTCCAGGGTAAAGGTAAAAGCACAGTACCTGTTCAAAGCAATTATAAATTCACAGATAGAAACAGGCACACCTTACATGCTATACAAAGATACCTGCAATAGACATTCCAATCAGAAGAATCTCGGCACAATCAAGAGCAGCAATCTCTGTGCCGAAATAATAGAATTTGCTTCGCAAAATGAAACTGCTGTTTGCAATCTTGCTTCAGTTTGCTTGCCAAAGTTTGTTGAAAATGGAAAGTATAATTATAAAAAACTTTATGACGTTGTAAAAATTGTGTGCCAAAATTTAAATAGAAATATTGATGCTGGATTTTATCCAACTGTCGAGGCAAATAAAAGCAATCTTAGACATAGACCAATAGGAATTGGCGTTCAGGGGCTGGCAGACGTGTTCTTTAAGCTTAGAATACCGTTTGAGAGTGATGATGCCAGGGCTATAAACAAATTGATTTCAGAGACGATGTGTTTTGCGGCTTTGGAAGCTTCTATTGAGTTGGCTCAAGTTTATGGTCCGTACGAAACCTTTTCAGGTTCACCGCTCAGCCAGGGAATATTTCATTTTGAGTCTTACGATGTCAAACCTTCGGGCATGTGGGACTTCGATGCTCTCAGGATGAAATTGTTGCGATATGGAGCAAGAAACAGTCTTTTGATTGCTATAATGCCTACTGCTGGAACCTCACAGCTTTATGGCAATTCAGAATGTTTCGAGCCTCTGACAAGCAACATTTTTACTCGAAGAACCATTGCTGGGGAATTCCAAGTTATCAATTCCTATCTGGTTAGTGATTTGATCAATTTGGGTCTTTGGTCTGCCGAGGTAAGAAATATAATTATTGAGCACGAGGGTTCCATACAGAAGATTTCATTTATTCCACAAAATCTGAAAGATCTTTACAAAACTGTTTGGGAAATTAAAATGAAATCGATAATCGATATGGCTGCAGATAGGCAGCCTTTTATAGATCAATCTCAATCTCTTAACATTTTCTTGCCACAGCCTACATTCGGGCAAATATCTTCGATGCATTTTTACGGATGGAAACGAGGATTGAAAACAGGAATGTATTATTTAAGAACTAGACCTATTTCCAGTTCGATTAAATTTACTGTTGATCAAGAAATGGTATTAAAAACCTTGAGCTCAATGAATAAAAGCGAAACATCTGAAGAAAAGGATGATGGTTATTGCGAAGCTTGCTCTTGCTAAGATTTATTAAAAACGGGGTTTTAATATATGATTTTTTTATTAAAAAAATTAACGGAATAACGGATTTTTTAAAAAATTTTTACTAAAAGATCAGAAATCTACGTTCAAATTTATATGCTAGATTTTTAATGGCCAGAATTATGTAATCATTTTAACACAATTATTTATTAAAAAACTGAAATTTCTTTTTAATACATTTCTATACCTAATGAGTTATCGGAGAACCCCAAATCAAGGAAAGGTCATAAAAATACTAAGCTGATCACTATAGATTGGGGCAAAACCATGTCAAAGCTTGAAGAATTTTGATAACCAGAAGTACAATATATGTTTTCTACATAAACTAAACAACAGTTGTGAACCTTAAATGCTCGAGCCTTACATCTATATCTCCTGGAAAGTATTTGAATTGCAGAAAACTGCAATCTTCCCATTTTTCATAACTCATAAAAATCTTCAAGGAGTTAATCAGACTCTTGATAGAACACTAAATCATCTGAACTATAAAATACCACAAACAGTATTCTGCTATTTTCTCCAGTTTGATGTCACATCGGAGACCAAAAAGTATTTTTGAAATATACCTGTTGCAACTAACCAATAGTTACAATCGAATTATGAATGATTAATTACTATTTTATTAATCATATCTTATTGATACAATTTCGAACGGATTATTGGATTTAACATATAAATACTAAATCACATTTAATAAAGAATGTCTTTAGAAAATACAGCCTCTCGTCTTGACAATACATTTTTGTTAAAAAGATCAATGTTTTTGTTACAAAGATCCATCTAATTATACTTTTTCCTTTTACTTCCAGCATTTCGTCATATTTCATTTTGAAGCTCCAATCTATTAAATTGGCGAGTTCTTTTGAAGGGCGTTTTTGCCAGCAAAATTTTACATCTGAATCGATAATTTTTATTATTGGAATCAAGATTTGGCTATGTGCAATAAACAATTGAATTGAAATAATGTCATATCATTTTAAAAAGCGTCTTTTGAAATTTCTTAGTAAAGAATGATGGTAGTCGGACTGGGGAAACACTTGTTTTCGTCCCATTTATGGTATAACTTAAATCAAATAGTCAAGCTTTCAATGGTTTTTGAAAAATTTCAGGTATATCCGACAAAATATGATCATCTTTAATATATCTCTTCTTCTGGCCTCAAAGAACTATTTATTTGGTAGATGCTGAAATTCATAACACATTCTATTGGAATCATCATGATAAAATGAAAGATCACATCGACTGTAAATTTATTGCATAATTATCTGCAATTGTATTGTCAAAAGCATCATTAAAGCAGAATTTATATTTATTTAAACTTTCCTAGAGCATCTTGCATGCTTGAATTGAGAACTAAGTCTCTAAATCATGTGAGATGTTCGAATATACTGGCTTGCAAATATCAGACAATGATAAAGGCGCGTAGTATTGTCCAGAAAGATGGTTAAGATATCAGCTTGTTACAGAAAGTTGAAATAATTGATGTCGTCATAAAAGGAAAAAACCTTAAGTTTATCCAGGAAGATGATGTAAGCGAGAACGGGAGTTATCTAGTAAAGAGTCCTCGTACAATTACGATCTATACCCACCAGGAATGTTACTTTGTCCTCAAAATTTCATGTTGATGAACGCGAAATAATTATCAATATCAAGCGAAGGAGATTGATTTCTTCATATGATAAGATCTAGAACTAGAATAAGAGTCAAGGGCACGAGGAAATATGCTTATCTAACCTTATTGAACCTTAATTATACATAGTTCTCAAAATAAGAGTAAATAGATAGAAATAAGGGCGAAACAAATTAAAATCGAAGGAAACATCAGCAATTTTTAATATAAATTAATTAAAATTTGAAAATTCAACAAAAACCCCATTTAAATGCAAATTGTCCATAATCCATGAGCATTATGAGATTCCTTTTAGCTTTTTTCGTGTTCCTAAGAGGAGAATTATAAACAGAGAAACAAATGTTAGCCTTATATAAGAACATTTTGGTATCAACCAAAATCTACATAACCAATGACAAACAATTTCTCATTTCTGTATTTAATCAAGCGGAGAAAACCCGGAGTGATCCTCAACAAAGGCCTGAGTAGTCTGTAATTAAATCAGATCTTATTGAAAATACTCCAAGTGGTATGCAAAGATATGCATCCACAGTTAATACTATAGCTGATTTGGATGTAACCTATATAAAACTAGATCAGGTCCAAGCAGAAATGATCAATGGAAATGCAACTGCTTTGTATGAAGAGCAAAATTCTGTTGCAGGAGGAGCAATTGTAAGCAGTGGATATGTAGATACTACTCACGCAAGTCAGAAAGAGACTCGAGAAGAAGAACTTGTATATGAAGGGACTCAGGGGCAGAGATCCACTTAATAATGGACTTTTCGACTACAATTTGAATCACAGAAGTAATCCAAGAATAGATTGTCTTCGGAATCAGATGAACAATTAAGAAAATGATAAGTTGGATGATAAAATGGCAAAAATGATGAGAATGGATTGAATTCGCCTGATTTATCCATCCAAGACACGAAGCAGAAAAGAAGAGTCAAATACAAAGAAAAGGAAGAATAAGAAAAAACATATAATGGTGCTTCGTAACATTCAAAGATTTATTCACAGATATTTCTTCATTTATTGCATTATTAATACATTAAAGAACATAATCAATAAATGAATCCTATCACATCCCTATCTTTTTTAATCAAATAAAGAATTTATTTAATGGGTAATCTAATGGTTACTCTTTGATTGATTCGTTGTCAAGTCTCTTGTCTATACCCGATGATCTGTGCCCTAACTGCTCAAGACTCACATAGTTCTCCGTCTTTTCGATGCTCCAGAGTCTTCTTGAGTACAATAGACTGGATGTACGCTTCGACTTTAGGCTCAATTCCCATCTCTTTACTATACTTGTTGTGGTATTTCGTTACCAGCCCTTCCCAGGTCATTACATATGGAATTATGTTCACTTTGCACTTGTAAATCAATGATAACTCATTTGCTATTAAATCATATTTTCTAGTTTTTTCATTTTCAACTTGAGTTCATAGGTCAAGATTGGTAATTTCAACCTCGATCAGAGTTATTTCATTTTTCTTTTTATCATGTAAGAAGATATCTGGTCTTTCATGTTGTAATTCCTGTATCTACTTGAATTTCGACATTTTCATTTGCTACAACTTCTTGAACGGAATGGGATTTCAGTTTTCTTGTCTTCTTAATTCCAAATTTCCTATACAGTGATAAATATATGCATCTTAATACTTCATTATGCCGTATCATGTAATCATGATCAAGCATACGATCGCATTTAGTGGCAAGATGATCTACTGTCTTTGGCGCAGCTTTACCATGTGGGCACTTAGCTTTTTCTCCAAAGAATATATTTCTATCCTGAAGGAAGCAATAAGCTCCTTCATCTCTTGGCTTCATATTTCCTTTGGTAAGCCATACTGAAGAATCTTTAATAGAGGCAAGTCCATGATCACAGACCCTAAACAACCTTTTGTGGAGTTGTTTGTTTTTAATGTTGGTCATTAGGGATTTAATCTGTGATTCATAAAGAGATTCTTTAGTAATATCATCTTCTGTATTGTAGTTCAGTCTTGGGTATTTGTCAATTGTTGAGAGATGTGTCTTATTATTTGTTTTGATCATAATAGTGTTTATCGATAAATATTTGTAAAAAAATGACTTATTAAAATTAATATGAGAAAAGCTTGCCTAAATTAAAACATATGATTGCTCTTTTAAAAATCTCTCGTATTATTATTCAAGTCTAGTATATCACAGCAATCATACCTAGTCGGGATTTTGGTGCTGTTGGCATTTATTCGCAATATATACATGAGATATATGAAGACGATTTTCACTGGCATATTCCTTCTAAGGTCCTATAACCATTGTCTCTAAACGTAGAGAGATGCGCTCAGTATTTTAATATATGTAGGAAGAGATGATACAGTCGTCGCCGAGAAATGACTACATCTTTATTGACTGGCTTTGTTCTCAGAAAATACATGTGGCTTGCTATAGATTCACGAGGGTGTCTGGCATTGGCTTCTCACACATAAGCGTATTACTTATCCAAGTAACCACACAAAGGTGAACGACTCTGCCTGGAAACTTCACAAATATATTTAAATTACTAAATAATAAAAAAATTTTATCAGCAATATTAATTACTAGTCAAGCAGAAAAAGACTAAAGATGGTCTATACCAAATAATAAAATTTAGAAATGCATTTAAATAAATGTTTTATTAAATGGGATTGATCAATAGTTATCTTCACAAGAGCGTAACCATACAATCAAATTACTCATTGCAGTCCGAACAGCTGATTGGCTTGGCCCGCAAAGGAATCATCTTGATGTTGAGAGGGTGCTTTTAAAGAGAATCATTCGTGTTTTGACTTCGCACGATGACAAATTTTAGTTGTTTTTCAGCAAATCGCTCTTTAAATATTTTAGATGAGTCCTCTCCAAGGATTAAACTATAATGTTTTGTACATCTGCTTTGATTCATTTAACCTTTTCACTAAAATTTAAAACCTACTTTCCTTGCTCTTGATCTGATTCGTATGCTTTAATACTATCCTCAATGGAGGAAGAAGTTACAATAGCATGAATCAGAATTGCGAATAATATTTCATTCTTTTCATTTTTCTTGCAAAACACTACAGAATAACCTTGATGAATGCAGCATTGATTTTCAATGAAAGTATTAGACTAGGTACCAAATTCAGAGTGATAATATGGAAAAATCATCCGAACAAGGATTCTATTATAATCCTTTTCATTACTTTCATCGCATTCGCATTGCTTTCATTGCCATAATCAATCTCACATCTGCTATAATAGTTCTTAAATTTTAAACTATGAGAAGTGCGCTGTTACATCTTCAGGTATCTACTGAATTCCGCCGATTTTGGATAATACTTAGAAAGTAAATCGTCTGAGACCAAATACAAATATCAATAAGCAAAACAGCATTGAATTCTCTCAAGGACGTATTCATCCAAGATTGTAGGTTTAAGACTAGCAATCTTGATGACAAATATACTAATAGTAATATCCTATTTAGTCTCTTCTGTCGTCTCGGTAGACAAATTTATTTTTTCGTCAGGTTTCTCTTCAGAATTGAACGTACGGAGAAGTTTATACACTTCCTTAGCATATACCATAGCATCTTTATTAAAAGTGATTGTAGAAAAATTATTTGAAAACACAAAGACAGATTTGTAGCTATCAGATGTAGAATTTCTCCTTTCTTTGAATGTTTTTTTGTTATGCTTTATGTTATGATGTGCATTTTTAGCCATTTGAACAATTAATTTAGCAAAATATTTGCATGCTTCAAAATAGTATATCAAAGATTTAGCAGAATCATTGTCAATAATAAATGATTTCTCAAAATCTCGAAAAAAGATTAGGGTAGATCTCAAAAAAAAATTAATTAATTAATATTAACCTTTTTAAGGTTTCTATTGGGAAGCATAATGAAATCTTCAGCACACAAACTTAGCATGTTCAAAAGCAAACTCACACTCCCTAAATTCTGGAGGCCACCCCGATCATACCCTGATGGGCTTCGATTACTGGAGACAAGTTGTATTTACAAGTCACCCTTACGCTCGGCAATTGCTGCCGCTCGCTTGGGTAAGATACAAGCCAGGAACTTTATAAGCTTTTTACCCTGACTTGTGATCTTCCGGCCGGAAGTGAGCCCATCCTCTCCAAGGAGTTTTTTCAATAAATTAATTTTCAGGTTCGCACTTTTATCAGTACTCATGCGACCCGTTATCTTTGGAAGATGTTTCTCCCTGCTATCGTTGTATAAGCTACAACTTAATATAAGATGCTCAGCATCTTCAATGACTTCTTGATTGCATCCTACACACCTATTTTTATATTCTGGTGGCAGGATAAGTAATCTTACAAGTTGGTTTGTGAACGTAAATGTCCCAGTTCTTATTTTGGTAATCATGTTTATGCCTTTATAATTTACGGCTTTATTGATCTCATATTTTCGAATCAGCTTACCTGATCTTATATTTAATTTTTCAGCCCATTTTCCAATTACTGATGTATCTCTTTCATGAAGCCTTTGATTTCTATTATTTTTGACTTCACTCAAGAGTTCTTTGAATGGCAAGTTAAGATCTATTTTCATAACTTTCAGCCATCTCTTAGCTTCTTTAATCCAGGTTGAGTCCTTTGATTTGAAGTTCTCTTGTGATTTAATACAATCACTTATTAGGCCATATGCGTTTGTCCATTTTTTCAACCCCCTTGTTCTGGCAACTGCTGCAGAAACATAAAGAGGCTGAATGTCAAATTCATCATATAACCTCAATCTACAGAAATTGGATTTTCTGTTTATACACTTTAGACTATTGTCTAATACTAATTTTAAAGAGTTCATTCTCTTTTCACTCATACCGAAGATTTCACTTCCATATGTTAAAGTTGGTATTAATATACCTTTGATGAGCATTGTTCTATACTCAAGTGGAATAGTATTATTCCTCAAGGTTGGGATTAACCCCATCAAGGTTTCTTTACCTTTGCCAATTCTATATTTTGACATCAAATCTATGTCCAATGAATTATTGAACTCAATACCTAAGTAAACATATTTGTCTACTATAGGAATTTCTTCACCATTAAACAGTATTGGTGACTCAAAGGAATCATTCCCAATTTGCATGATTCCACACTTACTAGGATTTACTTCCATAGCATTATCTTTCATCCATTGATTAATGATTTTTAGTTTCTGATCTAGATCAGATAATGACTCTGATACAATAACTGTATCATCCGCAAACATCAAGCCACTAAGGCCTTTTGTCATCCCTTCGACCTGTACAGGTCTTATGTCATTTAATATATCATTTATAAATATATTAAATAATAGTGGTGATGTAGGGCAGCCCTGTCTAACACCTCTTTCGTATTTAAACGAATTTGTCAGTTTCTTATTAATTCTGACTCTCATGAATGTATTATCATACATTCTCTTGATGAAATCTATCATCTTACTTCCAAGACCAAAGTTTTTCAGCTTTGTAAATAGTCTTGAATGTGGCACTAAATCATAGGCCTTTTTTAAATCTAGGAAGCATAGAATCGTATTCTGATTCCTTATTTTCCTTCTTTGGCAACACTCAAGTAAAGCGGCAGCTTGAGAAACTCCCTCTTCTCCTTGGATGAAGCCAATTTGCTCTCTTCCTAAGAGCTTGTAATTCGAACAGATATATTGTAATCTGCTTGCTAGAACTTTCGTTATTACTTTCAATAACGTATTTATAAGGGAAATCCCCCTATAATTATTGGTGTCCATATGGTCACCCTTTTTGTAAATTGGGACTATGGTGCAGTCCCTCCATTCCATAGGGAATCCCTTCCCCTTATAAACATTATTGAGTATATTAAAAATACTCTTAGATAATTGACTGATTGGTTCAGTCTCATTTTCTACAAGTTTGTAGATTTCTCCAGGGATCATATCGTCCCCGGCTGCTTTGCCTTTTCTCATGGACTTAAGGACATTTCTAATCTCTGTCCATGATATTGGCTCATCGGTGACCAAACCAATTTCTAGATTGGTATTATTGGTCTCTATTATATTTGAGCCTGAAGATCCAGGCTTACTGAGTTGTTGGAAATGGTTGGCCCAGATTTTTAGCCTTTCATTTTCATCACTCTCTGGTTGTTTAGTACCAGGCTTATACACCTGGTCAACACTAACCTTATTCCTGGTACGCTTAGCACACTTACTAATGAATTTCCAAGAATTTCTTGAATCATTGTTTTTAAGATATTCAATACCTTTCTTTACAAATTTCAAATAGGTCTTTCTTTTATTTAAGTTAACCATCTTTGAAACTTCCTTCCGAGCTTCTTTAAGCTCAGTCACAGATCTAAGACCCTTTTTGACATCCTTGTCAACTTTCCTTTTTTGATTAATTGCTTTCTTAATCTTATTGGGTACAAATATTATATCAACATTTGTAACCTTTTTTATCACCTTTAGATTAATTAAGGTTTCATTTAATTTTTTGTGGAATTCTGTCACTCTACTCAAGGGGTCAAGCCCATCAATATTATACTCAATATTTTTAATATTACCTGAAATTTCAGGTTCATATAATTTTTTGCGATCAAACATCGTAATTACTTCTGGTTCCTTGTTTTTGAAACCCAAATTTATTTTCACCTCCACAGGGAGATGATCAGATATCATCCAGTTGTATCTAACCTTATGGTCAGCAATTAACTGGTCACTCGAACTGAGCCCGAAGTCGATCGGCCTCTTAGTTCTCTTTCGGTTCTCATACACTCGAGTACCTCTAGTCGGTGCATTATTACAATGCACCTGGATGCCTTTTTTCAAAAGCTTATTTATTATGACACTAGGTGTGTCATTCCAATCTCCTGTCAGAAGACAGTCTGATTTTTTAGAATATTTGTTGGAATGTGTCAACTATTCTTAGAATAGTCTCCTTACCCTTCACAGGATCCGGAGATCTATATATGTTTCCAACGTATATATTGGACTTTATACCTTTCACTGATGCTAAGATCAGGTCATGATGTGACTCAATGACATTATATGCCAATCCCGAGCCTTTTCTGAAGCCCATTACTAGACCCAGACCCGAACCTGTTGCCGGTTCTTCATACACTATGTATCCATTAATATGGATTCTTTTATCTGTGACCAATTTCTTGGTCTCTTGTAGGCAGATTATATCTGGCCATCTCTTGTTGATTAACATCATCAACTCATTGTACTTGCTCTTGATACCATTGATATTCAATGTCATTACTGAGCTTAATTGGGTTTCCCCAATATTGTTGACCTCTAAATCAGGTCTTCTAATTAAAGATTGCTCTTTAAATTTTGCTTCCAATTTAGAAGCTATATATTGGATTCCTTTATTGGCGGACTCCTTATTAAGACTAGCTTTTATACTGAGTCTAATATATCTGAATTGTGGTTTTACAATTCTCTTAATTTTAAAGTCTCCTTTATTAAAGACTTTCATTGCCAAGGGATGGATTTCCTTGGCTTTCATGATTCTTGATCTATCAAGAATAAAGTGGTTATACAAATCACCATTTGCAATATCCTTGAACAAATCAAAGGAATTATTTGTTAATTTGGGACCTTCTATATGGTCCCTCTTTTGTAACATTCTTAGAGACACTCCCCTGTGCTTCCAAGGGGAGTGTGAGGTGTCTCAAGAATGAACTGAGTTAGGCGGTGATACTGCCCTGATGTTATGATTTGGATAATTTCTCTCCCAAATCTCGTGATCTTACCGATCTTTGAATCTAGGCATTTTGCAGCCATCAATCCTAACAGGTCCATGGAGTTTTTCAGCTCTTGAGCCGACCAAGGATATAGAATCCCCACCAAACCATTGTTCAGCTTTTGGGATCTAACAAAAACCTCCTTGTCCATGAATACATGGAAAGTCCGTCTATCTTCAGAGAGTCTTAATGAATGAAATTCATAAGGTCTTATCTCATATATGAGATTAAAAATCTCCTTGATCTCCCTATAGGGAGTATTAACTTTTGTGGATCTAAATGCCACTGCAATAAATGATTTGGATGGCTTCATATGTGCCTCCTCGTATTTGGCTAAGAGCTTTGCCTTTGCTTGCTCTTGCTTAATTTTCGTTTGACGAACTCTTTTAGACTCGTCTTCTTTCTTTGTAAATTCCTTTAATAAATTTTCGAACTTACAAAGAAAATCTTTCTTGGACTCTTTAGACCAAGTCAAAAAATCTATAATAAAATAAAAAAAAAAAATTAATTTATTGATATTAACCTTTTTAAGGTTTTTATCGGGAAGCATAAGAAAATCTTCAGCACACAAACTTAGCATATTCAAAAGCAAACTCACACTCCCTAAATTCTGGAGGCCACTCCGATCATACCCTGATGGGCTTCGATTACTGGAGACAAGTTGTATTTACAAGTCACCCTTACGCTCGGCAATTGCTGCCGCTCGCTTGGGTAAGATACAAGCCAGGAACTTTATAAGCTTTTTACCCTGACTTGTGATCTTCCGGCCGGAAGTGAGCCCCTCCTCTCCAAGGAGTTTTTTCAATAAATCAATATTCAGGTTCGCACTTTTATCAGTACTCATGCGACCCGTTATCTTGGGAAGATGTTTCTCCCTGCTATCGTTGTATAAGCTACAACTTAATATGAGATGCTCTGCATCTTCAATACACTCGCTGTTGCATCCTACACACCTGGTTTTATATTTTGGTGGTAGGATCTGCAACCTCACAAGTTGATTTGTAAACGGGAAAGTCCCCGTTCTTATTTTAGAGATTGTATTAATGCCTTTGTAATTTACGGCACTGTTAATCTCGTATTTTCTGATAACTTTACCAGATTTAATATTAAGCCTCTTGGCCCAATTTCCTATGATGATTTATCTCTATCATGTAGCCTACTATCTCTGTTGGCTTTAACTTCATTAAGAAGTTGTTTAAATGGCAGGTCTATGTCAATTTTCATAACCTTTAGCCATCTTTTGGCTTCTTTAATCCATGTTGATTCTTTGGATTTAAAGAAGTTTTGTGATTTAATACAATCACTGATAAGGCCAATCGCATTTGACCATTTTTTCAATCCTCTAGTTCTCGCTACTGCAGAAGAAACGTATAAAGGAGATATATCATATTCATCATATGATCTTAATCTACAGAAATTAGACTTTCTGTTAATACACTTTAGACTATTGTCCAAAGTTAATTTAAGAGAATTCATTCTCTTTTCATTCATACCGAAGATTTCGCTTCCGTATGTTAAGGTAGGTATTAATATACCTTTTATGAGCATAAGCCTATACTCTAGAGGAATAATGTTGTTCCTCAATGAAGGGGTAAGACTCATAAGAGCCTCTTTCCCCTTTGATATCCTATACTTGGACATCAGATCTATGTCCAACATGTTGTTGAACTCAATTCCCAAATAGACATATTTGTCTACTATTGGGATTTCTTCACCATTAAACAAATCTGGTTTTACAATGAAATCATTTCCAATGTTCATGATCCCACATTTGCTAGGTTGACTTCCATAGCATTATCTATCATCCATTGATTGATGACATTTAATTTCTGATTAAGGTCAGAAATAGAATCTGATACTATTACAGTATCATCTGCAAACATGAGTCCCGAGAGACCATGTAATAATCCTTCAACCTGAACAGGCTGTATATTATCTAATATATCGTTGATAAATATATTAAATAGCAAGGGCGATGTTGGACACCCTTGTCTTACTCCCCTTTCATATTTGAAGGGCTCTGTCAGGTTCTTGTTAACCCTGACTTTCATGTACGTATTATCGTACATTCTTTGAATGAAACTAATCATCCTATTACCAAGACCGAAGTTTTTCAACTTCTTAAATAGTCTTGAATGAGGCACCATATCATATGCCTTTTTGAGGTCAAGGAAACACAGGATTGTGTTTTGGTTCCTAATCTTCCTCCTTTGGCAGCACTCCAATAACGCTGCTGCTTGACTCACCCCTTCTTCTCCGCGGATGAATCCTATCTGCTCTCTTCTCAAGAGCTTATAATCTAAGCAGATTTGTTGTAATCTTTCTGCTAAGATTTTCGTTATTACTTTTAATAACGTATTAATAAGGGAAATACCCCTATAATTATTGGTGTCTAAACGATCACCTTTTTTATATATAGGGACTATTAAAAAAAAAAAAATTAATTTATTGATATTAACCTTTTTAAGGTTTTTATCGGGAAGCATAAGAAAATCTTCAGCACACAAACTTAGCATATTCAAAAGCAAACTCACACTCCCTAAATTCTGGAGGCCACTCCGATCATACCCTGATGGGCTTCGATTACTGGAGACAAGTTGTATTTACAAGTCACCCTTACGCTCGGCAATTGCTGCCGCTCGCTTGGGTAAGATACAAGCCAGGAACTTTATAAGCTTTTTACCCTGGCTTGTGATCTTCCGGCCGGAAGTGAGCCCCTCCTCTCCAAGGAGTTTTTTCAATAAATCAATATTCAGGTTCGCACTTTTATCAGTACTCATGCGACCCGTTATCTTGGGAAGATGTTTCTCCCTGCTATCGTTGTATAAGCTACAACTTAATATGAGATGCTCTGCATCTTCAATACACTCGCTGTTGCATCCTACACACCTGGTTTTATATTTTGGTGGTAGGATCTGCAACCTCACAAGTTGATTTGTAAACGGGAAAGTCCCCGTTCTTATTTTAGAGATTGTATTAATGCCTTTGTAATTTACGGCACTGTTAATCTCGTATTTTCTGATAACTTTACCAGATTTAATATTAAGCCTCTTGGCCCAATTTCCTATGATAGATTTATTCTATCATGTAGCCTACTATCTCTGTTGGCTTTAACTTCATTAAGAAGTTGTTTAAATGGCAGGTCTATGTCAATTTTCATAACCTTTAGCCATCTTTTGGCTTCTTTAATCCATGTTGATTCTTTGGATTTAAAGAAGTTTTGTGATTTAATACAATCACTGATAAGGCCAATCGCATTTGACCATTTTTTCAATCCTCTAGTTCTCGCTACTGCAGAAGAAACGTATAAAGGAGATATGTCATATTCATCATATGATCTTAATCTACAGAAATTAGACTTTCTGTTGATACACTTTAGACTATTGTCCAAAGTTAATTTAAGAGAATTCATTCTCTTTTCATTCATACCGAAGATTTCGCTTCCGTATGTCAATGTAGGTATTAATATACCTTTTATGAGCATAAGCCTATACTCTAGAGGAATAATGTTGTTCCTCAATGAAGGGGTAAGACTCATAAGAGCCTCTTTCCCCTTTGATATCCTATACTTGGACATCAGATCTATGTCCAACATGTTGTTGAACTCAATTCCCAAATAGACATATTTGTCTACTATTGGGATTTCTTCACCATTAAACAAATCTGGTTTTACAATGAAATCATTTCCAATGTTCATGATCCCACATTTGCTAGGATTAACTTCCATAGCATATCTATCATCCATTGATTGATGACATTTAATTTCTGATTAAGGTCAGAGATAGAATCTGATACTATTACAGTATCATCTGCAAACATGAGTCCCGAGAGACCATGTATTAATCCTTCAACCTGAACAGGCTGTATATTATCTAATATATCGTTGATAAATATATTAAATAGCAGGGGTGATGTTGGGCACCCCTGTCTTACTCCCCTTTCATATTTGAAGGGCTCTGTCAGGTTCTTGTTAACCCTGACTTTCATGTACGTATTATCGTACATTCTTTGAATGAAACTAATCATCCTATTACCAAGACCGAAGTTTTTCAACTTCTTGAATAGTCTTGAATGAGGCACCATATCATATGCCTTTTTGAGGTCAAGGAAACACAGGATTGTGTTTTGATTCCTAATCTTCCTCCTTTGGCAGCACTCCAATAACGCTGCTGCTTGACTCACCCCTTCTTCTCCGCGGATGAATCCTATCTGCTCCCTTCTTAAGAGCTTATAATCTAAGCAGATTTGTTGTAATCTTTCTGCTAAGATTTTTGTTATTACTTTTAATAACGTATTAATAAGGGAAATACCCCTATAATTATTGGTGTCTAGACGATCACCTTTTTTATATATAGGGACTATTGTACAATCCCTCCATTCAGCAGGAAACTCGGTTCCACTGTATAAGTCATTGAATATCTTTAAAATACTCTTCGACAATAGACTGATAGGTTCAGCCTCATTTTCTACCAATTTGTAGACTTCACCTGGGACTAGGTCATCTCCAGAGGCTTTTCCTGTTCTCATAGCTTTAAGAACATTTTTTATCTCTATCCAAGTGATAGGACTATCAGAAATTATACCAATCTCAGGATTAGTATTTAATATTTCTGTTATTTCTGAACCTTCAGGTCCAGCTTTACTGAGGTTTCTGAAATGATTGGCCCATATTTTGAGCCTCTCCTTTTCATCACACTCAGGTGATTTGGTGCCAGGTTTGTATACCTGATCGACACCAAGCTTTGACCTTGTACGATTTGCACATGTCTTAATAAATTTCCAGGAATTCCTAGAATCATTATTTTTAAGGTAACTAATACCTTTCTTGATAAACTTAAGATAAGTCAATCTTCTATTTCTAGTGACTAGTCTAGAGATTTTTTCTCGAACTTCTTTCAGCTCAGAGATGGGTTTTAACCCTTTTCGGACAGAAATATCTGTCTTCCTTTTAAGCTTAATAGCCTTTTTAATCTTTTCAGGTAAAAAGATGCTATTTTTACAGCTTGCTTGTTTTATGACTTTTAGTTGGACTAACGTGTCATTTAATTTCTGGTGGAAATTTTTTACACCAGTCAATATGTCACACCCATCAATATCAAAATTAATATTTTTGACTTTACCTGATATTTCAGGGTTGGACAATTTTTTACGATCGAACGTCGTAATAATTTCTGAACCCTTTTCCAGGTAACTCAGATTAATCTTTACCTCTATAGGTAAATGATCTGAAATACACCAATTGTATCTCACTTTCTGATCAGCAATTAACTGATCATTAGAACTGAGAGCATAGTCTATTGCCCTCTTTGTCCTTTTCCTGTTCTCGAATACTCGAGTACCTTTTTTCGGTGCATTATTAGAATACACCTGGATCCCCTTTTTCAGGAGCTTCCTTGACATCACCTCAGGTGTGTCATTCCAATCGCCCACTAGCAGGCAATCGCTTTTAATTGTATACTTTTTAAAAGCATCAACAATATTAAGTAGGGTTTGCTTACTCTTTAATAGATCAGGAGATCTATAAATGTTTCCAACGACGATATTGGAATTGGTTCCTTTGACCGATGCTATGATCATGTCAAAATTAGACTCTATGACATTACATGTCAGTCCTGAGCCTTTTCGGAATCCCATCACGAGACCCAATCCAGAACCTGAAGCAGGCTCTTCATATACAAGATATCCATTAATGTGAATTCTCTTATCAGAAACCAGTTTTTTGGTTTCTTGTAAGCAGATGACATCCGGCCATCTGTGATTAATGAGCATCAGTAGCTCATTGTATTTACTCTTAATACCATTGATATTCAAGGTTATTATAGAGCTTAGCCGGGAAAGCTCCCCAGTCTTAAGACCTTCCAAATCAGGTCTTCTTTTCAAAGATTGCTCTCTGAATGTAGCTTCCAATCTAGAGGCAATTATTTGAATACTCCTATTAAGAATATCCTTATTAAGGTCAGCTTTGACACTGAGCCTAATATATCTGAATCGTGGTTTAACGATTCTTTTAATTTTAAAAATTCCTTTACCAAGGAATTTGATTACTTCCGAATATAATTCAGAAGGTTTGATAAGTCTTGACCTATCAAAAATAAAGTGTCTAAATTTGACACCAATATTGTCAATATTGAGAACATTGACATCTGTCAGGTTTGGGAAACCTGAAACCATGGTGGGGCTATATCTTGAGCCCCCCTTTTGTGTTAACATTTTGAGTCCAGGTTTTTATTATCCTGGACAATGTCTTCACTATTATCCTCTGAGGAGGATACATCGGTAGCTTTTCTGCTACTTGGTCTGAAGTTTAGAACTTCATCCACTATAGAACTGATAAAAGTTCTGTGTTTCTTGACCTTATTAGGTTCAAGCTTATTTTTATAGGACATTTTCAGTCTTATATTCTCCGCAGAATATTTCTTCGGAATTTGCTTTGGTGAAGATTTCTGGAAAGAAAGCAAAAAGTCCTTTTCTTTAGGATCGAACTTTCTGTTACTTTCCTTATTTTCACCAAGATTTATCGGGGCAAAATTTTTACCCCTTTGGTCTGAAAATTTTTCAGACATTCCATTGTCAGCTCCGGAGAGCGACACTGTATCAAATAAATCGATTGGATCTATCTTTTTTACCGAATTATAATCGGTTCTTATAATAGGAGCCGTATTGCATGCTCCGATATCTATCGAGGTAGGTGTTGATTTCTTATCAACTGCAATAAATGAAGCGTCTTTCAACTTCATTCTTTTAGTCAAGGCCATTTTATTGGTCTTGTCAAGCTCAGATGAGTCTGTGCTGTTTTCACAGGTATCAGTAATTACCCGCTTATCAGAAATATCTGTATTTTTATAAATTGTATCGCTAATCAACTTAGAAAAGGACACAAAACAATTACTATGATTTGAAGATTCATAGAATACTTGGGACAGCAGTGAGATGTCACTGTTTTCTAGCCCAGTCTTGATTAATCTCAACGTTCCTTTAAGAGGCTTGAGTTTAATAAAGCTATTATTTAATAGCTTCTGAACATAATTAAATATATAAAATTTAAGTTTATCGGCCTCGTTTAGGCTCCATTGCCTGACCTTTATTTCGTGGTCAGGATTTGGTATATTGTTGAGTTGCTTAAACGTAAACTCATCCATTAAGATATCCCAAGATTTGAGATGTGTATTGAAGGACAGGCCCCCATATTGAGATGGATCCAGCCCAAGGACTGTTTCCATCATTTGCTTGGCTATGTTCCAGTTTCTGGTGTTTGTGCCTTCAACATGGCACATAATCATACTAGACCTTGGCCCTAAGGGTTTTCTAGTCAATTTAATCAACTCATCTCGAGTTAAGTTTTTACTTATATCCGGCCTATATTTCTTAGCAGGTTTCCTAAATAATTTCTCAAAATTATTTTTATCTCTATTAAATAAATAAAGACACAAAATTAGGTAATTTTTACTTATTAAGTAATTGTCAATTTCTTTTTTCTTATTATAAGAAAGTTGACTTAAAAAGTTATTCAAATTTTTTGAATTGAGTAATGCAAATTTTTTAAAAAATTTGTTTCTGCTTTCAAAGCTTTCGACAGAAGCAATTTGAAAATTAAAAATTTGCCTAAATTCTAAGAATTTGGCATTAGCAGTCGATTTTGCAATATCGTACTGTATATTATTATATACGAGTCGCCGACTAATAAGTCTGGCGAGCTCGATTTGCACCGAAATGCTTATAGAGAAGTTTTTCTCTGTTAAAAAAAAAAAAAAATTAATTTATTGATTCAACTTCTATATAGTCTCCTCTGGCACTACTATAAAACCCTTCTTTCACCAACTCAGCAACTACCTCAGTAAAACTCATAACACCTAAATTCTGGGCCTACCCCGATCATACCCTGATGGGCTTCGATTACTGGAGACAACTGTGGTGGTCATACACACCATTTATGTCACCGCTTGGTACAGACATTTTGTCCTGTCCAGCGGTAAGTAT